>VZTN01022425.1:870083-886841 GCA_013400515.1 Erpornis zantholeuca | reverse complement strand
GAGCTGCCGCCGCGCTCGGACGCGCTCCCACGCGGGGACCCGGCCAGTGCCTCTGCCGGGTCGTGTCGCGGCTCGGGAGCGCCGGGCTTTGCCGTGAGTGTGATCGCTCTGCCCATCCCGGGGCTCCCGGGGAGCGGGAGAGTCCTCATGGATGGCAGGGGCCGGGCAGAGGGGGCTCGCGTCGCGATCCGCGGCGCCAGGACACGCGTGATGCCATGAGGCCACACGTGTGGCCGTGACGGGAACGCAAAGGAGAGAAAAGTCCTTTTCAAGTAGTTTCCGTGGTGTCCTTTGGGATCGCAGCTCTGCTGGGGATGGTTTCTTTGCCTCCTGCACCCCAAACCTCGTGGCGGTGACATTTGGCCGCTTGGGTTCGCTCGCTGTGGGTGGTGCTGGCACATCCCTGCTCCTGCAGCAGTCCCGGAGGCTTGGGAGCCCACAAAATTGCGCGAAAATTGTGATTTAAAAATCATAGTAAATTTAAAGCTTTTATTCCTTATGTGCCCCTTCCCAAAACTGAACCACGCGGATCTGCAGCGTGTCCCAGTGCTGTGGGAGCCCGTCGGGGGTTAATTCCCTCTCCTTCACCAGTAGCAAAGATTTTGGCTGCTCCCTGGATTTCGTGGGAAGGAACCGTCTCATCGGCGCTTGTTTTGCAGTGTCCTGAGCCCCTGCTGGTGGGGACGAACCACCTCCAGCCCCGGTCCTCCCAGGCAAAACCCCCAGGGATGTCGTGCCCGGCTGATGTGTGTGTCCCCTCCAGGCTGTGCTGATGGAGACCACCAAGCTGAACCCCCTGATCCGGGATGTGTACGCGGCCGCCGGCCGTGTCCAGCAGGCAGCGGCCGCGGGCTCGGCGCGGAGGGGCAGCGGCTGCCGGGAGCTGATGGTCAGGCTGACCGAGGGGCAGTACGTGCTGTGCCGCTGGACAGACGGGCTCTACTACCTCGGCAAGATCAAGAGGGTAACGTGGGCACCCCCAGGGGAACGGGAGAAGCCGAAGAGGTGCCATTCCCTGGCTCAGTTCGTGGCTCAGGGGGTGCTGGCCTGGGCTGCAAGGCGTCTTTGGCCAGCGGGGCATTTTGGGTTGTCATCCTGCCCCGGGATGTCACGCCTCAAGCCTGACTTCCCGCAGCCCCGAGAGACAGGAGCAGTCACCAAGGAAAAGAGGGACGTGCTGGAGTGGGAGCTGACACACAATCGCTCTTCCCGCTCTCTCCTGGCAGGTGAGCGGCTCCAAGCAGAGCTGCCTCGTCACGTTCGAGGATAACTCCAAGTACTGGGTTCTCTGGAAGGACATCCAGCATGGTGAGTGTTGCCCCAGCCTCTCTTTCCCCCTGCCATGTTGTGAGACCCTTCCCAGCAGTACGGGGACGTGGCCGCGCCACCTTTGTCACCTCCGTCCCCAGCCGGTGTCCCGGGGGAGGAGCCCAAGTGCAGCATCTGCCTGGGGAAGACGTCGGGCCCCAGGAACGAAATCCTCATCTGCGGGAAGTGCGGGCTGGGTGAGTGCGGGTGTCCCACCCCAGGTCTGCCCTGTCCCACCCCTGGCGAGGCTGGGGCCGGCCCGGCGGCGCTGATAGCGAGCCCTCCCGCAGGTTATCACCAGCAGTGCCACATCCCGGCGGCGAGCGGCGGCGAGGGCCCGCTGGGGACGCCGTGGTTCTGCCGCCGCTGCATTTTCGCCCTGGCCGTGCGGGTGAGCGGGGCTGCCCCTGGTTCCTGGCTCCGTGTGCTGCCCGTCCCCGGCACAGCGGGGCAGGACGTGGCCCCCGGGTGGCTGTGCTGACCCCGTCGCTGTGTCCCCCACAGAAGGGGGGTGCCCTGAAGAAAGGAGCCATCGCCAGGACGCTGCAAGCCGTGAAGATGGTGCTGTCCTACAACCCCGAGCTGCTGGAGTGGGACTCCCCACACCGCACCAACCAGCAGCAGTGCTACTGCTACTGCGGGGGCCCCGGAGAGTAAGGCCCTGCCTGTGATGGGATCAGGGTGGGAATGGCTGATCCCAGGGCACTGCCCCGGGACCAGCTGCTTTGCTCCCCGCACTGCCTCTGCCATCCGGGTCTCCGCTCGCTCCCGGAGGCAGCGTTTGCCCCAGACACAGAAGTTAGGGACAGATTTCTCTCCCTGGCTAGAGGGGTCCGTGCCTGGGAGGGGACTGGGGCGGTGGCTGCCACATGCTGCCCTCGGTGTCACTGTTTTGCTGTCCCTGCCCAGGTGGTACCTGAAGATGCTGCAGTGCTACCGCTGCCGGCAGTGGTTCCACGAAGCCTGCACCCAGTGCCTCAGCGACCCCATGATGTTCGGAGACCGGTACGTCCCTCCTGGCCTTTGCTGAGGTGGCTTCCCAGGGGACACTCATGGACACATCCCAGTTGTGTCTCCGTGATCCACCTGGCACCAGCATGGATCAGGTGGCCCTGTCCCACAGAGCCCTGCTGCTCCTGGCCTTGCTGTCCCCGTTGGCACCCGGAGCACTGTCCCACTTGACCCATCCCTGGGCCCAGCATGGCTCTAGGACTCATCCTCACTCCCAGCATTTTCCCTCCCTGATGTTTTCCAGGTTCTATGTGTTCTTCTGCTCCGTGTGCAACCAGGGACCCGAATACATCAAGCGCCTGCCCTTGAGATGGTGAGAAATGGGCTCTGCTCCTTTGGGATGTGCCCAGGTGGCTCTGGGACACCGGGATGGCTGATCCCTGGAAGTGCTCAGGGATGGATGGATGGATGGATGGATGGATGGATGGATGGATGGATGGATGGATGGATGGATGGATGAATGGGGCTCTGAGCAACCTGGTCTAGTGGAAGGTGTCCCTGCCTATGGTTGGGGGTGGGACTGGATGAGCTTTCCGGCCTCTTCCAACACAAACCATTCTAGGATTGTGTGTTTGGTTGTTCCCCCAGCTGCAGGCAGTGTCCCACCACTCCCCAAAGCTCAAAGGATGCTTCCCTGGCTGGGACATCCCCTGGGATACACCTCTGGGTTGGATTGCTTCCCCTGAGAAGTGTGGGAAGGTTCCAGTGGTGGGTTTTGAGAGGCCTGGGAGCTGGAGTGGCACTGGCAGAGCAGGGCATGGTGGTGGCATCATCCTGCCAGGGCTGCTGACCCTGTGCCCCCGTTTGCTGCAGGGTGGACATCGTCCATCTCGCCCTCTACAACCTGGGTGTGCAGAGCAAGAAGAAGTACTTTGACTTTGAGGAGATCTTGGCCTTTGTGAACCACCACTGGGACCCGCTGCAGCTCGGGAAGGTACAAACACAGCCTGGGCTTGTGCTGGAGAGCAGCCATGGGAGTGAGAAATGTCACCCCAGCGCGTGCAGCACTCGGCATGGCAGCTCCTGCTCCAGAGGAGCTTAATCCCTTTCCTCTATGCTGGGATTTCCCTTGTTGGGAGTGTCAGACCTGACACCTTTCCCAGTGGGAGAAGCACTCACACCAAGGTGTGTCGGAAACCTGTCCCGGGGCAGGACGGGGCAGCTCCCCGAGGGTGGCAGTGCCAGACCTGGGGGGCTCTGGCTGGGCCTTGGCTCTCTCCCTCCCTCCCCAACCCCGGGCAGGAGCTGAAAGCTGGAATTTGGGTTCCCCCATCTGTTTGGATTTTGCATAACCACAGCAGGCACTGAGCCCTGCCTGCCCTCCTGTCCCCAGCTCACAGGCACCCCCATCTCAGAGCGCGGCCCCCACCTCCTCAATGCCCTCAACAGCTACAAGAGCAGGTGAGTCCCGGGCGAGGGATGGGGACAGGGCAGGATGCAGGATGTTCCCCTGGCTGAGGGCTGCTCCCTCCCCTCTGCTGCCCAGGTTTCTGTGTGGGAAGGAGATAAAAAAGAAGAAATGCATCTTCCGCCTGCGGATCCGCGTGCCCCCGAACCCTCCCAGCAAGGTGCTGCCGGAGAAAGCCCCCGGCGAGGGCGAGAGCAGCTCCTGCGAGCTGAAGAAGAGAGGAAAGAGCAAATATGCCCACAAGGACAGGTGAGTGGCCCCGTTGCCCCTGACATTCCCGCAGTAGCCCCCCCGTGCCCGTGCCCCCCTCACGCCCTGTTTGCAGCCTCCTGCCGCGGCAGCTCCAGCAGCAGAAGCGGCGAGCGCAGCGCAAGAGGGCCAAGTTCCTGCTGGAGGATGCCATTCCCAGCGTGAGTGCTTCGCCCCCTCCTCTGTGCAGCCAGCCTGGGATTTGGCTGCTGTGTGGGACTGCCCAGCCCCGTGGCTCCCTGCAGGTTTTCCCCACTCGTACGGGCAGGGAGAGCTCCTGTCCCTCACTTTGGGAAGTGTTCCATGCCGAGCCAACTTCCCAGGGCAGCGGGGCCGCGGCGAGGAGCGCAGTGGCCCCGGGCAGAGGGTGCCAGGGGTGGGGTGTGGGCAGCACACCCGTGCCAGGCAGTGAGGGGTGAGCTTGTTGTTGTGACACAGAGTGACTTCACCTCGGCCTGGAGCACCAACCACCACCTGGCCAGCATCTTCGACTTCACGCTGGATGAGATCCAGAGCCTGAAAAGGTCAGGGCAGTCAAACCAGGGGTGTGGGGGGCCGGGGGTGCCAGGCTGGGGCTGACACTGCATCCCAGCCTATCCCATTCCCCCATCCCGCCCACAGTGCCAGCTCAGGACAGACTTTCCTATCAGACGTGGACTCCACGGATGCCACCAGCACCTCAGGCTCGGCCACCACGAGCCTCTCCTACGAGTCCAGGTGAGGACTGTGCCCCTCGTCCCTTTCCAGAGGGGTCCCGGTGGCATGGCCAGGGGGCAAGGGACTGTGTCTCTCCCCTTCACGTCCCACACAAGGGGAGCTTTTCCTCCTGGTGTCCCAAACGGGCTGGGGGTCCCAACGTGGCACTTGCTGGGTGTGCAGGATGGGAGCTGTGGGTCCTTGCTGGGCTCTCCCAAATTCCGGGAGGTGGGGGGCGTGGGCATCTTTTGGGTGCCGCCCTCACTCCTGCCCTGTGCCCTCCCCGGTAGCCGCAGGACCGTGGGCAGCCGCAAGCGCAAACTGGCGGTGCCAGCCTATGCCTCGGGGGCCAAGAGGAGAGGGGGCGAGCTCGGGGGGCGCCCGGCCGCGACCACCCCCGAGGACAGCGAGGCAGCGGCCGGCCCCGACCGCCCCGACGACGGCATCGACAGCCACACCTTCGAGAGCATCAGCGAGGACGACTCCTCGCTGTCGCACCTCAAGTCCTCCATCAGCAGCTACTTCGGGGCCGCGGGCCGGCTGGTGTGCGGGGAGAAGTACCAGGTGCTGGCCCGGCGGGTGACGCTCGAGGGGAAGGTGCAGTACCTGGTGGAGTGGGAAGGCACCACCCCCTACTGAGCCCCGCCAGCCCCGAAACCTCTCCCGCAGCCAAAGCAGAGGAGATGAGGATGCTGGGGAAGCCCGCGAGGAGCAGGAGAGGTGCTGGTTCCTCCCCCCCGGCGATCTCAGAGGGTGGAGGCAGCGCCCAGGCCGGCAGCGCTGCCCGGGAATGAAACCTGAAGCGCTGACACTCTGGTTTTTTTAATGTTAACAATTTTTAGTCTCTTGGCTGTGTTTGTGCGGAGCGTGGCCCAGCCGTGCTCTCCCCCTGGGGCCTTTGGCCGAGCCCGAGGCAGCATCCCGGTGGTGCTCAGAGCAGGGAGGGGGTCCGGCCCTTCCAGAAGGGTCCCACAGCTGCAGCAGCTGCTTGGGGAGCACCCCACACCCTGCTCCCACAGAGGGACCTCGGCCTGTGCCTGGCACAGCCTGGCTTATCCCCAGCCTGACCGAGCAGCCTCGAGGGGTGCTGCTGCCAAAGCACAAACCCCTCCTCATCCCTGGGCTTTCACAGCTCATCCCTGTGCTCATGGCAAACGGGGAACAGCTCCTGGGATTTCCCACCTCATCCTGGATCCATTCATTAAAGGAATGTGTTTTGTTTAACATGAGAGGAAAGTGCCCCAAAGCCAGGGGCAGCCACGGGGCAGAGGTGCTCTTACCCCACAACCTGGACTGTGTGTGATGCTGCACCAGCTTCATTTCCCTCTTCTGACAATCATGATCTTGGAAGAGATCATCCAAAAAATCCTCCTTTGCCTTAAAACCACCACGGGCGCTTCACAGAGTGGAGCCCAAGGCCTTTGTTTCTACAGGAATCTTCATCCCAAATGTGCCAAACCAGCAGACAAACCAAAAAAAGGCTGAAGAGGATAGAAGGGGCAGGGGGAGGGGGTGGTACCGGGGTCCCTGTGACATCCCTGTGACATCCCTGTGGCCTCATGGCTGTGCCTCTCTTGTAGTGGTGATGTTTGTGAGCACTGGGCTTGATTTGTCTGCAGGAGAGAAGGAGCAGCCCCCTCCTTGAACAAAGCAATACTGCCAGCTTGGGCAGGAGCAGAGCAGTTGCCTTTTTAAAAAAGATTCTAATATCAGATAGATGTGGTTTTTCCTTAAGAGAGAGAGAGAGATTCTCAATGTTGTCCTCCTCGTTTCTCCCCATCCCACGCTGACAGTCCCATGGGATGGAGGGTGGGCCCTGCTGGCCTGTGGGGTCCTGTCCATCAGCAGACTCTGTCCTGTCCTACCTGTGCTCGTGGGATCTCAGCTCAGCCGGAGCAGAGCATCCCTGTCCTTCTGGGAGAGGTGCTGCCAGGCCCCCCCATCCCTGCCAGGGAGGGCTCCAGCAGCTGGAAAACTTCCTGTCCTGCCTTAGCTTTGTCCTCAAAGGGTCATTTAAAATATTTCCCTTTCTTGAGTGCCTTTGGAGCCCTCAAAGTGATTCCAAGGGGCTGCCAAGAGCTGTGCCAGGGCTGAGCAGGGTCACGCCTTGTGGGATGTGCCAATGGACATTACACTCATGGGGGCACCCACAGGACGTGGTCCTGGCTCCTCTCTGCTCCCCCTCTGTTCCCTCTCCTCCTCTCCTGGCTTCTTGCAGAGAATTGAATGTGGAGCCTTTAAAAGTATTTTTGTTGCAGAGTATATTTTGCATTCGCTGTAATAGAGACTATAACAACTCTGTGCACCTTCTGATTTCTGAGTTCAGGTTGCTGCTTGTGAGCAACTCTCGTTACACCCAAGTTGTAATTAATATGTCTGATGTACAAGTAAAAAGTGGTTTTTTTTTCAATGTCTTTGAAGTGTGAGGATTATTGAATTGGGATGCCCAGTGCCCACCATGGGGCAGCTGGTGCTGCTGGGTTGTGTTCCATGCCAGGTGAGGTGTGCCCTGCAAGCCCAGGACAGGCCCTTCCTCCTGCCCAGCTGTCACCACGAGAGCCAGCCCAGGTAAGAAACGCTCCTGTTTATTCCCTTCCCAGTCCCATAAATACCTGGAAAACGTTCCGTAAGTTACATCCCATAAACCATTAACATAAGGATCTTCCTACAAGGTTCAGCTTGACCTGGCAGAAAGCCACTGCCCAGGTGGGGGTAGGGATGCGGGGCCAGGGCAGTGTCGTGGTCCCGCAGTGGCCGTGGATGCGGCACAGCTCGCCCAGCTCTCCGCCGCAGGGCACAGTCTGTGTGCGCTGCTCGCCGCTCCTGCTCAATCCCCGCGGCATCTGCTGGAGTTGCCGCTTCCCTGGGTTTTGTCAGGCTCCGGCAGCACGCTGCCTGCCAGCGGGGGAGGGCGGGGGGTGCCCGGCCACATCCTGCAGCCTCAGAGGCAGAGCGGGGCAGGATGCTGCGGGGAGCGGGGGGCCAGGCAGGGTTCAGGCGCTGCCTGTGGGGACACATGGCACTGCTGGGGCTGCCAGGCCGCGGCTCCCAGCTGGAATTCGCTGCCGGCAGCCTGAGGCAGCTCCCGAGTGTCCTGACGGGAACATCTCCGCGGATCCTCATGCACAGCCTTTGGTGCAGGCGGCTCTTGCCCAGCTCAGCCCGCACGGGCTCCGGGCTGCTCAGCGCTCCCTGGGCAGGCCGAGGAGGGGATGTTTCCCCATCCCGAGCTCCCGTGTCACAGCAAACCCGAGAAGATAGAAGCTGCTTCCCGCGCGGCTCAGCAGGATCGCGCTCTCCCCAAAAATGAGCTGCACTTGGCACTTCTCAGTCCCGCGGGACGTTCTCCTCTATCCATTTGAGGTACAGAGGGTTTCCCTGGTCAATAGGCAGGCTGATGATTTCGGGGATTTCAAAGGGATGGATGGATCTAAAGTGGAAGCAGGCGCGGAGGAGCAGAGTCAGCGCCAGCCGCGCCCCAGCTCTGCCCCGCGCCCTCCCCGCGCTTCAAAGCACCCGCAGCTTCTTTGTGCCACGTGGGAATTTTGCTTTGAGTTTGGGGTTTACCACAGACTGCCGGGGGCCTGGCCCAAAGCTGAGCGTGCTCCCCCCTCGGGAAATGCAGGAAATCCTGTCGGGAGGCTGCCAGGGAATAACCTGTGTGAGGAGAGGGAGAATCCCTCCTCGGACCCAGCACGGAGGGGCTGGATGAAGCCCAGCAGTTGATATTTCTGCCACTTTTCCCTTTTTGCTGATGCCATCTCAGTGTTTTTCTGGCTCATAAGATACAGCAGGAGCACTTAACATCCCACCCCGGGAGGGAAGGGGCTCAGGGAACTCCCAAAGCTGGAACAGGAGGTGAGAGCCTACCTTGGACAGGACACCCAGTGCTCACCTGACATAGTTGGACAATTCCCCTATTTTGGACGTCCTTGTTTTCACCAACTGTGGAGAGTAAAAAAACGAAAATAAACCCCAAGGGAGATGTGAAGGCATGGAGGGATCCTGACCAGAACAAACCCCAAGGGAGATGTGAAGGGATGGAGGGATCCTGACCAGAACAAACCCCAAGGGAGATGTGAAGGGATGGAGGGATCCTGAGGTGCAGTTCCACGGCCAGAGGTGTGACAGGAGCCCTTCCTGGGCTCTTCCCTGAGGGATGATCCCAACTTGAGCCAGGCTGCCACCCCCAGCTGTCACTGCCAAGGCCAGACAGGTATTTGGGGTCCCTGGGTACCATCCCAAACCCAGCAGGTTGGTGCCACCCTCCCCAAACCTCCCTGCAGCCTCTTTCGGCTGGGAGCATTCACAACAGGGATTTTTGTGACGTAGGGAATGACCGCTTACCAGCAGTATTTCAGTGGACTCTTCCAGTTCCCCTTTCCAGAAATACCTGGATTTAAAAGAAAAGCAGCATCAGCAAACCCAGCTCTGGCTGCAGCCATGCCAACCCTCAGGATACTTTCCCTGCTTGGTGCTTTTTGCACGTGGCCATTTCTTTACAGAGTGGCTCAGGAGGCATCACTGGCCCCAAAACTGCTGAGCACCCCAGATTTATGGACTCGCTGTGAGCACCCCAGATTTATGGACTCGCTGTGAGCACCCCAGATTTATGGACCAGAGCCTCCTTCAGAGAATTTGCCCAGGAGGACTGGCAGGGCAAATTTGCTGGGACTGGGGTGTCCTGTGGTGGTGGCAGTGGCCAGGGGACAGTGCCTGCAGGGACTGTGCCTGGGAGGCTGAGCTTTCTTCCTCTCTTTCCCCACAGGAGAGGAGCTGCACTTCTCATGAGTCAGACATGACCTTTCAAAACATTTTCGCTGCCAGGAGGCTGCCCTGATCTCACCTCCCTGCTGGGCTCCTGTGCCAGGAGGACTCGGAGGCGTCGCAGAGTCTCCTGAGCAGGGCACGGAGCAGAACCCAGCTGGAGCTGCCAGGGTGTGCAGGAGCAGCTCTGCTCTGCCTTTGGGGTTTGTAGGAAATGATGGATAAGGGGAAGAAGGGAATGACTGGGTTTGGCCTCGGGTGGGACATGGGGGTGCAGTGTGGGGATCCCCTCCTGTGGGAAGGCTGTGGTGGGATCTGCTCCTCGCTTCTGCCAGGGTGTTTCTGTGAGGAAAAGCTCTTTTGGGGCTTTGCTCTTTAACCCCTCTAACGAGTGCAGTCCCTTTGCATGGACAGCTGAGGACACCTGCAGAGCAAGGCTGGGCCTGTTCCAAGGTCAAACACACTGTTCTTCCTGCCCGAAAAAGCTCCTTAATTTTGTAAAGGCCTTTCCTGGTCTTTATCTTTGCTTCTTTTTAGAGCCTGTGGTAACAGGCACCATGTCCTCAGGACCATAAATCCTGAATTGGTGGATGTGGCCAAATAATCAATAAATAAGTGGTGCCCACGAGCAGTGGGAGCATCTGTGCCCCTTAGCAAGCTCAGAGCACGGTGAGGATTGTCCCCATCATCTGCAACAACAAACAGACCCAGCAGCCTTCTGGAAGCTGAAGGCTGTGTCCATCCCCTCCTCCCCTCCCTGCAGAGTCCAGGTTTGCCTCCTCCATGGAGGAATATCCAGCCCAACTTACAAGGCCGAGCTCTTGGGCAGGATGTTCACATAGGCAGCCAGTTTCTTATCCATGATGGCCCTGGGGGAGACAGGAGGGGAGTGAGTCAGTGCCAGCCCAGCTCAGTGCTCACCCCTAGCCATGGGGACATTCCCTCGTGCTGCCCAGGACTGTCAGCAGCAGATTTGACATTGGAGACATGGAATTTTGGGTTACTTATTACCCTGAGAAAACAGAGGCAAAGGCAACCTTTGGCTGGAGCTACTTCAGATCAGGCCCTCCTGGCAGGGCTCTGGGACCCCTCCTGTGCTGAGGAGGGAGTTTGGGTGTTGCTCCTGGCCTGGAGGGTGCAAGGACTGTGCCCAGTGCCAGCCTTGTGCCCCTCTGGCCATGGGGTCACCAGGACAGTGCTGGACCACAAGAACCAGGGCTGGGATGGATGGGATGGGGTTTGTCTGCCACTGTCACACTGTGCCCCTTCCTCCCAGAGCAGCCGAAACGTGCTTCTTGTTAAATTAACAACATCAAGGTTTTTCAACCCAAAATGTCCCAGAAATCTGAAGCCCAAATGAATTCCTTCCCTCCGGCTGCCGCCGTTAGCTGTGGGCTGGTTTGTCACTGCAGTGATTACAGAGCACCCAAGCAATCTCGGGGTGGATTTTTAGAAGAAAGGGGGGAAATGTTGTGTTTTGTGACCACAGCAGTGGCTGGCCCTTCTCACAGGGTACCAGTGACTCCACCTTTGGTTTTCTCTAGCACTGGCTTGGGGGGACCACGGCTGGAGAGGAGATGCACCCCAGGAGGCTCAGGGTTGTTTTCTCTCACCACGTGTAGGCAGTTCCAGGCATTTAATGCTCGTGGAGCATCTTGAGTTAATCTTAAGACCAACAAAGTGCAGCAGCACGAGCAGAGCCACCCCTGCTGTGGCTGTCATGTCACACATGGCACAAATCAGTTTGGATTTGCTGCTTGGAACGTGCAAGGCATTTTAGCACAGGAACTTTTTTGCTTTGGGTGCTCTGTCCCAATAAATGTGATCCTAACAGAGATCCTGGACTTTGTCCCAGCCAGCTGAGCAGCAACGAGAGGCCACCAGGGGAACGGGGAACACTGAATGTGATCTGTGGAAAAAGTCTGCATAATACATGGTAGCTTCGGGTCGGGAGCTGAAGTGTGTGTGTGTCTCTTTGTCCGTGCCTCACAATGGGCCCCGAAGTGAGATAGATTAAATATTGATAAGCAGAAAAGCAAAGAAAATGATAAGCAATGGGGGCTGACGAGGTGCTGAGTGAGGTGGGCGAGGTGCAGTGGCCACACCACGAAGCCAAGGGGGTCAGCTCCTCTCAGCAGGCACAGGGGGCAGGCAAGAGGGTCTTGAGATGCTGAATTCTACCTGCAGCTCTTTCCCGGAGCTTTGAACCCCTTTTCCTTTAACTAGTGGAAAATCTCCTTGCAGACTGATCCACCCGAGTGAGTGCTCCACTGGGCAGTGCAAAGGAAGGATGAACACGGCAGCACAGGAAAAAGGAGAGGGGGAAAATCAGCATAGAAGCCCCGTGTCATCCCCTGCAAGCAGGGCTCATGGCTCCAAAGGCCAGAACAAAGGAATATGTACTCCACCAGCAAAACCACAACCAAAGTACACATATCTCAGCGAGGGGGAGTGATTTATGTCCTCTCCCTTCCCTGCAAGATGAGGAACAAAGAGTGCAAAGCTGTTAAGATGAGGCATTTTCAGGAACTGAGGCTCTTTTCACCAGGTACAGTTGCTCCTTTTTTTTTTTAGGAGACATCGAGCAGTGCAGACATAATTCTATTTGAATTTCTTAGTACAGTTGCAGTATTTAAGGTGACACAAACTCCCTTTCAGTAGCCTGTCAGTTCCTGCACATGTTTGGGAGCACTTTGCTGGAGATGGAGGGGTTTTGGCAGCAGCAGGGCAGCAGGAAAACAGCATAGGAGGTGTTGCAGGAAACTTCACAGTCCATCATAAACACTTCCCCAGTCAACACGGGTTCAGTACTTTGAACAGAGCATCCATTGAGTCAGGGACTGACAGACGTGTGAAAAAAACTCTGCATGCAAACTATCACACAAAGTATCTCGTGTATTAAAATAGAAGAAGAAAAAATCGAGGAAAATCCCTCATTCCCCGAGGTTTGCTGGTGAGCAGAGTGGTACCAGGTGGTACCTCACAAGTGTTTGTTGTGGATCCTTTCACACTTCCTTTATTTTCGTGTCAGAGCACTGTGCTTTGTCCCTCAATATAAACACCCCTCTTGGCATTTTGCTGGCTGTGTTTTGTTCTAGAGAGGAATAAAGATTGTGGCAGACCAGAGAACATCAGGCTGGAGCTTAATCCATCTGAACACCCAGAAATTCGCGGTCATAGCTTGAAAATGGGTCTTGAAAAAATGCAAGGGGGTGAAATAAATTGAGGATTTCTTGATGTTACCACGGCATTGACTTCAGAGGCAAGCATCAGCTTTCCTTGGGACAGAGAGCTAAGGGGGTTGTGATACAGAGTCTGTGGAAAGGAGCATCAGAATCCCAGACTGGTTTGGGTTGGAGGGACCTTAAACCTCCTGTCATTCCACCCTGGGCAGGGACACCTCCCACCATCCCAGCTGCTCCAAGCCCTGCCCAACCTGCCCTTCCAGGGATGGGGCAGCCACAGCTCCTCTGTGCTGGGGCCTCACCCCCTTAGAAATGTAAAGTACTGAAGGACAAGGGAATATTCAGCTTTATTCCAGCTTTGGGAGCGCTCAAGCAAGGGAAGGCTCTCTGTACCTGGCGATGTCCCTGGCGATCTGCTCGTTGAGGCAGTTGATGAAGGCGATGGAATGTGTCCCTGGGATGTAGCTGCCGGTGACAGCAGAGTGTAGGTGCAGAGCCAGGCCCCTGAGCAGGGGGTACATGAGCACCAACAGCGTCAGCACCTCGGAGAGAAGAGCCAGGTGACGAGAGGTGACACAGGGGAGAAGTGAATATTCACACTGCCCGTGGGTTGAGGGACACTTCCAGGCTTCCCTCAGCATTGCAGGGAGCAGTTAAATTGAATTAAGGTGAGAAGCTGCTGCTGAGGGGGATTCATTCCCCTCCAATCTCGTGCTCAGGGTGGGAGAGGGGCAGTTTTGAGGCTGTATCAGGGCAGGGGTCCCCAGGCCTTGGCTGTGGGAGGTCACCCCTCACTAATGGGGGCTACAGACCCAACCACAGCAGCCAGGAGGGGTTTTCTGAAGAATAAGGAGCTAAGACATGGAATGTCTCAGTCTCTACGGCGAAAAAGAGCAAGAAGGGAATGGCTCCCACAGCCAGCACACCTCTCCTGCTCAGGACACATCTGCAGCCATCCTTTAGCTGTGTGCCAGGGGTGAGGTGTGTCCATCCCTCAGGGAAAGGAGGACCCTCTGCCTCCATACTGGCAGGAGAAGTGCAGTATGTCAGCCAGGGGCAGGGTTTGTCCATGGGAAACAGATTTGGGCTGGAGCCTGGTGCCAGGACCTGGGGAATTTCCATCCTGCCCTGTCAGATGATTCTCCCCTGCCTCAGCTCTGTGCAGCCCACCCAGCCCACGCTCCAGCCTCGCAGCCTGACTTCAAGGCAGGTTTTTAATTCATTTCATCTTAATTACCCGATACTAAAAGCACAGTGAAACTGGATCCTGTGGGGCACAGAAATCCTAAAGGACACAGCCCAGCTGTGCAGGGCTGCACAAACAGCAACGCTCTGCCCTTGGCCTGGCAGAGCAGCAGCAACAAGTGGGGTTTGCTGTGCTGGAGCTGCCCTTCCTGGCAAGCCCCTTGGCTGCTCTTTGTGCTCACATGCCATAAACAGCCTCCCAAAAATATATCATCATCCCAGCAGGGAAGCTGCGGGAATGGTGAGGTTAATTTGGAGTGCTGAGGACCAGCTGAAGGACGGTGCCGTTCCAGGCTGCAGCGCCTTCCCTTTGTCTTTTGTTTTGTTTTTGACATAAACAGCATCTGGCCCTGATTCAGCTACAGTGATTAAAAAATGATTAGAAGACTAAGAATATATTCATTTTCTCCCCTTATTTCCACCCTCCTTTCTCCTCTGAACAACCTGCCATTGCAGCATTAATGTAGGCATCTCTCTCTCTCTTTTTGTTTTAAATTGAATTTAAAATCTCTCTTGTCACCACAAAGCCAGGAGCTCCTTCCCATTTGGAAAATGACTGAGGCACTCTATTGCTTGTCTCCTCTTTCCCAATCCATTTGAAGAAATATTCTTCATCACCACAAGACTTCTCATCATAATTTTTAGAGCTCCTTCTGTGCTCTTTTTTTTCCCAGTAAGCCATTTAACAAATATTATATGACAAATCCCAGAAGCTACTCAGTGAGTTACAAGCCAAACAGAGATGTGCTGGCGCACCTATTTTTTCCAGATTAAAATGTAATCATGCTCTTTGCTCAGGAGAAAAAAAACCCCACCCCATCCAACCTGTTCAGCCTGGTGAACTTTAATCTTCTTGGAAGATGTACATGCACGTGATGAGGAAATCCCCAGGATCATTTGGGATTGAATATTAGTACAAACATGAACACTGTCTTGTTTTTTCTGGTGTTTCCCACCCCCCATTTTTTTTTGAGAAGGAAGATAACACCCCCTTTTTTCCAGAATAATTGTATTTGCCAAGGGATGGTGCAGAAGAGGAGTGAAACGTCAGGACTCTTGCCTGATAAACCAATTAAACTCATGATTGCCAAAATACTGAAGTGAACAAAACTGAGAACACCCCTGTGAGGTTTTAAGCTCTTCGCTAAAAAGCACTGAGCAGCAAAATGCCAGTTTAGTGCAGAGAGACTCAGATTTCTGCAACACTTCTTTTGGCTTTGGTGAACTATAAACAGCTTTAGATTTAAAATCACCATGCTAGGACTTTTTGCCTACTTCTGACGAGATTCTGTTAAAAAAAAACCCAACTGCACAACACCACCCGAACACAACTCATGCCAACACTGTAAAAAACTTGGAAATTTGCTTCTCTCCCAGCAGATCCAGGGAGTCCCCCCCTCCTGCAGGACGGTTTTGGGGAGAGGTTTGCTAACAAAAGCACAGATGGGTATTTCCATAGTTGCTTAGAGCGGGTTGGTGTCTGTTGTGCTCCTCAGGGAGTGTTCCACGTCCTGCATCCCCATCCCAGCTCTGTGTCCATCCCAGCTCTGTGTCCATGCCAGCCTGGTGTCCATCCCATCCCAGTGTCCATCCCAGCCCAGTGTCCATCCCAACCCAGTGTCCATGCCAGCCCAGTGTCCATGCCAGCCCAGTGACCATCCCAACCCCGTGTCCATCCCAGCCCTGTGTCCATCCCAGCCCGGTGTCCATCCCAGCCCTGTGTCCATCCCAGCCCGGTGTCCATCCCAGTCCCGACGCTCCCACTTACCAGCACCAAGGTGCCGCGGCCGGGCCGGGGGCAGCCCTGGGCAGCGGTGGGCAGCGGGCAGCTCTGGCTCAGCCCCTCCATGTCCTGCGGCCTCTCCACCTGCTCTGCCCGAGCCGGGAGCGCTCCCTGGACAGGCGGCACTGACTCCTCCTCCTCCTCCTCTTCCTCCCCGGCTGGTGCCCGCCCGCTGCGGGGACAAGGGACAGCGCCGTGTCCCCGCGTGTCGTGCCCGCACCTGCCTGACCTGCAGAGCTGGGGGGACAAATCGCAGGGACTGGCACCCCAAAAGCGGGGTCAGACCCCCGAGTGCTGTCACTGCCGGGATGGAAGCGCCCGCACCGGCATCTGCCGGGATTCCCAGGCTCTCCCTCCGGTGGGATCCTCCCGGCGCCGTCCCCGGTGCTCCGAGACTTGGTGACGCCATTCGTCACCTTTGCCCTGATCTCCCCATCTATAAAACTCTTTATTTTCGCAGCTTTCATCTGCGCTCGGGGCTCGGATAGGAACCGCCGGGCGGGTGCTGAGTGCCGTGCCCAAAATCTCCCGTGGGGGACGCGAGGAGCCGAGCGCTGTTAGTGTCAGGCTGTAAGTTTATGGTCCCCCCGTGTCACTTCGCACTGCCCTGCCTGTCCCCACAGCCTGTCAGGAGAACTGATTCCTCGCCAGCCAGCAGAACACCCGAACCCGCCTATCCATTAGATATTTATTCTGGGGGATGTAATCTTTCACAGAGCTGGAAGCACAAAGTTCTTTATTAAGCAGTTCTGTTGTAGAATTTATGTGACGGCATCAATTTTTTTGCAAAAGGTGAGAAAATTCAGCTTGAAGACATCGTGGGGGGCGCGCGTTCTCCACGCCCCAAGGAGCTGCTCCGGGGTAACACCGGGATGGCACCGGCTGTCCCCTCGGTCCCGGGATCAGCATTTCCCCTTCCCGAACCCGGACAACTCCGTTTTTCCCGCGTTTTCCAAGACACGGCGACCCGCAAAGCGCCCCCCGCCCGCCCCTCACCGCAGCGAGCCCGGCGGCCAGGTGAGACCACGCCCACAACGACACACGCTCCGCCCATCACAGGGACCCCGCCCCCAACCGGGACCCCGCCCCCAACCGGGACCCCGCCC
>VZTN01022425.1:853827-869886 GCA_013400515.1 Erpornis zantholeuca | reverse complement strand
GCCCGCCGTCCTCCGCTCCCGCCTCGGCGAGCACCACCTGGTAGCGCTCTTCGACCTCCTCGGCGTCAATGACCGGTGAGCTCCGGCGCGGTGCCGCGGGCCTGACCGGCCCCGCCGGGCCCTCGCTGCTGTTTTCCCGGAGCGGGGAATTCGTGCTGCTTCCGCGGCTCATTCCCCGGGTTATTTCTGGGCGGGAGGTGGCACAGCGGTGTCTTTTTCCTCAAGGGCTCGGTTTTCTCTCCGTCCCGCTCAGGGAACAGGTGTCCGCGTGTGTTTCCATCCTGGAGAGGCTCCTGCAGGCCCTGGATCCTCTTTACGTGATCCAGAACCTCAGGGAAGAGCTGCAGAAGGGCCTTTTCCATCCCGATGACTCCGTGAAGATCCTCACCATGTCCCAGGTACAAGGTTTCCTCCAGGAGGAGGGGACAGAGCTCTGTGGTGAGCTCTGGGTTAGTCCCCATCTGCTCTTTGCTGCCTCAGTTTGTGATAAAAGCTGGAATTGTCTCCTTCCACACTCGTGCCTTTTAGGATAATTATGCAGTGTGTATATAATGCTATATGAGACGTCAGTTATAATATATAAAACTATCTCCTGACAAAAGCAACTTGTGAATAAATCTGCCACGTGTCCTGGTTAAAGCTTTCTGAGCCAGCAATAAGAGCAGGTGCTCTAGGAACTAAAAGCAGCAACATTTTGATATTCAGGATGCTTTAAACACAGTTGTGGGAACACCAAACAGGCAGTGGGAGCTCCACACTTGTTGCATTATTTGGAAAGGATGGGATTTTGGGGCTTTGTGGTTTGGGATGGATTTTTGGAAGTTTCAGGTTCAGCTAAAAGCAGGTGTTGGCCAGGTGAGATTTTATCCACAAAGCCCAAGAAGTTGTGATTGTGGCTTTATATGCAGCTGTTCCAGTGCTTGTTTTAATGTTATTTCCTGTAATTCTTTGATCAGGTTGGGAGGATTGTTGAAGACTCAGCTGCCGTCGCAGAAATTCTCCACAGCCCTGAGCTGTTAGGGCAAATCATTAACTGCATTGGTGGAGAGAAAATAGCAGTGGCCAAAGAGGTAAAAATGGATTTATTGTCCCATTCCTCTGCAAGCTGAAGTAGCTAGATGACAGTGATAATCATAACTAGCTCTTATCCCTAAAAATTGAATTATAATTAAAATGAAATAGCTAGCTATGCTTAATAAGTTAATAAAGAATGTTGGAACTGAGCCTGATAATTTCAGATTTTCTTCTCTGGGTGGTTTTATTCACTTTTAACACCGAGCTGCTGTTTTTTCCTGCAGGCTATCAAATCTCTGTCCCGGATAGCCCAGAGCCAGGAGGGTTTGGAGGCTTTGTTTGGGAGCAGTTTGCTGAGTGACCTCAGGAACGTGATGGCCACGAACGACGTTGTTCGCTACAGAGTCTATGAGGTGGGGGGGTTCTGCTGCTTCTGACTCTCAGGCTGGCTTTTATAGCTTTTAAATCAGTTTTTCTCACTGCTTTACACACTCTTGATGTCTGTGCTTGATCAAGAAAGGAGTAGGAAGATCACAGCAGTGTGGGCTCTCGTGGTGTAATAACTTCTCTCCCATTTTGTGGTATAAAAGTGTGGGTTACTGTTTATTTCCTAACTCGTGGTGCTCAAGGCATTGGAAGGGCTCCAGGAATTACTAAAGACACCTTAAAGTGTTTGTTGCTCTGAAAATAAAATAGTCTCTTAACTTTTGGGTGCTGAAAGTTCTGGAGAGATGCCAACTGTCAGACTGGAGATGTTTGGCAAGGGAGAAATAATACAATTTAGCCATTCTAGGGCTTAATGGGAATAGCACAGGAAGAGCTGATTGTGAACAGAAATCAGATGCATGTGCTGTAAACTTGGATCTCCTTATGAACTTGCTTCAGGCAAACATTTGATGATAAAAATATGATTAAATTCTCTATTTAATAGATAGAGGGTTACTCAGGTCTATAACGTGTATTTGGCTGTTACTGTGAATTATTAGAATGTTTTTATAAACCATCCTTTTTGCCTTTATTTAGTTAATTGTGGAGATTTCATCAGTGTCAGCAGAGTCTCTGAATTACTGTGCCAGCAGTGGGTTAATCCCTGAGTTAATTGGAGAGCTGACTGGAGAGGATGTGCTGGTCAGGTATGTTGGTGAGTTTGCCAGGAAGATTTCCCCCATTGTTAAAACTCTGATAAAATAACTGTATTTGTGTGTGTTTCTTGGAAAAACCTTTTCAGAAAAATGCTTTATCTGCCTCAAGTGTAAAATACATCTTCATTTGGAGTTGCCCCAGCGTGAGGTGATAATTGTGATGTTTGGCTGCAGTAGAAACACTTGGAATTCTTTCACAAATCTAAAGAGCTGAATGAGCTTGGAGGAGTGTTGGACACTTGGGGTCATTTTTTGTTAGCATTTTGTTTTATGGGTATGGTTTTTTTTTTCCCTAATCACTGAATACCTCAAGCCCTACCTAAACTAAGCCCATATAAATTTATTTGTTGCAGGGCCACGTGCATAGAGATGGTGACCTCACTGGCCCACACCCCCCATGGGCGCCAGTACCTGGCTCAGCAAGGAGTCATCGACAAAATCTCCAACATCATCCTCGGGGCAGAGTCAGATCCCTTCTCCAGTTTCTACCTGCCAGGTGACACCAGGCATCCCTTCTTTCCAGGGTTTGCTGCTTGCTTTGGTGATGAGTTAAACTGGCAGGACTGTTCAGCCTCTTTTTTGGAAAGCTCAGGTGAAATTTTGAGCATTAGATTGGATATTTAAAAAAGGTTGGAGGACAGTGTGACACGTGGGTAATGTTCCTCAGTAATAGTGGTAAGATCTGGACAGGCTGTGCTGTAGCTTTAAAGTTTGTGTTATTGTAGCCTTTTTTTAGGAATACAAACATCATGAATTAAGCAACAGTCAAAATATTTGGCTCGTTGCTTAGTTCTGTCTTTATTCTGAGCTTTTTACCAACACTGTTCAGACTTAATAACACATGTTTAGGAACAAATCAGTCTCACACTAACATACATTTAATTTTGACATTGCTGAAGTTGCTGTTCTTCCACTTAGTGCTTTTTTTTTGGTCTTGTTTCTTCAGGATTTGTTAAATTTTTTGGCAATCTGGCTATTGTGGACAGTCCCCAGCAGATCTGTGAGCGATACCCTGTCTTTATGGAAAAAGTCTTTGAAATGGCAGAAAGTCAAGACCCAACCATGATTGGAGTGGCTGTGGACACACTGGGAATCCTGGGATCAAATGTGGAAGGCAAACAGGTTTTACAGAAAACTAGTAAGTACCTTTTGTTTTTCTTTAATAAAACTTTCTCAGTTTAATACAAGGTTTAATTGGTTTTGGGGTGACACAGGAAGGAATTGAAAAATGTACTCATTTATTTAATGAATACATTTACAATGGGTAACTGTATTCCTGTAGAGAGCTGGCTGAATTAATTAAAAGCACTCTGTTTTTGTTTTGAAAGGAAGTAGATTTCAAAATCTCTTAAGCAAAATAGGGCACCAGGCCAAGAATGCCCCCACCGAGTTACGGCTCCGGTGCTTGGATGCGATTTCATCTCTGCTGTACTTGCCTGTAAGTTGGGCTTTTTGTCTTTGTTCTTTCTTAAAATCTCCAAGAATTAAATCCTGAGTAACTGTGAGAAAACGTTTTGCAGCCTCTAGGTTGGGTGGCAGTGGTGCTTTCTGAGTCATTGATTTGCTGTTTTGAAATTCCCTGATTTGTTTGCTTCAAGGTTTGGGTTTGTTTGTAAGGAGGAAGGTGTTCTGAAATGTTAATAAAATATGAAGTCAAGACTTCACTGAGGAGGGAATGAGAGTAAACAGGTTCATATCCTTGTGCTTCAAGGAATAGGTGCAAACTTCTCCAATCCCCATGTGTGTTCTTTGCATCCAGGGATCTGGGTTAACATTGTACCTCTAAATGAGGGAGGGAAACACTTGAACACATCCTGGAAACCCAAAAGCTTTTCATAATCCTAATCCAACTCTTCCATTTTTTGTCATTTCTGTAGCCAGAGCAGCAGACAGAAGACCTTTTAAGAATGACTGAATCCTGGTTCTCATCTTTGTCCAGCCAGCCCCTGGAACTGTTCAGGAGCATCAGTACCCAGCCATTCCCTGATCTGCACTGCGGGGCCTTACGGGTGTTTACTGTGAGTGCTTTCTGCTTTTAAAGAGCAGGGAGTGACTTGTGCTGCCATTCACTCTCAGATTTATTTATTTCTTCCAAGTGAATGCCACAAACTTCTTGTTAAAGCCCAGAAGTGGTCAAAAAAAGGCTTTTTTTTCCCTTGTGCCCCACTTGGCTTCCCCATTTAAATAATGCAGCAGACATGTCATGTCTGTAATGCTAATTTTTAATAAATTGGAGAGGGGGAAAAAAAGGCAAGAGCTGTGCTCTAAGGTGCTGCTTCTATACCAGAGGCACTGCTGTGATAATTCCCTTAAAACTTTGAAGATAAGCACTGAGCTGTACTTGTTCTCCAGTGTCAAACCCTGCTGCTTGATTCAAGTGCTGGTTGTGTAACCACTTGTGGGATGAATGTCTCATTTAATTTTTCCTGTTCTTGTCTATGTACCAAAACCCCTGCTGTGTAACTGCTTTTTTGGGGTTTTAAAATGTTTCCTCCCCCCCCTCCACCTCACATCTTTTGTCTTCCTGTTTAGGCCATTGCAAATCAACCATGGGCCCAGAAGCTGATGCTGGGCAGCCCGGGGTTTGTGGAGTACATTGTGGACAGATCTGTGGAGCCTGACAAAGCTTCAAAGGATGCTAAATACGAACTGGTGAAGGCCCTGGTGAACTCCAAAACCATTGCAGAGATCTTTGGCAATCAGTATTACCTGAGGCTCAGGGCTTACCTGCAGGAGGGCCCCTATTATGTGAAGGCAGTTTCTACTACAGCTGTGGAAGGAGCAGAATAATGTCCTTGGGTTCTGGGGTCCCCCTCTTGCAGAACACATTCCTGGCACAGGTGTTGAGGTACAAGGTGTAAAGACTCTCCACACTGGAGGTTGTCTCTTTAGAGGACTGTGAAGATATTTTGGCTCTATTTGAAATGAGTCAGGAGAGCAAATTAAAGCCTGTTTGATACTTCCCCCTGAAATGTCACAGCAGAAGTTCTCTCTGTGTGCTTCATGAGACAGGTGACCCAGGTGAGCACTTAGCAGCTACTGACTGTGTTTTATTTGGCAGAATTGATCAATGTTTGGTAAATTGTCCTTGGGTTTGGAGTTTTTGTTATGTTTTCTCTGTAGGTTGCAGTTCAGTTAAAAAAAAAACAAAACACCAAAACACCTCGAGATTTGTAACCTCAGATGCTGCCATAATTTCTATTTTTTAATTCATTTTTTTTATCTGCCAGAGTTGGCACTTGCATGGAACACTCTGTTCTGTCAGAATCCTGTTGCTGAATAAGCCAGTGGCACTGTCCACGTGAGGGAGTGTGGACTGGATTCTCTTGTTTTCAGCCTGTTGGATGTGAGTCGTGCTGGAATAAATAATAATCCTAAATATTGTTTACATTTTCTGCTGAGGATTTAAAAAAGAAAAAAAAGCTTTTAGCCCTTTTGAAAACAAATCAATGCACTCTGTAGGGATCAAACCCACCTGGGAACTTTGTCTCCCTTGTTGGCTGTGCTGTGGGGTGGCAGCTCAGTTTAGTGGCTGGAGCACTGCAAGGCTACTTCAGAACCAAATCTTGAATTGTTTACACTATTTTTTAACAGAGATACAATTTTTTTTAAAGTGTTATTTAAAGAAATGTAGTATTTTAGTTACCTGAGTTAGACTGAAAGAGGGGAAGAACATGAAGCTGTTGTGTTGAAGGGAGTGAGTGAAATGTGGCATCTTAGGAAGTTGGAATCTTCTTTTGAAGATGCCAGAACTGTGAGAGAGGATCAGGACTGGCTGGGCACTCCAGGGACAAGGGAGGTGCCTTTATCCATGAACAGACACCACAGGGTACTTTAGACCAAAGGCTTGTATTGTTTTTGTTGAGAAACAAATCTGAGGAGTAGCTGGTGGGATCAGAATAAAACATGAAATTACTGCTTTGGGGCTTATTTGAGTAATGTGTCAGCCAGGTGGAGCTATGGAAAGAGCTGGGCCCACGTCCCTGTGCCCCCAGGGGAAGCAGGAGGATCCTGTTACACACTAACTCTGGTTTTGCCTGTGGTAGGTAGAGGTGCAGCTTGGCATTGCCTGCCAAAAATATTGCCCAGGAGTCCAGGTGGGTTCAGAGGAGCTGGGGGAGATCCCTTAATGTTTGCTAAGCTAAAGGGAGCTGATGTGCCTTGTTGCTCACGACCCAAGAGGTACCAGAGTTGTCATCCTACATCCCAATGCTGCTGCTTTTATCCTAAATGTGCCCAATAAACACCTGCCAGTGAGAAATGCCCTGCAGTGTCTCATGAGTGGATCCTGCATCCAGCAAACACATCCAAGCACTAAAAAAAAAATTGAAAAGAGTGTGGAAGTCCTTAGTTTGCATTTGTTCTGGGCAGTTCAGCTCTGTTATTTTAGGTGGCTTTGTGTGCTGGTGGCTCTGTGTGAGCCATATGCTGAAATGTCAGTAAAAGAAATCAATATATAAACCTGTTCTGCAATTCATGAGCCTCTTCCATGTGTGTTTTCAGCTGGTGCTTTTGAAGGCTACTCTGTGTGCTGAGTATTTAGCATCTGCTTTGCATGGTACATTTGCCAAAGACAATATTTTAGAATGTGCAGAGATGCCAAACAAGGGGATTTTTTTATGTATACACATATGCTTTACTTTATTGAGCTTCGAGCTCAACGTTGATTGATTAATTGATCACTTTCCCCTTATTACTCACATGCAGTTCCCTGCCCATGCTGTACATTGCCATATGGATTACATGCTGCTGCTGTATCTGATACAAATGACAAAATCTAAGGGTGTTGTTTTTGTCACCCCCCCCTTAAAGTAACAGGTGGAGATAAGTGAAGAAAAACCAGAAATGGAATGCTGGAGAATTGAGGCAACATGCTGAACATTTGGTTTAAAAACCAAAAAAAAACCCAGACCAAACCTTGCCATTTGATGGATGTTAGCAAGCAGCATAACTTGAGGAATTTCCACGATGGCTCAGTGTCTGTTCCTGTGGAGCTGCTCTGTTTCTCGGTCAGCCAGACTGCTCAGAGGCAGCTCCTTTTGTGGATGGAAAGCTTCCCCTTTGTTACAAAATTCTTTGGAAGTAGGTGATGCCTCACTCAGATAAAAAAAGGGGTTTTGAAGACTCAAAAGTGTGAAAAACCCTGGATACCGACAAAGTCTGTTGGAATATTCCTTTTTACTGTCATGCATGCACTTGTAGTTACAGAGGCAGAGCACATCCAGTTCTGCTCTGTCACACACTGTAGCAGTGAGAATTCATTTGCTGTTGAAGGGAAAAGACCAAACTTTGGGAGGGCATCCTTAGTACTGAATGTTAACAGGATAGCACATCTGATGAAAGAAAACCCAGATTCCCCTTGTAGAAGTTAATTGACAAAATGAAGGACCTCGTTTTTTATCCTATCCAAGTTGAACTGTTTGAACTTATCGATGTAGGTCAGAACCTTGCAGGACACCAGGCTGTAGTAGGTTTCCAGTAAGGAACAATCTTCCCCATCGCTCGTTTCCTTCCAGCCTTTAAATAGCTCGTCCTCCCTCATGTCCGAAGAGGTGAAAATGAATTTATAGCAGCATCGATTGTAGCTGATGTGCTTCTCCCCAGAGAAACGGGAGCTGTGCCTGGCAGTGACTCCAGCTCTTTTAGCACAGATCCCTACAAAAGCAGCGGGGGGCACTGCCAGTGGCACCTCCCCGGCAGCCACGTAAACCTTGCGAGCCACGTCCTGGGACATGAGGAAAGCGCTGCCGTGGCAGAAATCTGGGTAAAACTCCTCGGGGTATTGGTGGGTGGGCACAAAGCCAGGCCTCTGGGGGTCCCTGTTGGGCACTCCGTGATGAACTACCCTCCCAAGGTAGATGTCCTCTGGCTGTGTTAAGCTCAGCAGGTACCCAGCCAGGCTGGGAACGCTGACAAACACGTCCTGGGCTGTGTGAAGGATGTACCTGGCACGGGGACAGAAAGTCACCGTCCACTCCACACTCATCAGCATCTTGTGCGTCTGCGCCTCGGGGGAATC
Organism: Erpornis zantholeuca; assembly: GCA_013400515.1. Taxonomy (NCBI): domain Eukaryota; kingdom Metazoa; phylum Chordata; class Aves; order Passeriformes; family Timaliidae; genus Erpornis; species Erpornis zantholeuca. The sequence continues at coordinate 861,711 of VZTN01022425.1, read as the reverse complement.
GATGAAACTGCCCTCAATAATGTCTCGGTGCTTTTCAGCCTCTTCATTGATCTCCAGCTGGGTGCTTGCTGAGGCTGCCTTTCCTACAGCAAACCGAGTCAGGACGCTGTAGCCCCTGGAGCCTGTCGTGTTGCCCCAGGTCTGCCTGATGGCATTGCGCCGTGTCCTGTTTTCTGGGCTGCTGCAGACAACAATGAGCAGAAATACCTCTTGATTGGAGCATGTCGCTGCACTGCTGCCAGTGTGAGAGAGGTTGGCCTTCAGAGGATCCAGATCCAGCTTCCTGGCCCTCTCCCTGATCTCCAGAGTCTTTGCGTCGGTGTAAGAGAGGGGCAGGGAATGCAGGAAGTATTGCTCCAGTAAGTCTGCCCCGAAAAGCAGCATGTGGAAAAGCAAGACATTGAAGAGGATGAAGCACCACTGGTGTGTGCGGAGCCTGCAGAGTGTCAGCTGGGGAGGAGGAACACGGACACTGAATTCTCTTGCCTCTCACATCAAAAGGCTTTCCCTCATTTTACAATATATCCATGCAAAGCAATCACCACTTCTAGACTGTGGTCTTTGTGTTATTGGTGAGAGGCTCTTTTTCTCCTAGAAACTTAGGGAATCTACTTCTTGTGGCACAGTGAGATCCCAAACTGAGAAGGATGTTACTGTGTTGTAGTTCAGGAATCTTTCTGTGCATCTGTGTGTGAAGTACCAAAGAATGACTTGCTATTAATAATTATTTACTATTTTTAACCTGTTACTGAAGGCCTGAGATGCCAGTTAATATGTGTCCTTGAAGGAGAAGTTTTGGTACTTGGCCTGAAACTGCCCTATGAAAGGTGGCAGGGTTAGAATCCAGAGGGAAAGGCCAGGTTGGACAGAGCTTGGAGCAACCTGGTGCAGTGGAAGGTGTCCCTACCCATGGTAGGGGGTGGAATGAGATGATCTTTAAGGTCCCTTCCAATCCCAATCCTGTGAAAGCTGCAAGAGGCTGAAGCACTTACCTGCATGGTGCTGGGAGCTGTCCCTGCAGCAGGGGCTCTCTGGGCAGTTTCTCCTGGCAGTGCCTCTATCTGGGTCTGGAGGATCCAGTTACTGCCCAGTACCTGCAGCCTGTGGTTTCCACCTCACCTGCCTGGGCTGAGGAAAGGTGATCCCAGGGGCTGATCATGTTGCAGCCACAGAAAACACAAAGCAAACTAAACCCTGGCCTTTCCCTTTATTAATTTCTGACTCTGAGAGATAAGTGAAGCAAATTCTGGGGCTCACTTGGTAAAAGGAATCTCTGGTACTGTTGTGAGTCTGTTCTTGAGCTGCCTGTTTGCTGCTGGCCCTGGGGGTTGTGTTTTTCACAGCTGTGCCATTGTGGTGTTGGTTCCCCAGTCTGGGGCAGCTAACCTCTGTGCTGAGCACTCTGCATCTCCTGAGCTGGAGCTTTGGGGTGTGAGCTTGTGGGTTTGCCTTGTGTGGGGTCGTGCAGGAGACCCCAAGGCCAGGCTGGCTCCAGCACATGAGGCTCTACCCCTGGACGGGCTCTGCCTCAGGCTGCTCCGGAGCCTCCTCGTGTTGCTGTTGGCTCGGCCTCGGCTGTGCCGGAGCTGACGGGGCTGGGGAGCCACGGGGGCCTGGAAGTGCTGCAGGGGGAAGTGCCAAAGACACCACAAACAGGATGGAGGTGTCAGCAGGGGAGAGTTGGCTTTGGCAGCAGGGCTGTGGAGCGCTGAGGGGAGAGGGGTTTGAGGGTCCCTGGGAGGGCAGGAAGGGTTGGGTGATGGCAGTGCTGCTGTTCGAGGGGTAGATGGAGGTGGGAGGTGTCAGCCTTGTGGGAGCTCCAGCCTCCGTGGGAGAGCAGGGAGGTCATGATGCCTTTTTAATTTTGAAAAGATTTCTCAGAGGTCTGGGTGCATTTCTGTTCTGTATCCTTGGGTGAAAGGAGAACACAGCGCTGCTGTGGTTTGTCTTGGCTGGACCATTGCAAGGCTCCCTGGAGCATCCTTAGGGCAGCCTGGATTAGCCCAATGTCCCAGGGAGATGGAGAAGCGCTTTGATTTCTGCCCTGAGGGGTCCAGGGTTAATCCCCAGCTCTGGCTGAGCTGCTCAGCTCTCCCAGCTGTGTTGATAGAGTGAACAGAGGAATTAGAGAAGAAACCAGGTTCCCAAAATCTGCTCACAGCTTGGAAGTGCATCTTACCCCACTGAAAAACCCCCAAACACAGTGTGCAAATCCCAGTGTGGATTTCTGCTTTAGGCTCTCCAAAAAGAGGGAAAACTGCTTCCCCAGAGCTTGTGTGTCAGCTGGGACACAGCTTCATCTGGCCCAGCCTCACACTCTGCAGTCCTCACAGAAGTGGTGCTTTGAAGCTGGGTGAGCTGTCAGCACGGGAAGTGTCAGTTAAATGTGTGCCCTGAAATAAAAGGCTAATAAGGAAATATTTTTCATTCACAATAATACAGCCCTGCAAGTCCAGATACCCACTCTGGGGAAGAAAAAAAATCCTTCTTTGAAGATACTCTGTCTCCAGCTAAATCATTTAATCAGCAAATAAATACCAGCGTTTGAAACCTCTTACATTAAAAATTGAGCATCTTTAGAATAATAAAATAATAATAATAAGCCCCACATGTGTATCATCCCTAGTGCAATTAGGCCCAGCATGGTGCTGGCAGCACTGCTAAAGTCATTTCTTTAGCACTGCTCTGTGGTGGCAGCAGCAACTTTGATACCAAGTATAGAAAATTAACACTCCCCAAGCCCAGCCAGGACACAGGCAGCTCTTGGATGTGGGTTTTTATTTATCCACAGAGCCTGGGGGATTCCCACTGGGAGAAAGCTGAGGAACAGCAAGGCAAAGACTGCTGGAGGGAAAAATAACTGAGTCCCTCAGCTCCGGGAGGTTTGCCTGGGGGTGATCCCCCCATCACCTTTAAATGCAGGTTTCAGGTGAACACAGCACCCAGCAGCTCATGTGTGACCTTATCTCACTTTCCAGATGGGTGAAGTGAAGCTCATTTGGGGAAATCCTCGCTCCCAGGGGGATCCAAGAGTTTCCTGGAGAAGAGTGAATTCAGGACCCTGGAATGGGTGAAGTCAGGTCAGTGGGGGTAGGAATGCTCTGCTCCTGCAGCTACACTGAGACCCTGCACAATCCTGGCGGTGTAAATTGGGCAATCAACCAGGAGAGCAGCTTTTCCTGAGCCACAGGGCTAGACTTTGCTTTCTGTGGGATGTTTTCACATTTTCCTCAGATTTTATATCCAAGCAAACCTTATTACAGGAGCAGGGATGTAATGCTGTAGGCAGCTTGACCTGTCCTAAAGCTGTGAGTGTTCAGGCTGAAGGATGTTTGGATTTGATTTTTTGGAGAGGACATGTTTTGTGACACCCAAAGATGAAAGCAGAGCTGCCAGGAGGGTGGTGGGAGATGCTGTTGAGCAGGAGGAGCCTGGGGCAGGCAGTGAGTGCTGCAGGGGAGCAGCTGAACCTGCAGCTCCTTAAAACGTCTCCTAAAGTCTCCTGGCTTCCCTCCCAGTGCTGGGAACATTTGGAAGGGGGAGCAGAGCCAGGCTTCCCCCAGCTCTGCCTGACTTCAGTTTGTGCAAATGCGAGGGCTTTGGATGACGCACTGTTCTCAGGAGATGGAGCAGGAGAGGGTGGATGGATGGGACTGATGGGGAGAATCCAGTGAAAATTGGGTTTCCTGACAGAAATCTGTTAGAATGTAAAAGCTTGAGCTCAGCCTGGCTTAAATGTCCTCCTCTGCAGGGTGGACACCCCTCTCCATGCCCACCATGACACCCCTGCTCTTGGGCTCTTCCCTAAAGCCAGGCACCACAGGCACCTTTTTGAACTTTCACTTGCTCCAGAGACAGGTGAGAACCCCTTTGGGTGTGGGGTTTGTCCTGGCACAACATCCCTTTCCACAAGGCATGGCGCTCAGAGATGCCCCTTATCCCCCCAACAAGCCCCAGCCACGATGCTCTGGGAACAGAAAGCACTCCCAAAACTGTTTTGGGTGCCACACAAAGGATCCCCTTTATTCCAAGCTGCCTTTTGTGGTGTCTCACCAGCACACACAGACCTGAGAGCACGAGGGGCTGCGGAGGGACCTGTCTGGTTTTTCATAACAGCATCCATTGCAATAAATAGGTCTTAGTCACCTAATAGCAATGTTTGTGCTTGAAGACATGATTCAGCTCTTGCAGGCAATTCCTCACCTTACGTTCTCCATGGGGTTTGGGAAATAATGGAAGAAGAGGATTTGTAAGAGTTCTACACTGTGTGTTCCACTTGTTATTTGATATTTAATGTCCCTTCGGGGATTAAATATAAGTAGAAAACTGAAAACCAAGCCAACAAAGCTGAGCAATGGCACAGCAGACAAACAGCTCTGTGGCTCTTGGTGTGCAGATGAAGGTATCTTTGCTTCTGATTTAATGGCCCAGCTGATGAGACTAAAGGCATGTTTTTATAGCCAAGTTTCCTGCATTCTTCTTTATTCTTTGCATTTCTTTTCGTCAGTCTAGGAGTTCCAGAGCTCTGTCTCCTTTTTTATGCTACGTTTGATTCTTCCTTCTAGGGATTAATGACAGCTTTGACAACTCCCCACCTCTGTATTCTTGGGTAAGGACAGCCTCAACCCCCTGTGTGTTCTGCAAGTGCTGCATTCGGCCTCGGCAACGCTGAGTTAAACGTGAGCTGAGTGGAAAGAGCATAAATTTGTGTGAAATGTTCAGTTGTGAGGCCACAGGGCCGAGGAGGTTCCCCAAGTGGTCTCTTTGCCAGGATGTCAACTTGACAGAAAATTGCTTATTTTGCAGTGGACCAGAAGTTTCCTGGTTGTTATTAATTCTCAGAGCGTGCCTTGTGAGCTGCCTTTTTGATGCTTATTGGTGCTTTTTGCCTCGCCTTTCATTCCCCGCAGCCAGACTCAGGCTGTATTTGTGCCTGGCAAATAGAGATTCACATGAAATTAATTTGACACACACAACATCCACAGCATCGGAGTCTCGACTCAGGCTCTGCTTTGATTAAATTCCATCCACGCTCTGACAACATTCCCAGCTGGGAGCAGATCTGGTGTCGCTGTTCCCAACTCTGTGGCTGCTCTGCAGCACTGGGCATTTCTCCTGGCAGAAATGGGAGAATTTTCAGCTGGAGCATTTCTCCTGGGGACCTCCTTCCCCCGGGGCAAGGGGCTCTCCTTGTGTCTGTCTGATGCACTCAAAAAGGCATAGCTTCCCCGAGGTCATGGGGGGAAACAGGAGCAGGATGCAGCTCTTGGGTGCCCCAGCCCATCCTCTCCAGGTGCTGGATGGACCCAGCTGTGCTTCCGCTGGTGCCCCAGGCCTGGGGAGGGGCTGCAGCCCCCCAGTCGTGGCCAAGGCTCCCGCTGGTGGGGCTGTCCCCATTGCCCTCCTGGCAGGGAGCACTGGAGCAGGGCACGGACCCCCCTGACACGAATCTCTGGAGCCCTGTGGGTTGCTGGACTCGGATGATGTGCTCTGCAGAAATGACTTTCTCTCACTCTAGCCTCTGACTCATCCCACTGTCGCCTCCCACGGATTTATTTATTGTTCTCCCAGACGCAGAAACAGCAGAGTTGAGTCTCTCTGCCCTGTGCCAGGCCCCTCCTCGGGCAGCTGGGTTGGGATCTGTCGGAGCAGCCGAGCCTTCCTCCGCACTCATTCCTGGGGGGGTCTCAGACTGGGGGTTTGCCTTCCCCGGGAGCCCCGCATGAGCTCCCCCGTGCTGCACCCCGAGCCTGGCTCTGCTCTGGAGAGCTCTTCACACACAGCACCCGGCCCTGGAAATGGCCCTCGGGATGTGCCCGTTCCCGGCTGTGCTGCTCATTCCCTGCCCAGGAGGAACTCAGCCCCTTGGAACCTGTGCTCCCCTGCTCTGGGGTGCAGCAGGAACTTCGGGGTGCTGAAGGGGCTCCTCAGCAGAGCTGTCGGGACTGAGGGAGTCGAGAGGAGGAGGATGGTCCCATAGCCGGCACATAAAATCCTGATTAATTGTATTTTGTGCTAATGACTCCTCGGAAATGAGGACTTGTAGCATCGGTGGCATTTTGGGCAGTGCTGCAGCTGGAGGCGGGAAGGACCAGCTCAGCCCAATGCACCCAAAATTCTGAACGATGCCTTTGCTGAGAACACTGCCCTGCCTTCCCCTGCCTTCCCCCCTCGGCTTTGGGGATGCAGGGAATTGCTCCGTGCTGGAGCAGGGAGCAGCCCCCAGGACTCTTTCCTAAGGTAGGATGCCACCAGGTTGCTCAGCTTGTCCCTGTGGTGCCCTGAGCAGCTGCCCTGGCCATGGTGGGACTGGGGTGGCACCAATGCCCTTCTAGGGCAGGCACAAGGTGGAACCAGTCCCACTCTGCTGCTAAAACTTGGATGGGGACGTTCTCTTCTTCTGGCTCTTTCTCTTTCATTTCTCATTTCTCTCAGCATCTAACTGCAAGTGTTTTAAATAATTCCTCCCCCATGCCTGTGTTATCACCCAGCATGTCAATACTCTGCTGTGCCACCCACCCCTCTCCTCCCGGAGCTGCACGTTAAGATTTTGCACCAGATAATGTGAGGCAATTAGTGAATGGAGAATAACCTTCCCACTTAAAAGCAGGATGGGTTGGGAAGCATCACACGGGTGGATTACACGGGGAGTATTAATTGCTTTCCTCTCCAGTGACTCCCAGTGTGGGAGAGTCCATATGGAGGGAGAGGAGGAGGAAGAGATGCTGAGGGAGAAATAAAGTCTCCAGCTCTGGCGAGAAGCGTAAAGCCCAGCGCAGCCGAGCGGGGGCACTTCCCTCCGGATCCGGGGGCTGTGGCAGAGCGGGGGCTGCGGCATCCACCGTGTGCCGATGGATCACGCGAGCCCGGGGTATCCCGGGGTCAGCGGGACTGGGAGCCGCCGGAGAGAAACCCAAGCTCCGGAAGCAGCGGGAATGACAGCGTGGATGGTGTCACCTTCTCCCGGGTGTGACTGAAAGGGGCTGTGGTGTGTTGGGTGGCTGAGGTGACAGAGGCGCGTCGCACGTGGTGCAGGGGCTGTGTGGCCACTGCGTTTCTGTGGGAGCAATTCCTTTACTGGGGTGTGTGTTCGTCCGTGCAGCTCTGGGGTCCCACAAAATGGCACCATAATGAGCTCCCCATCGCCCCAACGGCCTGCGCTCGGAAAGGGAAATGAAAAAAGAAGCAGAAACGAGAGAAGTGTAGCGGGGGGTGCTTAGAGGCCGCTCCCTTTGCAGCCGCTCACATCTGGCCTCCTGCCTGGGGACACAATTTTGGGGCACTTCACGTTCGGCCACATCCTTAGGGATGGCACCTCCCGCCTCCTGGCACATGGGGCTGAACTCGGAGGGGAGGGAAGGTACCTTGGAGCCCACCCCGTTAACCCTTTCCTGGAGGCGGCCGGCTCGTTTCCAGGCTGCCCACGCTGTCCCTGGGCTCGGGGCCATTCCCCAGCGGGGCAGTGTTATTGCAGCAGGGCCCCCCGGGAAGATCAACGCTCCCGGCCCGGCCGCGCAGCACGGCACAGGAATTCCCGGGGCTTGGCCGCGCTGTTTGCTTTCAGCACAACCCCGAGGCGCAGCAGCGCTCAACACAAATATTTGTGTGGGTAGTAAAAAAATAAAAAAAACAACAACCCAAAAACCCAAATAAAAAGAAAAGGAAATAAAAAAAAGAAAAAAAGGAAAGGAAAGGAAAGGAAAGGAAAGGAAAGGAAAGGAAAGGAAAGGAAAAAGGGAAAGGAGAAAGATAAGGAAAAAGGAGAGGAAAAAGGAAAATAAAGAAAGCCAGGCCACCCAAAGGTCGTGCTGCCAGAGGCCAGAGGCTAAGGGACGCGGACCAGGGAGGCATCACCGGCTGCTGCCCCAGCCCGGGGGTCGCGGG
>VZTN01022425.1:841046-853558 GCA_013400515.1 Erpornis zantholeuca | reverse complement strand
CGTCGTGGGGAGCCGCGGGGCTGCGGGAGCGCCGAGCTCCCGGTGCAGCCGGGGGAGCCCCTTCCCCTCCCGGGGGGAGCAGGGCGCGGCCGGCAGGAGCCCCGTCCCCGGTCCCCACCGCTCTCCCCGTGCCCCCAGCCTGCGGGAAAGTTTCTGCGGCACTTCCAGGCCTGACTGGGGTCCCTGCGAATGCCCCTGTGGGCACAGCACCTCGGGAATGGGGCAGTCGGGAGCTGCCTGCGTACGGGGAAGGGGTGCTTGGAGACCCTCAAGCAGTCACATCCTTCATGGGAGGATGGTGGATGCCGTCCCTCTGTCGAGCCCAGCCCGGAGCGAGGCTGTGCTCCGGGGTGTGAGGGTGAGGCTGTGCTCGGCTGAGCCCTGGAGCCACCCCAAAACCAAGGGGCTAAAATACACACAGGAAAAAGCTGCATTCCTGCAGGTGCTGCCCAACCCCTGCTCCAGCTTGGGGTTTTATGGCGAAGTTACAGTGTCCAGCGTGAGGGAGGGGCTGCTGTGAGAGGGGAAGAGCTGCTTCAGGAGATCAGGGGGACTCAGTGCCACCGTCCTCTTGTGCCTGGCAGCAGCAGCTGTTCCTCACAACTGGTCCTTGCTGAAGTATCGTGGTTTTTCCCGATAAATGCTGTGTGTTATCTTCGTTCTGGTTAAATTTAGTGGTGTGGCTCTTCTGACTGTCGCACTCATCAAATGCCAGCTGAAATGTGCAGATGAATTGTGTGTATCAATTCCTGCTTGGCAGATAAGGGCCTTGGCTGGGCTTGTGCCCCAGACTGCCCAGCTGGGATTTTCTATGTCTTCATCTGCTTGCCATGATTTAGGAAAACAATCTTTTATTCCTAAAAACGTAAATGAAAGAAGAAGAAACCGTCTGTTCTTTAACTCTCAGTACATTGCCACTGACTGGGTAATTAATAAAATCCTTGAATATTGGCTTTTGGGGTTAAGTCCCTCATCATTACCCCCTGCTGTCCCCTCTGTCAGGTGCCTCAGGACCCCCTAACTCTGGATAACACCTTTTGGTTACTTTGGGCACAGCAGGGTGGCTGTGGAGCACAATGCTTTCCCCAAACTGCCTCATTTTGCAGCTGTGCTCGGAGTGTCTGCAGAAATGACACCCTTGAGGAGGCTGTTGAATGTGTCTGAGTGTGTGAGGATCAGAGATCGGCTTGGAGACGACAGTTCCCGGAGGTTTCCAACTCCAACATTTCGGGAAGATGAGGAGCTGCTCCTCATTACTGGCGCTGCAGCCCTGCCATTTATTATGGGGTCATTTATCCTCATCTAGTGTGCTACAAAATCCTTGCCCCAAGATCCTCCTGCCTGTCTCTTTCAATCTGAATAGAGGAGGTTTGTTTCCTAATTATTGTTCTGCAGCTCGATGTGTTTCTAACCCCCTCAGGCTCCGGAGAGGTTGAAATGCCATTGCTTTCCATGGCTTGTCTTGCCTGCCCTTGTGCTCAGCCCTTTGCTGCCCTTCTGCAGATATTAAACAAGCTGCTTGGAGCCCTCAGGACTCGGCAGCTTCCCCAGCTCCAGCTCGGAGCAGGTTGGTCTCTAATGCACTTTTTCAGAGCTGATCAGCTGAAGAAGCAGAAAAGGACTGTTACAGACAGGCTGAAGAGGAAGGCCAGGAGCAGGCAATAAGTGCCATTAGACGATCCCAGGGGCCCCCTGGCTGATCTCCTGTTTGCTTTCCTCTTCTGCAGCTTGGGCTGGGGGCACGAGTCCTGTCAGGGGATGGTCATCCACTTTTAACCCCCTGCTATCGCTCAGCCTCTGCTGGCTACAAGAGTTTCTTTCTCACCTCCCGTGGGTTTCCACTCCTCCCCAGGCTGCTGTGGGGTTTGAGCACAGTCCCTGGAGTCAAACACCATCTCCTTTGTCTCCTCTCTGTGCTTGTAGGTGTTATGGCAGACAAGCAGAGCTGTCACCAGAGGTGAGCATGAGGGATGTGAGAGCCAGGATAGAGCAGCAGAGATGGAGAACATATTCACTGAACCTTCTGCTGAATGTTCAAGGGACCTCAGCTGGGCTGGCCCCACTGAAATAAGTGGAAAACTCAATTATCACTTCACTTAGCAAATCTAGAGGTGGCTTAAAAGCTTTTAATGTGAAATTCAATCTTCTCAGTTGCCTGAGTGTGGAGATGTGTGTGGAAATGTCTGTGAGCTTCCTCGTTGCCCTCTTTATAAGGCGACAATGGTCCCGAAAGTCCCTCCCGGGCGGAAAGCAAGGGGTTAAGTGTAAAAGCACTTGAGAGTTTGTTTGGAGAGTAAATACACATTTCTGGCACCCAGAGGGTACAAAGAGCCTAAATTTTACTTTCCTGCCTCGTGGGAAATCTGGGTAAATGTTTGCACAAGGATCCAGCCTGTCACTTTGGGGGAACTCAGGATTTCCTCCGGCCAGCGGCTCCGCTTCCTGCGCCTTGCCCATGTAAGGGCACTGCGGGCACGAGTGATGGATGAGCAGCCAGATGGAAGGACTCACACAAAAATACCCTGCCCGAGCCAGGGGGCCGGCGGGAGAGGAAGGGCTGGGCGGGAGGAGGCTTGGATTTTCTGTCCCCTGCCTCCTGCTCCTATGGCTCGTCTGAGGAGGAAGAGCTGGAAGGAGATGGTGCACGCGGGGATACCTGGAGCAGCTGCTTAGGAAGGTCATGGCTTTGCGTTAGTCGTGCGTGGCTTTTCTCAGGTCTGCTCTAAATGGCTCTTTCGGGGGATCCACGGGGCTGCTGCTGTTTTTATCTGAATGAACGGCACATGGGGGCAGGGGGGTGCCGTGCCACGGGTTTGGGAGTGGGTGTGGAGGGAAGGTGGCTCCTGGCTGCTCCACTGCAAGTGGCAGAGAAGCTGAGGTTGGGGGCTGGAGCACAACAGTCAGAGAGAGTCTGACTCTCAGGGATGTGCCTATGGAATGTTGGCTGCAGGGGGCTTGGTTTGGCAGGGGCTGTGCTCTGTCCTCAGTCCCACCTGCCTGGGCAGCCAGGACAGGGCTTTTGGCCCTGGAATTCACAGCAAGGTTTGGAGCGGTAGCAGCCAGGTTGAAAATGCCCATAGGCACCTTCTGCCTCTCTGGATAAATCATCTGCCTGAGTCCAAAGGGAGAAGAAACAAAAAAAAGCACTGATTAAATGGGATTCTTGTGAAGTGTGAGCACTCATCCAGGCCCACGATGGCTCTCCCATGCCTTCTCCTGCCAATCTTTAGATGTATCCAAGGAACTGTCTCAGTTTAGCACGAGGATGGTCCCTGCAGCTGACAGCCTCTTGTTGTCTCTTAAGTTTTCAATTTTCTGGAAATGAATGAGAAGATGCTTCCTTGGCAGAGCTTGCACCGAACCAGACTCTGGAGCTAATTAGTGATCAGTTCCTCCAGGCGAGATTACCAGCTTGGACATCTCTCAGCTTCCAGAAAGTCAGCCTGGTGGATATTGTAACAACTGTTGCTTTGGCTGCCCATGGGCATCCAGGCCTTGCTGTTCCAGGAGCAATTGCAATGAGGAGCCATAAAACTGCAGTGCCAAACACCCTGTGTGCATAGGGTGTTCATGTAGCAGAGATAAGATAGAACTCTGCTCTTGTTTTCCTCAGATAAGTTAGGAAAGGGAAGTGTGAGGCTCTGGACTGCTGCAGGGGGGCACCCACCAGCACATCTGGCTCAGTGGGAAGAGTTTTTGGGACTCTTCCCCACTATTCTGCTCAAAAAAGGACACCCAGCATGCTGAATGTCCTCCTTAGGAGCTGCCCTTGGGCTCTGGCATGGCTGTGTCACCCTTCACTGGAGAACAGCAAAGTAGGTCACTGCCTGTGCTCAGGGCTCTTTCTGCTCTGCAAAAATATTTACAGCATCTATTTGAATCCTCCCAATTCTCCTGCGGTGACCTCTCCCTGACCCCCACGCCTGGTTCCCGAGCGCTGCACGCAATTTGTTTTGGAGCCTGTAAACGTTTCTCTTGCGTCCCTGCCAGGCTGGGCTGGAGTGTGGAACATCTCATTCATCCTTCTCATGAATAAAACCAGGCCTGGAGCCAGGCGAGCTCTGAGCACAGGTGCATCTGGCCTGGTGTCCTCTGGAAGGGACAGAAATTGCAGGAGGGAAAGTTCAGATGGGATCTTAGGAAGAAATTGTTCCCTGTGAGAGTGGGGAAGCCCAGAGAAGCTGTGGCTGCCCCATTCCTGGGTGCCCAAGGCCAGGCTGGACAGGGCTTGGAGCACCCTGGGATAGTGGGAGGTGTCCCTGCCCATGGGAATGAGATGAGCTTTAGGGTTTCTTCCAGCCCAAACCATTGTGTGAGTCTGTGGCAGGGACAGAGGGCAGGACAGAGCAGTCCTTCCCAGGGCTGGAGGTTGTACCTGTGGCTGTGCTCCCACAACATGGATCATGCTTTCTTTGGGATTCACCTGCTCCCTCCTGAACCCACTGGCACTTTCTGCCTCCACAAGAGGATGAGACTCGAGTGGTGCAGCTGCTTTGTGACAGAAGACGCTGCTGTTCCTTTGAGCTGCTGCCCTGTGATTTCCCTGCAGCTCCTGTGATGCTCTCTCTCCCTGGTTGTCCGCTCTGGTTTTATCTGCTTTTCATCACATCTCTTTCCAGGCTAAAGGCTCCTCCTGATCTATTTGGCCTCATCTTGCACAAAACACTTCACAACCCACAGTTATCTCAGATGCCCTTCTCTGTGCTGTTTCATCTCTGAGGAGGGGAGCCAGAAGTGTGTGTGACTCTGTCATGGGCTTACCAGCAATGAAAATCCTTCCCTAACACTCAGGGTTTGGACCACCACTGAGAGCTGTTGGCTTTGTGGTGTTATTTGCTGTGCCTCTGGCTCTGTTCTGAGTGCTCATTTGCAGACCTCTTCGTGCCTGTGCAGGAAGATGATTGCCCTCCTCTCCCTTTGGATCAGTTGGAATTTATTGATGTTAATTTTTGTCTGACATTTTACCATGAGGTCAGTCAGTGCCATAAAATCTTCCTGTTTACAGTCTGGTTTTGACTTGACTAAGCCAGATAATTTACAGTCATCCCCATCCCTCCTGAAGCCATGGAACAGCAGAGAGCCTCGTGGGACCCCACTGATGTTTGCTTCAGTGTCCCCTTCTGTTTGTCTCCTGCCTTCCAACCCAGGAGACATCTCCCCTTCATCCCATCACGTCCTGGCCTGGCAGGTGTGTTGACAAACCTGCCTCTCAGGGTTTATTTCTGCAAGACTTTGTATTTTTGAACAGTGTGAAAAGACTCTTCCTCCTCCCACGTCCCTCTATTATTTTCTGCTTCCATAGCAGGGACTGTTCTGCAGGAGTCTGGAGCATGGAGAAGTTTTTTCTCCACACTCCAACCCTTGCTGTTTGTAGCAGCTTGGGGCTGGGCAGAAGAATTTTCCCAGCAGTTTATTAGCAAGAATTAGCACTTTCCTCATCTTGCAGCCTTTTTATTTTCACATGAGCCTGAAAGCTGCTGGGCACTGACAAATGTGGCAGAGGATGTAACAGCTTGGGATGAGGGGGAGTGAGATATTGCCAGGATTGTGTCCCTTGGGATATCACAGACACAGGCAATGGTGCAGGGTTGGCTATTGGCTCTCCAGGAACAGCTCTGGAGGCTGTGGCAAGGGAATTGTTCTCTTTTTAGTTTAATAATCTGTTTAGTTTTAAGATTTGTCTTGGTTGGTTGGCACGGATCATGAGCCTGGTGTTATCCCTGCGTGCTGCAGCACCCTGTCATTAAAGGCTGGGTGTTTTCCTGAGGAGTCTGGTGTGCACAGCCTCTGAAATTCCCAGTGGCACTGGCAGGGCCTCACCCTGAGGGATCATTTCTGCAGCAGCAAGTCCTGGTTGCTTCATTCCTTGAGCACTGGGGTGGATTCAGCTTTAAAAGAATTTACACAAGTTCCCAGGCCACCCTACAAACCCAGCACTGGGGCAGGAGGAAAAAGGGTGATGTCCTTGCTGGGAAAGGGCTGGACACTCTGGGAAACCTGCTCCTCAGCAAGCAGCTCCTAGAGCAGGGATGGGGCCTGATGTGATCCATAAATAGCCCTGGAGATGGCTGAGTCAGGAATTTCCTGGCAGGGCTGGTGACCTTGGCTCTGCAGGCTGAGTGTGTCTGGGGTTTGCCCCTTCTCCCGAGGTTGTTCCTGGATGAGCTGCTGGGAACGAGGCCCTCGGAGATCTTTGCCCAAGGACATTGGGATGGGGAGCAGAGCTGTGTCCCTAAGCAAGCAGGCTTGGGATGTTGTGCTGCAAGTGATCAGCTGAGCTGATTTGCATTTCATCTGCATATTTACACAATTGGATAGACTGGCTGCAAGTCATAGAATCACAGAAGGATTTGGGCTGGAAGGGACCTTAAAGATCACCCAGTTCCAACTCCTGCTGTGAGTGGGGAACCTTCCACTGACCAGGTCACTCAGGGTGGTTCCACCAGACCCTGCAGTGCTCCAGGTTGGTTTTTCTTTGGATACCACTTAGTACTGCCAGGAGAACATGAGGAGGCCCCAGGCCAGGCCTGAGGAGAGGGAGCTGGTCCCCTCACCTGCCAGGAACCCAGGATGTGCAGGGTGTGCTTTCCCTCCCTCCTTTCTCCCGGTGTTATGTGGACTTTGTGCTCACCAGAGACATCAGCACGGCTTGCTTTGTGCCTTTGTGCCTGCTGGGAGCACCCAGTGCTGCCAGCCCTTCTGGATGGGATGCTCTTGAAGAAGGGGATGGCTGTGGATCTCTCCCTTTGGATCCCTTCCTCTGGTAGGGCCACCAGTGGAAAATTTCTCTGGGGCTGGGGATGCTGAGCTGCCTCTGCCACTCGTGTGCTGCTGTGGCATCAAAGAAGAGGAAAAAGGCTTCTCTGTGGGGCTGTGCCTCCTGTGAGCTCTGCCCTGTCACCCGAAACATTCGTGTGCACCAGCCCAGAAGGGATGGGGAGATGTGGGGCTGAACTGCTCATGTGGGGCTGCCTAGTGAGAAAAGCTGCTCTGGACCTGGAAGGTACAATTTCTACTTTTATCTTCTAGAAAATAGCATTTGCCAGCAGGGGAAAGGCTTGTGGAGCTTTGCACTGACTCACTCTTCCTGTTCATTTTCCACGTGAAACACACAAAATGCTAATTTCTCCGTGAGGCCTGTGGTGCTAAATTGCCTGCGCTTGTTGGAAGCGATGGATGGATTTGTCACAGGGCTCAGCAGCTCTCGAGAAGTTCTGAGCAACAGCAGCTCCTGACGTGGACAGTCCAGCTGTCTGTGGAGATGGGGATTTGGATGCAGGAATTTAATCTGGGAGATGGAGCACTCCATAGGCTGTGTGTATAGAGAGATGTGTGTGTGCTCTGCAGCTGTTGCACCCAAAACCACGACTTGGGCCAAAACTGCTCAGGCTACATGGGAATAATGACTTGGGTGTTGGGATGGGCCTGTTCACATCCCTCAGAGCTCCTCAAACTCTTTGAATCAAAAGCCATTAAAGCCACAAGCACCATATGAGTAATGGTGTCTCAATGAGTGGTGACCGTGAGTCACTGTGAGACCTCTGGGGAGGGAGAGGGGACGGTGGGATGAGAATTTGGGGCTCTTCCTCAATGAGCCAAGACAGAACCAGCAGTGACTTGGCTGCTGCTCACAGAGAGAGGAGGTGTTGGCAGGGAAAGCAGCTCCAAAATGAGCACCAGGGCTCTTCCGTGGGGATGTCCCTGCAGGGCAGTGCCTGGGCAGGGCGTGCTGAGCTGGTGTGTGAGGCACGTGTTCCCCAACATGTGCTGACCCACACGTGTGCAGAGCTGCTGCCTTCCCTCCCTGCCTGCTCCTTGCCCTCTTCTCGGCTGTGCTGTGCCAGCTCTGCCACCCCTCTGTGCCAAGAGCGGTGCCAGCCCTGCTGCAGTGGCTGTGAGGGAGAGAGGGATGTGCTGCCTTCCAGCCCAGCTCTAGGGACCAAATCTGCATCCCAGCACACTCCAGCCATTAGGAGACCCCACAGGGATGTCACTCAGAGGGGAAAGAAACCCCAAACCAAAAAGAGAGGGGAGAACAACTGTAACCTGGTAACCAGAAGAGCTGTGGGAGGAGAAACAAACACGAGATGATTGTATAGATTTAAATAACTGTAAGAAAAGAAAGGGCAGCATTTCCTGCATGGCTTGGTTCCCTGGAGAGGCTCGGAGAGCCCGGGGGTGGCTGGGCTTGCCAAGGATGGACCAGGATGCGGGGCCAGGCTCTGCAGCCCTGGCTGGGTCAGGGAGGGCAGAACGTGGCAGAGTCCTTGGTGTCCTGGAGCAGCCTGGCCCCAAGGACCCTCTGGAGAAGTATCCCAGCCCTTGAGTGCAATCCAGACACTCACCCCATGATGATCTGGGCTGGCAGAGCAGCTGGAGGCTCCTGCCCAACCAGTGCCCATTTGCTGCCCACAGGTTGGGTTCTGCCAGCAGATCGTGTCCTGTGTCAGTGCCAACAGCAAGAGAAAGGGCAGACCCCATGTGTGATTCCTGTTCCAGGGTTTCAGCCAGGAATTGCCCTTTCCATCCCATTAGAGGCACAGCAGCAGCTCCCTGTGGTGTTTCAGGGAGTGCTGGGTCCCAAAACTTGAAGAGAAGTGGCTTTGCCTGGGGAGGGGATGTTGATGTTGGACATGAGGAGCTTGCTTTCCTGGCTGCACATCCAGACTCCCTGGCCATCCTCCTGGGGAAAGGATGGAGTTAGAACAGAGGGCTGCCAGCAGGACATCGTGCCTCTGCCTCCTTTTACAGCTTGGAGTGGGAGAGGAGAGGCTTGGGCTGGAGGTTATGCAAGAACTTGCCCCAAATGTGGGTTCACCTGCTCTATTTGCACTCCCCAGCACCCAGAAGGAGGAGAGGAAGAGTGTTCTGGGAGGGCCTCCAATAACTTTTGGTGCTGACAGAGCAGAGGCGTCAGTGAGAGCTCTGGAGCTCCTGACGGTGCCTGGCAGGTTTGGGCAGTTCCATCACACAGGTACCACAGCACGAGCGTGGGGTCTGTCATGCCCCCGGGTGGTTTGGGGTTGGTTTGGCGTTGGTTTGGGGTTGGTTTGGGGTTGGTTTGTGGCAGGAAGCAGGAGGACACTCTGTGGGTTTTGTGGTGTGCAGCATGCACGAGAGCAGAGGAGGAACTCGGGTTGTGTCCTTCCTCTTCTTCGACAGATGTAGTCAAAAATAATCATGGAGATCCTACTGCTCATTGCAACAAGCTCCCAGCCTGTGGATTTCCTCTGAGGCAAAGCTGCCTCTTGGAGCTAGGGACATGAGGAGCTCTGAGAAGCTGCAGAGAGCGCATGGCACTGCAGAGCCACAGGGAGCTCCGTGGGCTCTCACTGCTTTCCTGCTGGTGTTTCCAGCCCTGGGGGATGCTGCTGGCAGCACTGAGGCTCCCTGCGTGCCCCAGGTGGAATCAGCAAGGTGAGAACATGGCTGGGACCAGCCCAGGCACAGGAAAGGATTGAAGGACCCCAAGGATTGAAGGACCTGCGGGGCTCCCATGTTGGCTGAACTGGGCAGTGACCGGGGCTGGCTGTGGGTTACTGGGAGCGGAGAGCAGTGGGGGGGCCTGGTCTGGCTCTGTCCCAGCTCCCACATTCCCAGGAGGCTGAACAGGATCGTGTCCCCCTCCTGATGGCTGTGGGGAGCTGGCCAAGCTGGGGGAGAGACGGAGCCGGAGCGAGAGAGTGGAAGAGTGTTGAGGTTTCCATATGCTGATTGCAGCGTGCTTTTTTAGTGGTGCATGGTTCTGGAGGAAGGAAGGAAAGGGTTGATAAAAATAAAGCTCCAGTTCTGTATTTAGCTATAAACCCCTCCAGGATTTTTTTTTTTTTCCTGGTAGTATTTGAAGACTATGCAATAAATGAGCTTGTTCATGAATTTTTTATTTTATACCACTACAGCTTTGAAGAAGTAGCCAGGTTGCTGTGGCATTTCCATAGCTCAGGATCCCTGTGTTTGGGAGGAGAGGCTTTAAATCCTCCCTGCCAATGTCAGGAGATCTGTGTGCAGTGCAGGAGCACTTTTGTCTAAGACATTGATGTGCAACATCTCAAAGTCACAGTGTAATTGATAAAGACATTTTAACAAACAAGCAAATGCAGTGCTTCTTGTAGCAAAGCTTCATCCAGCACAAACAAATGTGCCAAAATTTTAAAATTCTGAATGATTTTGCATGCAAGAATAAGAGAAAATACATTCAAAGTGTAGCTGCTACTGCCAATGAGAGAAGAAACTCAGATGAAAGTAGCAAAAATTGTGTTTCCAGAGCTACTGATATAATTGGATTTTACTACAGTTTCTAAATGCTGATAGAGGACAGTGGTAATTATTTGCTTTGTTTCATGAATCTGACACTTGATCTGAGGCCAGAAGAGATGGATTAATTAAGCTGGAAAAGAATCAGATGGCATTAAAAAAAAACAACCCAGCAGCCAAACCCCAAAAGATGAACATTTGATAGCCAAGAGAATGGCTGGGCACAGCCGTGAGCATCCATGGCTCAGAGGATAAGGATGGAGCTCCCTGTGTGGACCCTGAGTGGGAGCTGTGGAGTGTCAGACGGGGTGGCAGCTGTGGGTGAAGGTGCCCTTTCCACATGGCAGTCAGTGTGTCTGTGGCTGTGCAGCTCAGCCTTTCCTCTGGGGAAGGAAGCAAGGTGCTCCTTTAAACAGGCACTCCATAATCACCCGAGGGCACTGGGTGTGACAGTCTCCTTCAAACGCAGTTATAATCACCCCCACTTGGAGTCAGGCACCTGGCTCCCCACTTTAAGCCCTGGTTATAATAAGAGAGTGGATAATTTTTAAAAATTGCAGTTTCCCTCGCTGAAATCTGAGTTTCAGGATGCTGTCCTGATGGCCTAGAAACAGCGTGCTTTTGGCCTAATTTATCATGGTTAAGCTCTAAGAGGAAAGACTTAATTGTGGCTTTCTTTTTTAATGTTAGATCCTCCTTTGCAACATGAGCTAGAGGTGGTCAGCAAACTTCGGTGTTTATATCAGTCAACCCGGAGGGAGTGCTTGAGTTGACAGGAGTTTGGCTTGATTTATCTTAAAGACCGAGTTTTGGATCAATGAGTGGCATAGAATAACCTCCCTGGTGCCCAAGGCCCTTGCACAGATGCATTAGCCAGTGCAGAGCCTTGGCTGCACTGTGCATATGGCAGCTAAAAGGGATTGCAGAGCTCTGGGGGGGATAGAATTAAGTGGCAAATAACATCAGTGAGAGCCATCTGAAGCACTGAGAGCGAGCAGGGTTGTCTTCTGGGGCTGTGTTCAGCAGAAATGTTGCATGCTGATTGCTCTTCTGGAAACTCGGGAACAACAGCTGAGCAGGACTTTGGAATCTGGTCAGCTGGGAGCTGATTTACAGGGCCCTGAGTTGTTAAAGATAGAAGATGATCTGAGGAGCCTCGGCTCCCATCCCTGAGGCAAATCCCCGGGTACGTGCTCAGTGTCAGTTCAGCATCCAGCTGCCAGAAGCTTTTGCCTTTCTGCATCTTGTGCAGGGTGTACTGGAGGCAAAGCTGTGGGAAGCTGCTGGCAGTGAGCTGGAGAGGCTTTGGGTGAGACTCTTGGAAGTACATCAGACATGGAGTTGGAGTCTTTCAGCTGTTTGCTGCCTCACGCTCCAAAGTTACGTGTGAGGGACAAAGAAGCAGCTCAGAGGCATCGCTTCTCTTTGGAGCTCTCCCTGTCCTTCCCTCTTCCCACAGAGGATGTGAAATTGGTGTTCCTGCCACGGCATGGATGCATTTCACTGATGAAACCAAAGCAGAAAGGATGGTCCTGCCTTTGGTGTCTCTGCAATGGATGGCTTTGCTGCTTTGTGAAGGGAAGGTTCAGCTTAACCCCAGTCTGCTGTGGTCGGGAGCTCGAGCTGGCAGGGGCAGCAGGGTCATACCCACGTTCTGGCTGATAAATGTGCTTTGAGAAACGAAACCAAAGAAATCCCTTAACCCTCTGAAATAACCTCTGAGAGCTGGTGCAGTTCAATCTCCTCTCTGTGTGCTGTGGCCACACACGGCTGTCTTTGAGCCCTCACCTTGGGTCTCTCCCAGGCACTGCCAGCCCCCACCCCTCGATCGGAGCCACCGGCATGCCAAGGGATGGGTGATGTATCCTCCTGGCCACGACACTTGGCAGCGGGACAGGCGACTGAGTCATCAGCCTTCGTGGTTTCTCATTTAATCCTGGGGTTGTTCAGATGATTTAAGTGCCAGCAGTCCAGAGAGGAGGCTGTGCTTCTGCTTCCAGCACGGTTGTGGAGCCATCGCCTTGCCTGCCTCCCGTCCCTACTTTTCGTTGCGAGGGGAGGCTGGGGGTGGATCTGGGTTTGGCCGTCAGCTCTCGATTATCTTGCGAGCAGTTTTATTTCCTCCCGGCAAACTGGGCTTTGCCATTGGCTCCTCTTGCTCTCCGTCGGTCGCCTGCTGAGCAGCAAATGTCCTGTGCCCGGCGCCGCTCTGCGGGGCGCTCCGGGGGACCGCGCTCCGCGCCCTGCCCGCCCCGCCG
>VZTN01022425.1:784658-840638 GCA_013400515.1 Erpornis zantholeuca | reverse complement strand
CAGCGGAGCCGGACCCCGCCCGGCGCGGAGCTCTCCGCGGTGCTGCCGGCGGGAGGAAGCTGGGGGGCACCGGCGGCGTGTGGGACCGCTGGGATGTGCGGGTGTGCAGGGGGTGGAGGCCGCGGGTGCCTCGGAGAGCTGGCACCGGGAACGTCTGGGCGCTCCGGGGTGCTGGATGTGCTAGGAGTAGTGTGTGTGCTGGGCCAGCAGACGCCGAGCTGTGTGGGTGTGCTGGGCAGCTTGCTCGGTCCTGGCGTCCCAGGAGGGGTTGGTGAGCAAGAGAAGGGACCAATGTCCGGGAGAGGAGCGGGATGGTGAGGTGAGGGGCTGGTGGAACTCCCTGTGACAACGTGCGCGGAATTCGGGCTGAGCGCTTCGGTTCAGTTCGGAAGGATTGCTCCTCCGGGCTGTTCTCGGCCACTGTCTTTGCAGCAGGGAGTGCTGATGGCAGCAGGGTAACCCTAAAGAGCTGCTGGGGTTGTGGTGCAACTCTCCCTCTCTTGGGCTGACCAAAGGAATGGCCTTTATGTGCTGAGCACCATCCTGCTGTGCCTGGCTGGATGGGATTTATCCCCCGGCTGAGCGAGCGACAGAAGGAATGCCATGAGTGGCAAGTGAATTCCATGGGCAGAGCAGTTAAATGAAGAGGAACGAGCACCTTCCCTTCAACTCTGTTCATGTCTTAAATACCCAGGAGCTGCAGTGCTAATAGGGAGTCAGGAAGATTTTTATCTTTCCCCACCAATTAATTGCCTGATGCAAACAAAGAGATGTAATTCTTGTCGGAAAGAACCTTTCAATTACTGGTTAGTCCTTGACTTGCTGCTGTGTGCTTGGTACACCTGCATCAAAGCTTCTGTGCATCTCTCTTAAAAGATAATTTCATTTTTTTTATATGTACTAGTGTCATGCAAAAAAAAAAGTGAATTTGGCTTTGAGACTGTGAATGTGGGTTTTACAAATGTTCTCTATAAGTGTTCCTAACTTTTATCGCTGCATAAAATTGGTCTGGCTCGAAAATGAGTCTGCGATCCTTGAGGTTTTAAAGCCCAGATTTCCTTAACAGGCACTTAAACATTAATACAGTTTTATGGCACCAAGTGAGAAGTTAACGTGAAATTCCTGCTGCAGAAAATGTCTGGATTTCAGAAAGGTTGTCATATGGCTCATTTGGTCAAGACTGAGGATTTAATAGTTTTTGTATTTAAGTATTTGAAAGCATCTGAAGTATGGAAGATGGCAATTGCAGATTGTGTTCTTTCTGTATTTCTCTGGTTATGCCCCATAACCTTCATTTTCCTCTAGACCCAAGTCCTGATTCAGCATCTCTCTTTAACGTGGAGATACTCTGGGTTATCTTGTTAATTCATTAGCCTTGTTTCTCAGGAATTCATTAGCCTTGTTCTCAAGATCTCTCAGTTTCTCTGGCTTTGTGCTGCTTTCTTTGGTTGTTTGATTTCCCCCTTCCTCTGGAAAATACCATCATTCCGTGGTGTTTGGGAATGCAGATCTGTGAGGCCACATCTGCTGCTCACTGGAGTCCACTTGACTTCGCTGGGAGCCGAGATGAGCTGTGGGCTTTGGGAAATGCTGCTGTTAGGCCTAAGCTCCAGTCCAAGTCATTAATAACAGTGGGACCTTGTGGCTGGATTAAGCTCGCTGGAGTAATTAGGACTCGTTCATTAGTCTGTTCCAAACCCACTGAATCAGGAGCTGATTTAGGCTGGTGAAGGAAAAAATGAGAGGCAGAAAGACTTTTTGGCTTTGCTGTGCTTGTGGGTGATAAGCAGCTCAGAGTTGTGCTTTGAAGGGCTTTGTTCCAGCCCTGACAGGGATGTGCTGAGGAAAATTCCCCCACGTTAACCCTGCAGGGAGCCATGACTGGTAAAACAGAGCTCGTTGGACTTAGAGATGTGGCACTGAAGGAAAGCACCCATAACACTGAATATCTCATTTATTTATAAAAGGAATGCTTAAAACATTAGTGTCTCAAATATCTGCTTTTGAACATTACCCTGGAATCAGAGTGTGCTGCTGGAAGTGAGGAGGTTTCTGGGGTCAGCAAAGACTGAAAGGATGGGAGGCCATAGGGGAGCCCAGGTTCTGCTGCTTCTGGAGAATTAAAACTGTTTCTGTTAGAGATGAATTAGTGCATCCTCATCACAGAGGATGCTGAGAGACACCAACCCTGGGCTGAGGTAAGGAAATGAGGTAATGCTGGAGCATGAGGAGATGAGAGCTCGTTGGAACAAGCAGATAATTAGAGAGCTGTGGTACAGTAGGAGGAGAGAGTAGGTCCAGATAACCTCCGGAACTGAAGGAACCGAGCGGTGATTGTGAGGTGGAATGGGTAAATTAGGCTGCTCCTAATTTACGTTTGTGTTTAGAATGTGAAAGATGAACACAGTCTGTCTAAATGAGCAGGGCTTGCTCTTTGGCAGGTAGACTGACTGACAGGAGAATTAAAATAACACTTTGAGCGCCGTGTGGTGGATGCAATAAATTGGCCAGGAGGCAAAGAGGAAACGGCTGACTGGAAGGGGAGTGTGGGAGGTAAATGCATTTGTGAAACAGAGAGAGAAAAGCCTAATGACAAGCAAATCTAGAGTTGTCAAGTTGAAGTGCTCCTTCCAGGATCATCTTACTCATCTTTGGAACTCACTACCACGAGGTGGTGGAAGGCTTTGGGCTTAGCTGTATTTAAATTCTGGGCTTGACATTTCTGCAAGGCAGGTCCTTGGGTCAGAGAAACAGGATTAGGTGTCATCCAGCTCTGAATTTCCAGAGGGTACAAACTGCTCTCAGGGCAAGGGTCTGACTGAGAGGGGCTGGGAGGTGAATTCTCCTTTGGGGAGGGAAGATTTTCTCTTTGAGAACCTTGCCTCCGTTGTCTGGCATTAGTCCTGCCTAGTTCAGAAGTTCCTTTCCCTTTTGGAAGGTGCTGTCCATGCCAATATTGGGAGAAAAATGGATTTGTTCTGCTTGCTTACGGCAGAGCTGCATTTCTTACCTCACGGATGTTTTGTGAACATGAAAGCACCCAGAGCCTCTGGGACACACCAGCAAAGGCAGAGCTGAAGGTGTCAAGCCCATAGCAAAGAGAAGGTGAAGAACTGGGGCCTGGCTGCCTCTTCACATTCCTGGGCATGGGAATCCTCTGTGCCATGGAGCTGTGGGAGCCAGGCCAGGGGATGCTGAGGGAAGGGAGAAGGAGCTGAGCCCAGCATCCCCTCGGAGCTGCAGGCCAGGCTCTGCCAGCGAGGCTCCTGTCCTGAAGTGATGCTGCAAGTGCTGATTAAAGGCAGCTGAGAAAGCACATCTGCTGGATTGATAAATATTGTTTCATACCCCAAGCTGTGGCATCCCTTTGATGTTTGCTGTCCTGACTACGGCGGTTTTTGATCTGCTGCATTCTCTTTTCTTGGACAGTGCTGACAGCTGGGCTGGGACAAGTATAAAAAAAGCCCATAAATAAAATTAAACTGTATCTCAGAAAAGTGTCATTAGGAGCTTATTTGTTGCCTAATTTAAATAGTCTGAACACTTTCCAAAAAATCATCGTCAGAAGCCACAGTCCTATTTACAGGAGCAAAAAGTAATGGGTGTCACTTTGATTAAGTGCATTTTTCTGAGGCTAATTATCAGCAAAAAATCATTTTGGTGGATGAGAATGTTTGGAAAAGCTGCTTGTGCAGAAGAATTCAGCAACATCTCTATAAAATTTTAACATCTCCTGTTTCAAATCAAAGACATTTTGGATGTTGCATAACCAACAAAAGAGGATTTTGACAACTGGATTTGGCCAATTCTCTTAAGTTTCTGCTTTCAGTTTATTTTGAGTCTGACAACTTCTTTGTCTGTGACCTGACATCTGGTCTTTGTCTCTTTAATTTGTCACTAAGTGGTGGCTCTAAATGTTGGGTCAGATTGTGCTTGGCATGAGCAAATTGAAGTGCTGCAATATCAGCCTTGGAGGATCTTATCCCTGCAGTTTTCATGCTAACGTGCCCCAAGTGACTTCCTCATCAAATGCATCATTACATTAATGGAGCTGGGGAGTTCATGCTCCTGAGGCAGGTTCCTTGAATATGTCTGTGGCTGAATCCCCACTTCATTGCCATTTGATTTAATGGCCAATTTTCCTCATTTTATTTGGAAGATGCAGATGCTAATTTGAAAATTCCAATTTGTATCCAGGAGTTAGAGACATTTATTTCTGTGCTGGTGAGGTAATGGCCAATATTTTAAGTCGCTGCAATGTCTGCTCAGGCTGTAGCATCTGTGCCAGTGAAGGCTTGTACCTGGAATTAGGAGATTCTGCTCTGGTGCCTGTGTGCCACAAAATTCCCCTGGGGAGGGCTTTTCATCCCCCAGCAGTCTGATCCCATGCTTGTAAAGCAGGCTGAAGGCAATTATTGCTAATAATTCCAGGAACAATGGTGTTTAGACACATTTCCACCAGCCCTGCATGCAGAATCTCTCAAGGGACAGCTCAGTGTTGATGTCTGAACGAACCAAGTAACAAAAGACACAGGAGAAGGTGCTGGGATCCCAGACAGGAACTTGGGAGTGCCTGCATGGCCAGCGGAATTGAATTGCTTCTCCTCTGCTTCTGCCACCTGGCAAAGCGAAATCAAACCAGTTATTAATTGGGTTGAGCTGTTTCCCTGAGTCAAGGCTTTGTCAGGAAGTTGCTGTGTGGCAGCACAGGCAGGAGTTTGCCCCTGGCAGCCCAGGAGCCTGCGGCAGGAGCGCCGCTCCCGCTGGAGCCATCCCTGCTCCCTGTGTGCTCCTGAGCCAGGCAGCACGGCCAGGCGGGCATGGGACACATGCAGCTCATTCCAGAGCTGGTGCCAACAGCTCTGCTGTGCCAGCCAAGGCTGTGGACAAGACTGAATTCAGTCCCCAGGTCCATGTGAGTTGTTGGAGAAGCTGCTGGCCAGGAGCAGCCGGCTGGGCTTGCTGTGCTCCTCCGGAGGGGCTCCTTCCTGCTGCTGGATCCAATGGGAATGAGCATCCCAGGCCTCCAGCCACCCCCATGGCCCTCACAGAACATGGTGTGGTAGGTCCAGAGCAGGAGAGCTTGGACCAGGGTAGGGAAAACTCCTGGGGCAGGGTGTTGGTGCTCCTAAATCTGCTCCCAGCCCCGTTTGCCCTGTGACGTGGAGGACATGAAACCCACGCTCCACAGCCCTGGGGGTGTGGGCACCTCCTGCCCAGCAGCTCCTCACCCTTAACAGAGGCAAACCCAACATATGTTGCCCCTGGATTCCTCAGCCCAGCTCCAGATGGGATACACCAGGATGAAGAACACTGGAAGCCTGAGGCAGCTTCATAAAATTGATTTGGGTTTTTTCTTGTGCTTGTAGATTTTTTTAATGATAACATTCTTAATTGAGGTTTGTTTTTCCAGTTGTTCTGAAAGGCTGCAGGGATGAATCCCAATGCTGTGTCTTAATTGCGGTGCTGCTTGGAGTTTCTTTAATTGATGTTTCCTTGGTGTGCTCTGGAGTCTTCCTCTTAAGGCAGGTACCCCTGGACATTAGCAGGAGTATTAGAAAAGTTATGAAAGTAATAGAGCAAAGAAGAAACGCAGCTCTTTTGTCATTATAACTATTATTTTATTTTTAAAAATGGCCATTGCTTTTTTTCAGGGATATTGTTTTTGCTGTCAGCAGTGGGCCCTTGCTTGCAATAAAAAGAAGTGCACGTAGCAGGCTGGTGGAATCAGCAGAGGTGTCCCTGCAGTGCTGCCAAATGCACGGCTGTGCCCTGAGGAAAAGGAAGAACAACATTGATTTTCGGTTATTTAGTGCAATTTAACACCGTGGGCTCAAATTTCCATCCCTCCCTGCAGGGTTTTTTTTTTTTTTCTGTTTACGTTCCCTTTGGTTTCTTTTCTGTTTGTTGGGAGAATGGGCTTGAAAGAGAAAACAGCATTTCAAGGTGTTGAAGATACCTGAGTGAAGGGGAGAGCACGAGCAAGGGGTCCACAGGTGCTCAGCGAGGTAGGCACATTCCCAGGGGAGCCCCTGGGAGCTGGTGTTGACCTTACTCAAGGAAAATTAAACACAAAATGGGCAAAATTAATAGTTTTACTCCCCTCAACCA
The DNA here is from genome assembly GCA_013400515.1 of Erpornis zantholeuca. Lineage (NCBI taxonomy): Eukaryota > Metazoa > Chordata > Aves > Passeriformes > Timaliidae > Erpornis > Erpornis zantholeuca. Next base: position 834,527 of record VZTN01022425.1, on the reverse strand, counting down.
CTTGTAGAGGGCACACTGGAAGTCCTGACTGAAAGATTTTCTGGCACGCAGAGTGCAGAGGGGCACGAGCAGTCCTGCAGTCTTGGCTCCTGCCCTGGTTAACTGGGGCAAAGCTCCTTCCATGTGTTCTTGGCGTGAGCTTGAAGCCTGGTGGGGCATTGCTGATTGCTCCTGGTGTGGTTCTGGTGCTTCTTCCTGCCTGGAGAGCTCCTTGGAGCTCCTGCTGGGAAAGGACAGGGAGCAGCTCTCCCATGAGGGCCAGGGGAGAAGCGTGGTTGGATGGCAAACCCTGGCAGAGATCTCCCTGTGTCTTTTTAGCACTGGGAGATATCATGAGTGTGAGTTGTGCTGAGGCAATGCTGATGTTTGGCATCACAGCAAAGCTCTGTGCTGCAGGAATCCCCAGGAGTGTTGTGCTGCTCTAGGTGAGGCTGGAAGGTCGGGCTGAGACCAAAGCTGTCACCCCTGCTGTAGTGACAGCACGAGAAACAACTTGGCAGCTGTAGCTGTAATTGCAGGGAATGCATTAAATTTTACTGCTGTGTTTTCCCACCACTTTCTCTCATCGCAGTTGCATCTTTGTTCCCAAGGGGAATAATTTATTGCTGTTCTGAAGGTGGTGCTCATTGCTTTTTCTCTGCACAACCTGCTCAGTGCCTGCCTGCCTGCATGAGGAGCTTGGGCATCCCCTGCTCGCAGCCTCGGGGGACACCAAGGTTCCACTCCCTCAGCACCCAGCCCTGTCCTGGTGCCAGCTCTGCTGAGCTCAGGTGTGAGCTGCTCTCCCTCAGACCCACATGTGGTGGTGGGAAAGGGACTCACCAGCAGAGCCTGTATAGCTTTGGTTAGTAAATCGTCCCATGAGGCATCTCAGATACTCTTTTTATTGTAGACTGTGCAGCAGAGGGGTTTAGACAGGCTGGGATTCGAATGCAAACATCTCATGGGTTCTGAGGAGTTCCACCAGCAGACAGGACCAACCCTTTGTGTGCTATTTCAGCCCTGCTCACCGAGACAGAGGTGAGCACATTGCCTGTGACACCCCACAGCCAGAGCAGATTTCCCTGCCATGCCACGTTTGCTCTGCTCCACTGGCACCTGTCTGGATCCACAGCAGAGATGAAGGTGTTCATTTGCAAATCAAACACCTCCTCTTGCTCCTGACTGGCAGCCCAGAGTGGGTCACACAGGCTCTGTGCAAAGCTCTTGCCAGCTGCTCTCAGGGCTGTGCTGGCCATGGTTGCCCACCAAGGGTTGGCAGTGCTGGCTGCTCCCAGTCCCCAAATCTGAAAATTTTCTTCCATTATCAGTCAATTAATTTGCTGCATTGCTGCAAGTTAAAAAAAATTATCTTTCAGATGGTTCAGAGTTCAGGTTCTGTTGCTACATCACACTTGGTATAAATTAATAGCATTGAATTTCATCAGCTCCGTGACCTCATTTCCTCTCTTTGTGAAGATTTTTGTTGTCATTTTAGCAAATTTATGGCTGTCTGTTTTACTGCAGGGAGAGGATCAAAGCCCAGCCTGCTGGAGCAGGCAGGTCCCTGTGGTGACAGTCTTGGGGAGGTGGCAGACTGCTCTCTGTTCTGTCCCCACGACCTCATTGGCAATATCTTAAGATCTCCCCTGCATAGCCAGAGGGCTGGAAGGAGGTTTTCAGGGTTGCAGGTCCCCTGGTTGGTTCAGCATTTCTCCTCTAATTATTCTAGGGTAATAAATAATTGATAATGAAGAAGTTTGTGGTGATAGAGCTGAGATACAAGGCCTTGGTGGGACAGAACCGCCATGAGTGTCAGCACATTCCCAGCAGATTAAAGGAACATTTTCCAACATCCAGTATTTTCCAAACTTCTCCAACTCAGAAAACTTATCCTTTCAGGCAGGAGGCCTGGAGTAGTGGGTGAAGCAATGCTTGCAAGCATATTTAAGAGTTATTTTCTGTTCTAAATCGATCTCATTTATGTGGTGCAGGGGCAGGCGTGCTCTGTGAGGGCCATCCGTGGCTTTCTGGAAGAACTCCAGGAGCTTTGAGTTGGCTTTACCTCTTTGGACTTGCACAGGGGCCACAATTGCTTGGTTTTCCTTCTGTCTTCCTCCAGACAGACCATCTGTCTCTCTTCTGCTCAGCTTCCTTCGGGAGCCAGCCTGGAGCTGTTTGCTGACAGTCAGACAGGACATGGGTGTCCCTCTCTCTCTGCCCCGCTGCCGTGGCTTTGCCGAGCAGGATTTCATGTCGCTGCTGTCACCAGTTCCTTTGTCACAGATGATTTTTTGCTGCTGCTCTGCCATCTCACTGTGGAGGGGCCCTCTGGAGGCCGGCGCACACATCACTCCTGTCCAACTCTTCCACAAATCCAAGCAAATCGGCGTTTTCTCATTCTCTGCAGGACCCTCTGTTGTCACCCTGATTGAGCTGTTGGTTGTAGCTTTACAGAAAGCTGGCTGCTGTGGGGTGTTTGTCTCCGGGACGCTGGATACGCTGTCTGTGGGGTGTGGGGGAGCAAGGTGTGGGTCTGTCCACGTCTCCTGTCCGGGCAGCCACCCACGGCCACTGCTGAGGCTGGAAACTGGGATCTTCCACCCAGCGAGGCTCCTGAGGAAGGCGCTGCCATCCCCCTTTCTGCACATCCCAAAACTCTTGGAGTTAAACGTGGATCTGCAGGTTGTATCCTCCCTTCCTCGTGTGCTGTTTCTCCTCTTCCCGTGCCGGCTGTTCCCTGGCCCTGCTTTGCAGAGGGCTGTGGCGAGCTCCTCTCTCCAGGATGGGGTTTGTCCCTCTCCTGCACCTCTAGGGATGGACACGGCTGCTGTGTGCTCCCATCCTCTGCTACATGAGCAGGACTCTTCAAAAAGTTTCCCTTTAAGGCGAGGCAAACCCCGGCACTCCGTCTGCGATTGCCGTGGCTGGGATCTGCGGGGGTTTGTCAGCTTTTGGGTGCGGATTCCTTTGCGCGGTGGCACCCCCTGCTCCTCACTCCGCCGGCTGCGGCTCCCACGGGAGCTTCCCCAGCTCATTCCCACTCCGGGGCCGCCGGGCTGGTGTTGGTGGTGTTTCCCCCGTCCCGGAGCGCTGGGGCTCGGGAGGAGCTGCGGGGGAGTGCGGCGGGGAGGCTGCGGCTGTGTTTGGATTAGAGAGGCTCTGCCGCGCTTCCTGCAGCCCACGCAGCCTCCGCAGCAGCCGAGCGTGGCTCTGCAAATTTAGCAGCTCCTTCAGGCAGGGAGCTCTCGCTTTCTGGGCTGTGGGCAGAGCCATCGAGCTGCTCTGCGTGGCTCCTTCCCCGCGTGCCGCGGGTGACTCTTAGCAAAGTCATTACTTCCCCTGAGCTTTGCCGCAGCGAGTTTGTGACTTCAGATCGCTGCGGGCAGGTTTTTTGGGGGGACTGGGCTTTCTTTCAGCCCTGCGTGCTGCCCCCAGCCCCCCATGAGCCTCGGCCGTGTGTCGGTGCCCCTGTGACCCCAGCACCCACGGCTGGGGTGTCGCGGAGCACTTGGAGCACGAAGCTCGTGGTGGCTCCGTGGCAAGTATGTGCCACCTCCCCGGTGGCAGGAGCCGTCGAGAAAAAGGTCTCCTCTGCCTAGGAGAGAGCAATATTTCTGGGGAGCAGGTGGTGAAGACGTTCAGCAAATGTCAACTTGCGACCTTGCCATGCTGTGGGCAGGGGTGACACCGCTGAGGAATGTGTTATCCTGTCAGAAAGCAGCAAAAAATCCCCCGGTGAAATGTTTACGAGCGAGGCGGGGCTTTGCCAAAAGTGGGCACTTTTCCACCGCGGAGCCTCACGGAGCGTGAGCTCCTTGGAGCAGTGGGAATCCTGCTCCAGCTCACATCGCTCTTACCGACAGGACGAGCATCTGCCTGAGCCGCTCTGCCGTGGTTCTGAACGCCTCCATCACTCCCCAGAGCAATTTCATTCGAGCGTGGCCTTTTCACTGCATGCTCTCTGTTGGCTTGTAGGTGAGCAAAAAGCGATTTAAACAGAAAGGGGTCCTGCAGATGGGTGCTAAATACCGCTTTTCAAAGCTAAGACACTGCCTGAAACTCCTTTCAGACAAACTCTGCCTGTGGTTGCTTTGCAGAGACTGAGGGGAACTCGTTTGCCCAGTGTCCAGTATCAGTGTGTGAAGTGCATAATTGCATCTGGGCTGAGAGCTCCGCATGGGAGTATTGTTTGAAAAATTCTAATTTAATAAAATGGGTGCTAATTGGCTCTTAGAAGAGAGTTTAATTTGAATAATTGGCACGGGCACTCATGTGCTGATTTAGTTTGGTGTTTCTAATGCACGGTCACGGTGTTTGCTCAAGGACAGAAACGGGGATTAGGTGGTGCCCGTATTTCTCAGCAAGAAATTGCAGTTGGGCTTGGGAAAGGCATTCACAGCAGGAAGCTGTTCAGTCACTGTTCTTCAAGTTGCATTTTGGAGATGGATTTGCTTCATTACAGTTTGATGCAATCACACCCACGCTGCTGAGAGCGAAGGCCTCCTCTGACACGTCAGTTCCCACTTGAGGTGACTGCAGATTGGTGTTTGTGCTCCTCTGGAGCAGTTCCAGCTCCTTGGCACAGGGGCACTCCTGTCCCGAGGTGCTCACACACACATGTGCAGGAATGTGCTCCCGCAGAGCCAGCACACAGGGAAGGGGAGGTTCGTGTCCTCTATCCAGCCTTTCAGCCCTGCTTCTCTGAAGTCCCTCAAGACCCATCAGTTCCAGGTCAGTAAATTGGCGCCATGAGGTTTTTCCAAGTGGAAGAAGACTTTTACAGTCTCGTTCCGGCGTGGAGATGTCTCGAGTTGTCATCTCAGAGCTGTTGTTCAGGGACTGCCACGAGCTGGAGGCTCTGCTGCAGGAGCTCCTGCTTTGTGGTGTCACTGAGAGTGTGAGATGGTGACACAAAAGCCATTTCAGCTCCTCAGCCTCTTCCAGAGCTGGCGTTTAACAACTTTTTCCTTTTCATCTTCCTCCAAAATGCTTTTAGGGCTCAGTATTGTCACTTTGTTTGGATCCTTCCCACACAGTAACTGCACTTAGAACTGCCCAGTGCTGATGGGGAGATTTATTGCCGGCTGCTATTGTGCGAAAATTGAGAGGAAAAACAATTTCTAGGCAGCTCCTGTTATGGCCTCTAATGGGAAATATTTCTTTGGTGCTAAGAACTCGTAAATGGTTTTAGTGCCGGATGCTGTGCTCTGTGCCTCAGAAATGTTCAGCCTTCCAGGGTTCAGCAGCACAAATGTTCCTGCTTGTAGTCATGTGCTGACCTCGCCACGCATGCACGAGGGCTGGATTCTGTCCCAATGGTGTGAGTTAAAAAAACAAAACCACAAAAACTTTGACAAAAGACAAAGCCTGGATCTCAAACCCCAGGGAGTGAGTGAGTGAGAGGAGTGAGGATTGGGACTTTGGCAGGAGGGAAGAGGCAGAGAAGGGATGTTCCTCTCTGTAGCAGGGAATTGTGAGGGACTGGGATGAGAGGCATGGCTGGATGGGTCCCGTGCCCTTTCCCAGTGCTGTGTTAGGCTGTGCTGGCAGAATCCCCCCGGAGGATTCACAGGAGGCACAGCGAGTGCTGCTGTTCCAGTGTGTGTTAGTGAGCACAGGAGAGCACCAAGATCCCCTCTGGGACCTGATGGCTGCTTTTCCTGAGAAACTTTGAAGAGCTGGAACAATTATCTCAACTTTTAAGGCCTTTTTTTCCCCCTGGGATTTTTTTGCTCTGTTTCCCACTAGCAGATTTTAGGGAGAGAAAGGAGCACAGCTGAACATGCTGGTGAAGATATTAATCATGATATAATTTAATTTTTATTCCATTAGACACCTCTAGTGATCGGGGAGTTTCTCACTTGGTTTTAATGGACTCTTTTCCAGATGATGAAGCTGTGAGAGCTGGCACTCGTTACAAATGTCTGTTTATTAAACCATCTTTTGTCCTAAAAAGCCTTTGCCTGGCCAGGACAGATATAAATGGAGAGGATGATGTTTGCAGTTCAGTCTTTAAGGAGATGCTGTGTTAAAAATTGCAGCCTTCCCTTTTTCATTTTTTTGTGTCTTTATGTGAGAGATGAGAACAGGCTGAGGCAGGGTTTTTTTTGGTTTTTTTTTTTTTTTTTTTTGCTGTGCTTTTTACTGTAAATGTAGAAGGCAGCCAAGATCTGTGAAACAGCATTTACTGTCACCAGCTCCTGGAGTGGATGTTCCCTTTCCAACAGAGGATTTGGTCACGGCAGTTGAACCAAAAGCTGATGAGCAGATAAGGACATCGGTGGATAATAATTTAAAGTGCTTCCTTGTGGCTTTAGCTCACCTTTGGCTCCTGCCTGGGTTCAACAGGCGACAGTGCAGCTCTCGAAGGTGCGAGGCACCTCTGGGGGGAATTTCAGGGGTTTTTGTGGAAAACTTCCTTCAGCCTCTTCCCTCGGGGACACAGTTCCACACATCATCGCCTTTTCCTTCCATTGCCTCGGGGCTGACCCCTCCTTCGGGCTGGGTGTGGAGAGACCCTGTTTGTCACATCCATGACAGCACCTGTGCCACTTGGGCACTGCAATCCCCTGGGGACAGGTGACTCTGGGCACATCCCCTGGCTGTAGGTGACTCTGGGCACATCCCCTGGGGACAGGTGACTCTGGGCACATCCCCTGGCTGCAGGTGACTCTGGCACATCCCCTGGGGACAGGTGACTCTGGGCACATCCCCTGGGGACAGGTGACTCTGGGCACATCCCCTGGCTGCAGGTGACTCTGGGCACATCCCCTGCCTGCGAGGCCTCCTGGTTCCCAGCAGAACCCACAGCTACAGCAGGATGTTGATGGGTAAGCAAAATTTTCCTCATTGAAGTTAAAATAAGAAACTGCTTGGAGATCAATGGTCTGGTCCAACCCCCTGTTCCAGTCCTGCCCACACAGCCTGATGAGGCTGTCACAGGCTCCATGGAGTTCATGCCTCATTTCTGCAGCACATTGTGAGTTCCCCTTTATAGGGACTTGCCATTTCCACTGTCTTACATAATGTATTACAAAAAGAATGCTGAGAGAAATGAAAAATGCATAGGAAATGGTACCTGGCATCATCCAGCGACCCTGGGGAGGGAAAAAAATGTTATTACCGTGAGATATAATTGGCAGAGCTGATGGAGAGACCCAAAGCCAAAATTTCTTCTTTGAATGTCAATCATTTTTCCTGGGTTTTTTTTAGAAGTTTAAAGGAAGTTTTTAGATGCTAAAATTCTCCACATTTTTCAGCAGAAACCCTTTAGCACCGTTTAATAAGCACACACTGCTCTGCCTTACATACAATACTTTAAAAGCAAAGCTGCTGCAAGAACATCATGCAAAAAAACCCCCAAAAAACTGCAGAGTGGGAATCAATTTGGCATTTTGCAAGTCCCTGTGAAATTGGCTCCTGGTGAGCTCTGCCAGGCGGCTCAGAGGTGTTTGCAGCAGCGAGGGAGCTGCCTGTGCCCCCGGAATGCCGCGGTGCCTCCTCTGCCCCCGGAATGCCGCGGTGCCTCCTCTGCCCCCGGAATGCCACGGTGCCTCCTGTGCCCCTGGAATGCCACGGTGCCTCCTGTGCCCCCGGAGTGCCGCGGTGCTGCCTGCACCCAGAGCATCGCCAGCACCTCCAGGCACTTTGCTGCTGGGCAGGGACCCAAATTCCAGCAGGGTTCGTGAGAGGTGCGTGGGGAGCACGAGGCACCTCTCCAGCTCTGGCTGCCTCTCACATCCCCTGGGGGAAGCTGGGGTGAATCCCGGGGGAGCAGGGGGGTCCCCTGGAGCTGAGGGTGATGGAAAGGTGCCCCGGGAGCTGTGGCTGCCCCGGGAGCTGTGCCTGCCCTTGGGCACTGGCTGAGGATGCCCAGAGCATCCCTGTCCTCTCTCCAGGTCCTGGCTCCTGCAGAAGAGGAACACCAAGGGGAAATCCCGGCCTCGAAGGCACCGGCAGGGCTCAGGCCCTCAGAGAGGCTGGAGGGACATTGAGGAATTGCCACGGTAATCACAGAATCACAGAATGTCTAGGTATGAAGATCATCGAGTCCAACCTATGCCCTAACACCTCAGCTGGACTATGGCACCGAGTGCCGTGTCCAGTCTTTTTTTAAACACTCCAATTCTGCCACACGACGTGGATTTTCTGCTCCTGCTGCCCCACAGCTCGGGGCCTGTCCTGCCCCACTCCTCCTTCAGGCACCGCCAGCGGTACCCGGGGGCGTTTCCAAGGTGTTTTCAGATCCCCGGTGGGAAAGCGCCGCACAAACGCCTAAAGCCATAAACATCGATGGAGCAAAGATCACTCCTGCCGGGAGGCAGCAGACAGCAGCTGCCGGCAGGGGAGGGCGGTGCTTTGAGCCCTCCCCAGCTCCTCCCGGCTGGGTTTGGGTGCTGCCCCGCCGCCTCCTCTGCGCATCGCCTCCTTCCCTCGCCGCTGCGCCCGCATCGCTGCGCTCCCTGCGGCGCGGGGCTGACTCATGCTCGGGGAGCGCAGCCCAGCCCTGCCGGCACCGCCGGGCGAGCGCTCGCCGCTGCTCTCCTCGCATCCTGGGGAGCAGCGAGCGACCCCGTTATGTACTCACCTGGAAACGTGACCTGGCCGTGCCTCATTACTGTGCTCCGCCTGGAGACTTTTCCTGCTTCTCTTGCAGATATATATTTAGATTTTACCCGAGGGCTTTTAGTTTCCTCGCTGGCTTGAGCAGCTGCGACAGGTACACTCTTACCTCCCCCTTTTCCTCCGGCCATTTTAACCTGCCGTCGGCTTTGGTAAGAAGTAGGAAGAGACTGGGAGTCACTGAAAAGCTTCAGGGTCTCACTGCTCTGCCTGTGACCAAAATACACCCAGGAGCGGGAGCCGTGCCGGCGGCACCGTGGCTTTGCAGGGATCTTTGTTCAGCAGCTGCTCGGGAGTGCTCTATTTCTCCTCCTCCCTGCCAAGCAGTCCCGAGTTTCCACACCGGGTTTGCAGCTTTCATGGCTCGTCGCTGATGAGCCACACTTAGAGGGGTAAAAATGGCTTTGCAAAGGCTGCGATGACAGTTCTGGGATTCAGCTCCTGCGCCGCGGTTACATAAGGGCTGCTCCGGGGAGCCGCTTGGGGAAGGGAACCTGCCCGCCCTGCTCCCGGCCGGCCCAGAGGGGTTTTGTTTGGGGATGCCCTCCATCCTTCTGCAGCCAGCAGGGCGCGGCTCTTGGGCAGTGGGAGCAGCCTGGTGGCTCCGGGCGGGAGGGAAATGCAGGGCGCTGATCCTACCACTGGGCAGTTTCTGAAGTCCTGCGTCCTCTCTTCTAAACCCTAACCTTTGGAAGTTGTTAACATTTGAAGTGTTAATGCAGAGAACGCAGGGAAGAGGAGAGAAATCAAAGGCTCTTCTGGTATCAGCCCGTCCCCCTCCGGGCTCACAGCCTGCCTGCAAGCTCTTTATGTGTTTTCTTACTTTACATAATTTTTCCATCTCTCTCCATCAGCCCAGCTCTTCAAAGGCTTCCTTCTGTTTCCAGCTCTCTTGCTGCTGCTAAAAATGCTCTCCTCTGTGCTTTTCCAAAGTGCTCCTTCTTCCCCGAAACTCCACTGCTCCAGTTTATTAGAGAAGTCTCCCAAACTCTGCCGAGGAGTGGCTGAGCGATGCAGGAGCTGCTGCCTGCTGCTGTGTGGTTGTGCTGCCTGCTTCAGCTGCCAAGGCTCCATAGGGAAAGGGAGGAATACAGCACAGGCAGAGAAATTCTGCCTGTGTCGTGCAGATCTCCCTGCTGTCTGCTGTGGCCCCGCTTGGCCAAAGGTTTCTGCGGCTGTGTGATGGTGTCAGTGAATATCGGTGTTCCCCCGCTCCAGGCTCTCTCCTGGTGGGTTTCTTTGGTTTGCCAGGATGCCAAGAACCCTGCAGAAATGCAGTGGGGATGGACCTAACCCTAACTCTAACCCCAGGCCCGCCGTGGTGGGAGCTGACCCCACAGAGATCCTTGGAGGTCCGAAGGTGGAGGTGGCTGCAGCTGAGGCTCCGAAAGGGAGAGAGGGAATTTGGTGCCACAGGGATTTTGGCAGTAAGGCTCAGCCCAGCTGCTGTCCCAGCCAGAGGCTGTGATAACAGAAATCCCCGCAGTTTGCGAACTTTTCCTGAAATGCTTTCAATGACAGTTTAATAATAACACTTAGTGCTCGGTACAGAGCTTCTCACCCCTGGAACTGAAATGCTTTAGTGAGAAGGGTAAGGACCATTATCCCCCGTGCTCGCAGGGGGTAATGGCTGCTTTTATTTGTCACACTAATTATAACAAGTGGAATTAATCAACTTTTCATATGAATGGTGTTGCTTTTTAGAGACAAATGTCAGAAAGGAGTCCTAGAGACAAAGGAGAGCTCGCAGGGGTGTAGATCCATCTGATGGCTTCTCAGGGAACTCGTCAGAGCCTGTGGTGCAGAGGCATTAACCCTGCCAAGACAGAGTGAGGGAGGAACAGAAACCTCCAGGGAAAGGTGAGGCAAGACAGGCCCAGTGTGGGTTCACAGGACCCTGGGTCCTGCTGAGCAGGTGTTTCTGAGAGCTGCTGCTGCTGCCCCAGACCCACTCTGTGTTATTCCCTCTGCCCTTCCCCTCTCCAGCTCCTCAAATATTGGGAATATTCTCTCAGCTCCTGAGTCTCCTCTGGTTCTTAGTGCACTCTGTGTACTGCATGGAGAAATTCCGTTGAAATAATTACTTTAGTCATTATCTGTTTCTTAGGGGGAGGACTCAAAGGGGCTGTAACCTCTTCCTGTGAAATCACTGAGTCTTGGGCTTTTTTTCCTCTCCTCTCTTTTTACATCCCCCTGGTGCATCCTGGCCCTCTCCAGCCTGCAGGGGAAAGGGCAGGTTCTTGTGCTGATCCCAGGAAAATGGGGGCTTGTTTTGGCTGGGGCCTCTTGGCGTGGCAGTAATGGGCAGTGAGTAACCGAGCCCTGTGCAGGCAGGAGATGCTTTCTGTGCGCTGCCCTGCTGCTCACAGCCCATTACCGCACGGATTCACCTCCAAGGAAGCTGAAACCCCGGGAAATCCTCCCATTATCTTTGGCACTCAGCTGCTGAGCGCCTCTGCTCCAAGGGAGGGGGGAAGGCAGGACCCACAGAGCCACAGGAGCTCCAGGGCAGGACACATCCACAAGTGCTTTGGCTTGCAAAGTGCAGCCAGGGCCTCCCCTGGCCCTGACCTGCCTTGGAGCAGCTCTCCAGCAGCACCAACCCCACGGGATCCGTGGCTCTCCCACGGGGATCAGCCCCTGGATAGCTCCAGCCCGCCTGGATGGAGCTCTCTGGGAATGGCAGGTAAGAGCCATCCTCCACCCCAGCCTTCTGCAGGGTTTGATCCCTCAGGAAGGATTTGATCCCTCAGGAAGGATTTGATCCTCTGTGTGTTTGGAATTTCATCACTCACAGAGTGCTGAGCTCCTGCTGCCGTGCCAGGGGCCATGGGCCAGGCAGGACCTTCCTCTCCAGGCTAATGGAAAGAAAATGGAGAGAAGTTTTTTTTTAATTGACTCGGGATCAATAGATAAAAGTATTTCCTAAGCACTTTTATTCATAAATACATCCGTGCTGCCCAGGGAAGCTTACCAGGCATCTGCTGTATATTCTCATATCTGCAAGCTGAATTAATCAATGTATTGGTATTGGATGTTTAACTGTAAAAGGAACTGGAGCTCTTTGGGTTCAACTTCCTCACTAACTGTAATTCCAGAAGCTGATGGATAGTCAAAAATCCTGGCAAAAGGACCTGTTTTGTTAGGAAAAGAGTTCCTTGGGGCACTCTGGAGCAGAGTGTGCTGTTCAGGAGAGCAGGTGAGGGCATCCTGGGTGCTCAGAGGGCTCTGAGGGTGTCCATGCACCATGTCCCCATGTGTGGGAGCAGTGCTGGCCCTGCACAGGGATGGAAAGGCCAAGTTCCACACAAGGAAAGAGGATAAAGAACCAACATGTTTTATTTTCTTCTTCTTTTTTTTTTCTTTTTGGCAAACTTACTATTTTCACTGAGACAAATGTCAGAGGAAAAAACATTCTGGTGAGGAAACAGAAGCTCCTTCCTCTGTGATTTTAACTTCCCTTTGGGACAGAGAATGATCAGTAAACAGAGAAAACAATCAAATCTTTAGATTTTCTCACAAACACGGACATTTCCAGGCCGTTCTGCTGCAGAGGGATGCTTCAGCTGCTGTTTTCTGTGGCTTGGCTGCGGGATCCTCGGTGGGGTGAGGGGTGGTTTCTGCAGGGCTCTGCCTGAGCCTTGGCAACCTCCAAACATTGGCAGCTTTCGGAAAGCAATTTTGCAGAGTGCCTGGTGACAGTGTGGGGCATTCCCTGGCGGCTCCGGGGCAGAACCTGGGCGTGTGCACTTCGTGAAAAACACCTTGGCAAGAGTCTGTGCCAGGGAGCTTCGTGCTTTTTTCTCAGTATTAGTGGCCCTCTGAAGTTTATTGAGCTGATAATGTCATGCCGTGACATTTGTTGGGGTCTTGAAATACAGCGAGCGTTCGTGGCAGTAATAAATTACGTGCTCTTGTTTTTCCTTGGTGTTATTAAGGAAAAGGGAGGTCGGGGTTGCCCTGCAAAGGCGCAGGAACGCAGAAGAGCCGTGCAGGGAAAGGCGATTTTCCTCGAGCTGCTTGCCAAGTGTGTCCAGGCGTTCCTGGAGGGATGATAATGAGCATTAATGGCCCTGGAGTTAACACTTTGTTTGTGTGAACACAGCCTCTCTCGAGCAGCAGCTGATAACCTCTCCTGCGAGGTCCTGATGTGCACAAGCTCCTCTTCCAAAGTGCCTTTTCCTGCCCAGGTTACTTCCTGTGGGTTGGGAGTGATCTTTGCAGAGCTGATGCCTTTCAAGATTTTTAAATACATTAGCCTGGCTTTCCTTACGGAGGCTTTGCAAACAAACACTCTCGGGTTATGTCTCAACAGAGCAGCTTCGTTTGCCAGAAAAGGAGAAAAATTCAACTCCTTCCTGTTTCATCAGCTCCTTCTAATGGGCAGGGTGATGCTTGATTATTAATAAGTCGGGGACGTGAGTAAAGGGAGTTTTGGCAATTGGATTGAAGGCGGCCTGGATAAAAGGGAGAATATTTAACAATGCTGTTGCTGTGGGTTCAATCAGGAGCAATGAAGGATCTGCTTATTTCTTAATCTTATTTTCTGAAATATTATTACCCCTGCAACTGCTGCTCAGCAGTTCCCAGCCATGTCTCCAGCCCCCGGCACAGCAGTGGTCTCTGCGTAATGTAGATGCTGAAATGAGAAATCAGCACTTTGTAATGGGCCCTCAAACTAAAATTAAACAACGATTTCCTGGCTTGCAGTCAGATGCTTGGCATTCAGCTGGCCCGGAAAGTGTTTCTGGTCCAGAGGAATTCTTCTTTGGGCTTTGATGTTGCCGAGGTTGTGTTTTGTTGGTTTTGCCCCCCCGGGTTCCCTCGGAGGACGTGCTGTACAAACGAGGTGCTCCACGAGCAGCTCGCTGCTGTGTCCCCAGCGCGGAGGATGTGTCCCCTCAGGTGACACGGCCACGGCTCTTTCTAGGAACAGGCAACAGGGAGCGTTCTGGGTGTGCTGGATGTACTGGGGCTGCCTTTGCTCCCAGTTTCTGCTTTACTCCTCCTTCGACTGCTCTCGGTGCCTGTCGGGGCTGGGAGGGGAGAGGCTGCTGGGCTCTGGGTCTTTAGGTGAAGCGGGGAACTCTTTGCGTGGCTGAGAGAGGAATATTTTCCTGACAGAAGCACAGCAAGGGAGCTGCTCCGGCAGCTCAGGGCGCGGCTGAGCGCTCTGAGTCACCCTGTGGGACCAGCCGGGCTCGCAGATGCTCTGCTCGGGCGAGCTCTTTCCTCCCCCAGAAGGGGAATGGTTGCTCAGAGCCGCAGCCCTGGCTGCAGTTTCTGGTGTCAAATCATTCCCCTCTCTCTGTTTTTTCTCGGTTTGTGTTTGAGTGCTTGACAGAAAAGGCGACTTTATGGAGATCCTGCTGCTTCCGTGGGCAGGATCTGAGTTCCTCGATCCTCACAGACCTCCTCGAGGGGCTCTCTGATGTGCTTTTTGTCACCCTCTGTACGGCACAAGTGTGACAGCAGAGTTGGTATTTTCTGCTGAATTTCCCCAGGTGTTTCCCTAATCCCTCTTCGTGCTGCTGTGTAGGGCATTAGTGCTGAGATGAATAACTTAAGCATAAGCCCCTTTTCACATCTAATCTCAGCCCTAAAATTAATGTTCTTCTGCAATTAGGAATACAATAGAATGTAGAATTCGCCCAAAAAGAGACACCTGAATGCCCCATCCCAGTGGCTCTGTGGTCCAGGAAGATTTATCAAGACACACTCCAACCCACAGGGCTGACAGATTATATTTGGTGTTCGAGAACAACCCCCTGATGTAAAAAGATGTGGAGCAATAAGTTGAAGAGCCTGAATCAAGCCATGAAGCAGAAAGGAATGACTTGGGTGGAAGATGAATGTATTGAGCTAATGAATCATTTCGAGGCAAAACAAGAAATTAAATGTACGCTGAAAGCTGGCACGTTAAGAAAAGGGCTGCGGGTTTTTATCCATTTTGCATTTCAAAATGCCGAAACAAAGTATGTCGGATGGTGAAATCCCATTAAGAAATAATGCTGTGAGCAGGGAAACAGGGATTTGGTTAACAGGAAATGGGGACTCTGCTTCTCTTCCCAGAGCAGCCAGGGACTGCCCTGGTGCCGTGGGGAAGTGATGGTTGGTACTGATCTCTGGGGGAAGAGCAGAGGGCAGAGCTCAGCGTGCCTGACAGCTCCTGCTGGGAGAGAGGAAGCAAATGGGTGGCCTCTTCTTCCCAGAATTTGGCACAGGATGGTGGTGCTGGGTGCTCCATCAGCCTGGCAGGGACATGGAAGGTGTGGTCAGGGCATGGAGCTGTGCCAGGGGGGATTGTCAGCTTTTCATTCTGAAAGGAAGGGACTTTGTGTCTCAGAATTCTCCTTCCAGGGCAGCTCCTGCCCTCCTCTCCCAGCAGCCTTCTCCCAGGCTCTGGGAATTCCCTTCCAGTCAACACCTTGGCTTTTTGTACAAAAACCTTTAAAGCAATCCTGTGGTGGAGCCTGATCATTGCATTGCTCCAGGGCACGACGTGGTGACCCTCAGTGAATTTATTCTTTATTTCCAGCCTGCAGAGGGGCTGGGCAGTGGGGCAGCGCTGGTGGGACGTGGTGTTGGCACAACTTGGGCTGGGGTTGGCATGTTGGGGGTGGCATGGCAGGAGCTGGGTGACGTTAACACCGCGGTGCTGTTGTGACACTGCTGTCCGTGGTGCTGAGCCCTGGGCCCCACCCCAACTGTGGCACCTTCGAGATGCTCTTTGCTCCTGGCTGCCACCAAACACAAGCAGGAGCAGCTCTGGGCTGGTGGCATTCCCAAAAGGAATCGATGCCAAGAGTGTTGGAGGGGCAGCAGCTTTTGCTGTCACATGAAGAGGGAAATGTGGCTCACTCTGGGACAGGTAAGGTGCACCTGCCTGGCCAGGTGAGCAGGAACTGAGCCCTGCTGGCTGCTCTGGGGGAACAGCAGGGAGCTCCCCTCTGCTCTGCTCCCAGCGAGTGCATTTGGGAGGGGACCAAGCTCTGCTGCTTTGTGTCTGAGAGAGCCAAACCCGCTGAGTCTGTTCCCTGGCACGCAGTCCGCACGCTGCTCTGTACACAGAGGAATAAGATAAAATAGCTTCCTCCTCCTCACGTTGCTACCGAAAAACAGCGATGGGGGAAAAAATAATCCTTCAGCCCCTGCCCTGCCTGTGGTGATAAGAGCAGTGCAATCTTTTTTTTGACGGAGTCTGGCAAGGCAATTGCATTATTTAGCAAACAAAGCCCCTTTCAGAGATATTTCTGCATTGTGGACGTTTTCTCAGTCGTTTTGCACAAAATTTGTTTGCAGCAGCAAGGCCAGAGAGTTTGCCTTGACTCCCCTCACTACCAAAATAAATGTACAGGGCAGGATTGTTCCACTGAGCAGCCGTGACTGGGGAGAGAGAAGAAGGAAGGAGATGGTACGTGCCGACAGCTCTAAACTGATTGCGGTGAGGATTGCTATGTATGAGAGAGTTCAGGGGGGAAAGAGGAGGAAGTCACAGAGGCAGCCAAGGCTGGCAGGATGGCAAGAGCCAAGCTGAAGAATTCCCCTTCAGAGAGCAATTCCCGTGTCAAAACTGTCCCACCTGCGACGACAGAAGATGTCCATGGGGTGAGCCCCTTGTTACCGTCTCGGAGGATGGGATCCATGGGGAGTGATGTCGGACAAAGGTATTGCAGGACTGCAGTGCTGCGTGGGGAGGGTGGGTGGGGGAGGCAGCACCTTTTATCTTTTAAATGAGAGGGAAAGGATTAGTGCCTCCCCGGGCTGGAGGGGTGGTGGATGAAATCCTTCGGATATCTATGTTAGAGAGCCACGCCGGCTCCAAAGTTGTGTTATGAAATAGGGAGCCGGAGCAGAAGGAAACCAGTTCCTTTAAATTTTTTATAGGTGCTTCTTGATTTTTTTTTTATTTTTTTTTTCCCTATGCCTGAAGCATGTCTGAATGGCAGCCTGAGACCATGGGGCTGCCACACACCACTGTGAACTTGCACTGCACCTTGCCTGTGCAGTAGAAACCCCCAAGCTTATTTACACTGCTAACACCACGGTACCCACTGTACATGAGCACCATGTTTGTGTGGCAGGAGAGATGCTCGGTCCCCTGTCTGAGCAATAATTTATTTGTAACTGCAATAAAAAAAAAAAAAGAAGCTGCCATAGGAAATGCTGCAGCCTTCCTGCAAGCACACAGCTGAGTGTACAGCAGGGAAGGAGCTGTTTTTCAGGAGGATGAGAATGCCTTGCGCTGCACTGGGATTTCAGTGATTCAGAAGAAGCCAGGTCCCCTAGTTACGATGAGGATGCAAATGTCACTAATTCCTTTCTTGTTCTGTTCATTCCATTTTCTGTTTCGTTCTTTCCTGCCATCCATCCATCCATCCATCCATCCATCCGTCCATCCATCCATCCATGCAGCCCTCCAGCCCACCCGTGCTGCCTCACCTGTGACTGTGTACTGTGTGTCTTCTCCGATGTAATTTGGTGCAAATGAGCATGGTGGGAAAGCTTCTGCTCGGGGAGCAGGGGGGAGAAAATTTTACTTGTTTGGCTTGAGACTGGAATGAATTAACGCCTCAGCTTCTGCCTCTTGGCGTGCCTGGGGGGAGGGTGGCACCGAGCCAGGAGCAGCAGCTGTGGTGCCCGGCGGGGAAGCCGAGGAGGGAGGTGTGCCCGCGGGAGCACCGGCGTGCCCGCTGCCGGTGCCGAGCCGTGCCGGGCACATGCTTCAGTCTCCAGGTCTGGGAGGCAGAGTCCTGGGGCGCTGGGGGAGCTGTGAGTGTGCGTCCCTGGCGTGCTGTGCCAGCGCTCCAGATGGCACCGCTGCCGGGGCTCTGGTGAGCAAACACTGGGGTCTGGCGTGGTGCTGCCTCTGACTCCTCACCAGGCGAGGGCTTGCACATGTGGAGGCTCAGAATGGGCATGGTGTGGGTGAAGTGGAATTAAATCCCCCGAGCTGGTGTGGTCTCAGAACGTTTTGACAGCCTGGGGCTGCTCCCAGTGCTGGTCAGGCTGGTTGTGCTCTGGTTTTTTGCCTTGGTTTTGTTGCTTCAGAAAGACACCGAAGCTGGACCTGTCCTGGGGGTACCTGAATCTCTGAGGGCACATCCTGAGCACCACTGTGGGCAAAACCTTTGGAGCAAGACCAATTCCTGTGTGTGCTCTTCCAGGTTCTGCTGGTGTTCCCCTCAGGACAGGGTCAGTGGTCAAAGCCATGTGTAGGGGCCATAAAAATCTGACTGAGAGACTGCTTCAAACTCATCCCACTGATCAGCAGTGATTAAACATCACTGAGGGGCTTCTCTCTGGCACTCAGGGGCTGGGTGGATTCCTGCCCAAGTCCAAGGGGCCAAATCCCACCCCAGGGTTGATCTCCCTTGTCATTTGTGGGAGCACAGCATAAAGTAGGGAATGCTGCAAGGCACTATTGGGTCTGGGGGACAGGAATTCCCAAAATTGCATCGCTGCGGTGTCTTGGTGGAGCCTCAAGAGCAGGCCACTGTGAGGAGCACACCGGGGTGCCCCAGGGCTGTATAAAAAACTCAACTCCCTGGGTTTCACAGGAATTTTAAGTGATTTGCTGCTATCTCCTTGTAAGAAGCTGCTGCTGTGAGGTTGAGAAGTTGGTGGAGCACTTTGCCACCCCTGTGGCAGCAGGCAGAGCCCTGCCAGCTGCAGCGTGTGGATTCCTGAGCGCCAGGCTTCCCTCCTTCCCTGGGCTCTGCTTCCCAACAATGAGTTGGCAATTAAGACAGAGATTCCTGCACTTCTCTTCCGCTGCTGCAACAAAGAGATTGGTTTGGAAGGGATGAACAGTGAGTTTGAGATGCTTCATACCAAGTTTGCAGTCCCTGGGAGCCGGGGGTGAGTTTGCAGGTGAGGGTGGAAGGAGGTGTGTGTTACAGGGTGTTCTCGGGATGCAAATCATTCCTCCCGATGATTGAAGCCGGTGAAATTTATTCTCACCTACTTTATTTACCTCCTTCCTCTGTCTCTGAGTCATTGCAGCATCTCAAAGCTTTTAGGGGTTCCCAGTCAAAACAGGAGGAAAGGTTTCGAATTCGTCTGAGGAGAAACCACTCCACAGCTTGGGAGTAAGGAGGGGAATTCAGGGCTGTCCCTGGGCATCCAGGATGGGGATATTTTCCTGTGTCTGGTGCCCTGCAGGTGGGATGGGACCAGCCCAGGCTGCCCATGTGCAAGTATCCTCCACCAAAGGGGCTTGGATCTACTTCTGTGTGCCAGGGATTGCTGTGAGAGGGGGATGGAGCCGGGAGCCTCCTGGCCATGCCAGGCAGGGCAGGCTCAGCTGCAGACCAGTGGGCACTCAGCTGCAGTGTCTGGGCACTGAGACTCCCCTGGCACCAGGTGATGGTGATTGGAAGCA
Organism: Erpornis zantholeuca; assembly: GCA_013400515.1. Classification (NCBI taxonomy): domain Eukaryota; kingdom Metazoa; phylum Chordata; class Aves; order Passeriformes; family Timaliidae; genus Erpornis; species Erpornis zantholeuca. The sequence continues at coordinate 815,539 of VZTN01022425.1, read as the reverse complement.
GCCAGGAGAGGCTGAGTCTTTTCCCAGCAAGCCAGGTTTTTCCTGAGATGGGTTTATCCCTCGTGCTGAGGGGTTTGGAAGGGAGAGGTGTGAGGGAAACAGCTCCACGGAGCACTCTGTGCTGGGGAGGGAGCTGCTGGCAGGGGGCAGGACATGTAAACACCTGTTTGGACCCCGTTCCATGCATCAGGGATCTCCCTGTGGCACTGGAGGTGTGGGTTTCAAACACAAGCAGAGGTTTTTACAGGGTAACTGTGCCCTGTTTGTGCTGGAAGCAGGGGGAGCTCTGACTGCTGCCTGTCCCAGGGCACACTGCCACTCCGGAGGGATTGCCAACATTCCTGTTTGGTGCCTGCTTTGGATGCTCTGCCCCAGGCCTTGGCAGGACTCTGCATCCCCTCCCTGCCCCCTGGGCCTCCCTCACCTCCCTCGGTTGTGTTTGTTGAGCTGCCGATAACAGAAATGTGAACTGCTGAGGTTTGGGAGGAGGATTAGCATTGCAGAAGAGCTGGGCTTGGGGAGGACCTGGAGGGCTCTGCTCCAAAGCTGGACTGGCTTTAAAGTTGTCCCAGCTGGCTCAGGATGAGTCCTGCTGAGTTCTGAACATCTCACTGGACATTTCTCAGCTTCTTTGGATGCTGGGTGCAGGGTTTGGTCACTCTGAGGGTGAATAATTTCTCCCTTGTTACATCTTATACCTGTCCCCTCTGGTCCTTCCTCCTGCTTCGTGTCCCAGAGGAGCCTGGCTGCTCCTTTCCTGTTGGGCAGCCCAAGGCAGCAGCTGGATTCTTCCCTCCCTTTCCTTCTCCTTCAGGCTGCACGTTCCCACCCCCCACAGCCATGCCTCGTCTCTCAGTTTGAGATATTTTTGGCAGGAATAAATGGGACTTTGCTTCAGCTCTGTTACAGCCAACAAGGTGCCTGGAGTCTCCTCGGTGAGAAGGAGCAGCACTCTGCTGGGCCGAGTTTAATGTGAGGTTCTTGGAGGTAAAGCACTCCAGAGAGTGAGGAATTCACCCAAACGTGTCTGAAAATAGAATTTCTGACCGATCGATGTCTGTTCTCCCCAGGGGCAGCCTGGTATTAACAAACAGGTCTTGCTAAATGTGGTTTTTTTCCCTGATATTTGGACACAAATGAACCACAGAGAGGTCCAGTCTGGCCAGTGAAACCACTACAGCCACTCAGTCTTTGCAGGAGCTCTCCAGGTGATGCTCCATGGGATACAATTCCCTGCTGGACCATTGCCGTGCTGCGGCATTCCCTCCTGCAGGGACAAGAAGTCAATTTACTTATTTTTAACATTTCTTTAACAAAAGCTTTTTCCAGCAAAGGCCTTTCAGAGCCCTGTCCCTGTCCTCAGCAAATGCCATAGGCTGCTTTGCTGCCTCAGCTCTGGGTGAGGTGGTTTTGTGCAGGAGAAATGCTGTGCCAGGGACGTTCCCTGGGTGGGGTTTGCCCATCCCTGCCCTGCTCCAGCCTCGGGTCTTCTCCTGGCTGGGGATGAGGGTTTGTAGCAGAAATCTGAGCAGGGCTGGGAGTGTCAGGATGGTGTCTGTGCCAGAGCTGGCCCCTGCACTGCTCTGTCTGAGCTGGGGCCCTCAGTGCCACTCGGTGAGGGAGGGCAGGACCCAGCATCACTGTGGGAGCCTTTGTGGAGAAGACCTGGAAGGGAATCTGGGGGATCCAAAAGGTTTTGCTGATGAAACACTTCGGCTTGGATGTGCTTTTGCCCTGCTGGGATGTGTTTTTGGCAGGGGGCACCTCTGGATGGAAGGCACTGGGGTTTGCTGTGGGCTGCAGCTCTTTGCTGGCAGGGTGTTGATGATCTCTGCCCACTCTGGAGCGTGGCATCTCCCAGCCTTGCCCTGGCAGTACCCAAACCAGGGGCTGCTCTCGGTGTTGGGGTCCAACCATGCAGTCCTCCCGTGGGTCTGTGCCTGCTGTCCCCATGGAGGGCTGAGTGTCACCTCCCCTGCCAACCTTGGGTGCACTTCCCTTGGGCTCCTCTTCTGTCAGGCCAGGGAGGTGGCACTGCTCACACTTCTGGGCTTTTCTTTTGGGGGATGCTGAGGGTGTTTTCAGAGTGGGAATGGAGCAGGGAGCTCAGCTGCTGCTCTTGGCTGTGGGGCAATATGCAAATACTTGATTCCGGTGATGAGGAAACGATCCTGGATCCTGCTGGCAGCGCAGGGAGCTGACAGCTGCCATCCTTCACGCTGAGCAGAGCCCTTCATAAACACAGCAGCGATTCCAGAGTTGGGGCTCGAGCCTGGCCACTTCTTTTCCTTGGCCTGGAGCTGCTGGAACTGTCCCAAACTGCTGGAATGGCCCCGAGCTCTGCTCATCCTCCCTGCCCTGCAGCCACTCCTCTGGCAGGGACAGTGCTGCCATCACCACATCCCATCCAGGGCTCAGCCCCGAGCTCCCTCCAGCTTTAGGATGTGTCCGTGGCTGCCTCCTGTGTCTGCAGCCCCCATCCCTGCCACCCCCGTGCCACCGTGGCAGAAAGGCTTTGCCCTGTGATGCCACCCTCCGAGCTGGGTGCTGGAAGGGAACAGGCTGAGGTTTGGAAGTGCTGAGCTCTCCGCCCACGGCTCCCAGGGAGAATCTCGGTGCCCTACATAGCACTGACAGGCAGACACGATCCTCACCTAAGGGTGCCACACTCGGCACTTGGGCTTCTGCTCTGTTTATTTTAGGATCCTCGCTCCCATCAGGTCCCATCAGGGCACAGGGATGAGCATGTTCCTCCCCCGGGGGGGCTTTCCTGCTTGCTGTGAGAGTGGCACCCCTCTGAGTGGGCCATGAGGGTCTCATATTCCACCTCCAAGCTCGTCCACAGTGCTTCCTCACTTGTCAGCACTGCAGGGACTCGTTTAGCTCATTAGGAAGTGCAGGGAGCTGTGTGTCACAGCAGCCTGAGCATCTGGAGGGCCTTTGTGCCCAGGATTGGCAGGGCCTGCCCTCTACATCTACCTGAAAGGAGCTTGTAGCCAGGTGGGATCGGTCTCTTCTTCCAAGTAACCCTCACTAGGACAAGAGGGAACGGCCTCAAGTTGTGCCAGTGGAGATTTAGATTGGATTTGGGGCAAAATTTTTCTTTACCAAAAAGGTTGTCCAGCCCTGGCCCAGGTGGAGTCCTCATCCCTGGAGGGATTTAAATGATGTGTGGTTGTGGTGTCTGAGGGCATGGCTTAGTGGTGTACTTGGCAGTGATGGATTTGATGATCTTAGAGGTCTTTTCCAACCTAAATGAATCTGTGGCTGATTGTGGGAGAGGCACAACCCTCTGGAAGGTAACTCCATGCCAGACTGGACTCTGTGCTGGGAACAGCCTGTCCAGGTGCAGCCAGCGCTGCTGTGGCTCTGGCACCACCCCTGCCCCTTCCCAAACTTTGTAGTTGTGATCTGGGTTTTGCAGAGGAATGCCAAGGAAAAGCACTCCTGTGATTAAAGCAGCACCCTGGGGAGGCAGCCGAGCCCACGCTGGTGGTGATCTCCCTCCCTCCCTCCCTCCCGTGCGGCCGCTCCGGTGCCCGCAGAGCCCATCCCTGTGCCACCTCTGTGCCTCTCAGCAACTGCTTGGAGCAGCTGCTGGCTTTTCCAGGTGCCCAGCTCGCTGAGTTCCCCCAAACCAGGGGTGCTGGAGGCTCGATCCCCTTCGCTGGGGTCATCCTGCAGCGGGGAAGGGGAGGGCTGCCCTTCCCTCCCCTCTCGCACGGCTTGGCGAGCAGACGTGTGCCTCTTCCTCTCGCTTTCCCCTTCCTCTTGCTCGTTCCTTCTCCCCCTCTCTACTTTCTTTTTTCATCTCCTTCCATCTGTCCTTCTCACATCGGGCTATTTTGGGCTGAGTTTCTCACTGTCAGCATGGTAGGAGCCGTGGTGCAGCTCCTGTCTCTGGAGGACGAGCACGGCTTTGGGAGCCTCCCCAGGCACTCACCTTGCCTGGCTCATCTTCACCCCCCTGCCTTGACCCTGTCTCGGCAGCATTTCGGGATCAGGGTGAAAAGGCATTAAATCCTTCCCAGAAGTCATCAGATTTAATACCTTTCCACCCTGCTCTTGAAATGCCTCTGAGCCTTGCAAGTGGTTATTAAAGCAGCCTGAAGCCAAGAGTGCTGTTGGCAGGTCATTACTTGTGTCTGTAACTTCCAGAGGCTTCAAGTCAAGGCATGAGTTTGGTTTTTTTTTTGTTTGTTTGGAAGTGATGGCTGTAAATTGAATAGGAAATGCACCACCAGAAGTGAATTTTTAATGCTCTTCGTTTAGCAAAAACTGGGGAGACAGCGGTGAAGGCTCAGAGTTTGCTGGGAGGGAGCAGGTCCCTGTGTGAGCTGGGCTGAGCTGCTGCTGTGCTCTGCTGCTCTCCCTCTCTGAGCATCCTCGAGCACTTAGAACACAGGGACAGCATTTAGCCTCGAATTATCTGCGTGAGGCACCCAGAGCCAAATGCCACCAGACCCCACAGTGCCCTGGCAGAGCTGGAGGAGAGCTGGGACTTGGGGCTGCCTTCCCCCTGGAGGGCAGGGACTGGTTCTGCTGCCCGAATTCTTGGCATACTGGAGCCCAGGGGTGCTGTCCACATCCCTGCCCAGCTCAGGGGGGAGCTGCCTTTGCTGGGAAGTGCTGGAGCCAGAGCTGAGGAGGCAGGATGAGGTGGAAGGTGCTGCTCAGCCCAGGAGCTGCCTGCAGCACGGGTGGGCAGGTGATTGCTCTCTCTTTTACATAAGCAACGTTTATTATGGCTTTGTTCTAATAATAAATGTGCCTTTGTCTCCTCACCTCTGAATAAAACCTTCCCCTTTTGTCAGGGGCTGAAAGGTGGGGGCAGACCTGTCTCTGAAGCAGCAGAAGTGGTTTCTTCCCCCTCTGCTCCTCTCCTTTCTCCCACCCTCCCCTGCTCTGCCCTTCTCTCTGGGAGATGCTGCTCGTGCCAGCCAGGAGCTCGGTGTCGTGGTTAGTGGTTGGCAGCACCAGCACGAGGGCCCTCAGCTTTCCCTGCCTGGGGACAGCTCTTCTCTCCCACCTGGATCCCAGAAGGTTTCTCTGCCTGTGCCAGAGTTGTCTGCACCCATGGAGGCAGGTCTGGATGGAATAAAAAGGTCAATTTGAAGTAGATTATCTAAAACACATTAAAAGCCAGTGTAACCTTTCTGACTCCATTAAGTGGCTTTAGCTCTGTACGTTGTAAATCACTGTTAAAGCGTTTTTGGGATCTGGAGAATGGCTGTTTCCAGATGAGATTTGGAATGATTTTTAGTTTTCTTAGAGAAATCTCCATACTTTCTCAGCAGTTGGACTGCTGATGTGAATTTGGGTGCCTGGTGGGAAGAAGGAGAGGTTTCATTGGGATACCTCGAGTCGTCTCTTCCCTCTGTGACCAGCAGGAAAAAGTTCATACATTTGGGAGCCAAAAGCACCTTTTCATAACCAAAAAAAAAGTTATTTTATTTCCCAAAGCCACCCCTGGGGAGGTTTATGTCTGTCCATCACTTTGGAATCCCTTTTGTTCTTGGTGTCTCCATGTGAGTGAGGTGTTTATTCCCCATGAGCTTTGAGGGAAGGAATCCTGGGAATCTCCCTGGCTCATCCGAGTGCTGCAGGACCTTTGCTGTCTGCAGGACCCTATTGACCTGCGTGGTTCTGTGCCTTTGCTGTTTGGCTTTCAGGAGTGTTGCTCTGCAGCTGGAATTAGCTCCCATTCCTCCAGCCTTCCCGGCTGCCAGCTGGCACCAGATTAGGAGAAAACCAAATCATTTGCTGATTCTTTCGCCGTAAACATCTCTGCGAGGCACAAGGAGGCTGCTGTGCGAAACCAAACGCAGGCGGAGGGGCCTGAACAGCCCCTGCTGCTAACGTGGGATAATCCAATTTAGCTGGAGGGAGCCTGAGCTGGCAGCTCCTCCTTCCCGGGGCTCTGCTCTGCAGCTGGAGAAAATCCAGGATGTTTGGCAGCAATAAGTGCCAGGGGTGCCCCGAGGCACAGCACAGCTGCAGGGGGCACCCCTGGGATTGCTCTTGCTGTGAGAGGTGGCACAAGAAACCCCTTGGGTGGGAATTAATGCTCCAGGAGGGTTGCAGGAGAAAGCTGGGAATGAGCAGGGAAGAGGGGGAAGATGGCAGGGGAGCAAGTCAGGAGCTGAGCCCAGAGGAGAAAAGGCTCTGGGGAGATCTTAGAGAACCCTCCAGTACCTAAAGGGGCTCCAAAAGAGCTGGAGAAGGACTTTAGACAAGGGCCTGGAGTGACAGGACAGGGAGGAATGGCTTCCCATTGGCAGAAAGTAGGATTAGGTTAAATACTGGGGAGAAATTATTCCCTGGTGGGGTGGGCAGGCCCTGGCACAGGGTGCCCAGAGAAGCTGTGGCTGCTCCTGCATCCCTGGGAATGTCCAAGGCTGGGCTGGACAGGGCTTGGAGCAGCCTGGGATGGTGGAAGGAGCAACGAGCTCCTCCCTGCAGCCTCTGCATGGAGCAGAGCCCAGGAGCAGGAGCAACATAAATCCTGTCCCAGGGAGGCTGCCCCTCATAGCTGAGGGGTGGATCTGCTTCCCTTAGGCTCGTGTTTCCATTGAAATGTGAATTTATTGCTTTTATTTCGTTTGAACTGTGCCGGAGTGCTGCGGACTCGTAAAGCAAAAGCAAAATGCAGGAAAAATCTTTATGGTCTGCAACAGCCCCCTTGGCTTGGATGATATTTGTCTGTGTCCCTGGCTCACAGTAAATAAGGGAAGGAGGGAGGGCACTGCTGGAACAGGGGAGGGCTCAGGCTCAGCCAGGCTCAGTTAATGGTGGGGACCCAGGGCCATCCCAGGGATATTTTGAGGACAGCATCATTTTCCCAAGGGGATTTTTGCAAATGTATTTTGCTGTGCTTCATAGCCCTGTGCTGTCTGTCTGTCTGTCTGTGGGATGTACAGTACACGAGCACAGGTCCTTTGCCTCCCAGCCCCTCTCGTTTGTCTCTGTGTTCACTCTCCCCTTGCCTTGAACCCCTCATTACCCTCATCGTTCCTCTCCTTTTATTTGATTTGATTTGGTTTCTTCTTTATTCTATTTTCTTTTCCCTTCTCTGCTCATCACCCGTGTCTGTAAAAGCAGCCCAGGAGAGACACAATGCTGAATTCCTGAAAACACCAATCCTTCAAAGTCTAATTTCTCTTCACCACGTGTGGCACCCATTAGAGGCAGAGCAGCGACGCAGTTTGTGAGACTCATTAAAAAAATTTTTTTAAAAAGGCATAAAACAGGCATAAACCCAATTTTTATCCATGGAGCCCAGTCCTTAAAGGGACTGTAACTGGCAAAGGCACCAGAGCATCACTGGGAGCTGAGCAGGGACACGTCCCAGGCGTGGTGTGACCCTGGCTGGGCACTCGGGTGCCTCTTGTCCCTCGGGCGCTGGCATTCCCGGCGGGACAGCCCTGCCGGTGCCGGGGCTGTGCATTCCCTCACCCTCTGTGCTGCTCTCGCTCTTAGGCCTCACGCCGAGGATTTCAGCGTGGATTCCTCCTTCTCACAGTAAGTTCTCCGCGTGCGTTTCCCGGTGCCGCGGGGAGGGACGAGGGACCCTCACTTTCCCCCCCGGGGGAAAAGCCAAGCTGGTTCTGCAGAGAGCAAAAACCCCCTTGGAATTTGGGGTGTTTGGTGCACGTGCACACGGTGAGCTGAGGTTTTTTGGGCAGAACCTGCTGCCAAGAGCTGTTGGATCTAAATCACTGTGGATACAAGCGGACAGAACCTCCGTGGAAGTGCTCCAGGCCAGGTTGGATGGGGCTTGGAGCAATCCGGGATAGTGGAATTGTCCCTGCCCATGGTGGGGCTTGGAACCAGACAACCTAATTTAAAGGTCCCTTCCAATCCAAACAAGTCTGTGATTCCGTGATTTTCCTGCTTTTGAGGAAGCCAATAAGCACAAGATTTGTCCTTTACTGCTCTCAGCACCGAGGAGTTGAGTATGGGAGCAGCAAATCCTTCTGCAGTGATTCCCACCGTGGGGAGGATTCTCTGCTCCCAGGGACAGACAAGTGTCTTGGGGAAGAAGTGATAGCAGCAAACGGGTGATTATCCCTTAACGATGAGCTCCTAATTAAACAATGCAGGTTCATCAGCACAAGCAATTACAGGAGCAGACTCATGAGTGTCAGTCTCCAATGTTGCAAAACAAATAGGCCAAAGGAAACACAGCGTGTCCTCCCATCGCTGCTTCCCTTCTGGGCTTGGAGCCTTTAGTAGAGGAATAATTATTTTATTGAGAGCAAGTGGTGCCACTGCCCAGCTGTGAGCAGCATCCAAACCGGGGATGGAAGATGCTGCCTCATCCCTGGCAGTGTCCAAGGCCAGGTTGGACAGGGCTTGGAGCAGCCTGGGATACTGGAAGGTGTCCCTGCCCATGGCAGGGGGAGGAACAGGATGAACTTTAAAGTCCTTCCAGCCCAAAGCATTCTGTTATCTACAGCTTGAACCCCTGAGTGTGTCCCCGTTTCCTCCAGTGCTTGGTTTGGTGCCTGGAAATGAGGTCTGCAACTGCTGAACATGGCTGGAGAGGGATCACAGCTGCCTTCAGGGAATGAGGAATCGATAAAAATCCCATTTCCATCACGATGCCCTCCCTACTAAAAAAAAAAAAATATATAAAAACCCCTAAAAGTCAAGCAGAAGATTTCTTTTACATCCCTTCAGGCCCATGAAGCCCTTCCTGCAGTCTGTGTCAGCCCCTGTCCCACCAGGGTTTTTGGGACAAGCTCAGGGCATGGTGCACGATAAATGGCCCTGGAGGTCAAACCCAGTCCTGGGCAGGGTTTTTACTGTTGTGGCTCCTCAGAATTTGCTTTTCATCCCCCAAAAATAAAACTGCAGCCTTCCTGCTGGAGCCAGGATGACATTACCTGCACCCAGCTGGGTTTAATTTGCTGCAGAGTGGTTGGCAATATCAATTCTTTCTTTGGGCAAAAAAAATCACACTCCATAATAAAACAGGAGATGTTTTTTTCCTGATCGATTCCTGGGGTAAATGCAGGAAACCTTGAAGAAATGAATCTTTGGGCTTGGGGGGTGAGATGTGCCACAGCATGCTGGCTCCCTGGGCAGGTTTAATTCATGTGGGACTCGATCCTGCTGATCCGTGGTGTGCCTCAGCATGGGCTGTGCCAGGGAAACTCATTGCTGGGGCTGCGGGAGCCAGGAGGAGCAGCTGCCTTTCCACGGGGCTGTGACAGTGCCATGGGGGCTGTGACAGTGCCACGGTGACTCTGGCAGTGCCATGGGGGCTGTGACAGTGCCATGGGGGCTGTGATGGTGGCATGGTGGCTGTGACAGTGCCATGGTGGCCGTGATGGTGGCACAGTGGCTGTGATGGTGGCATGGTGGCTGTGCCATGGTGGCACAGTGGCTGTGATGGTGGCACGGTGGCTGTGATGGTGGCACAGTGGCTGTGATGGTGGCACAGTGGCTGTGCCATGGTGGCACAGTGGCTGTGATGGTGGCATGGTGGCTGTGCCATGGTGGCACAGTGGCTGTGATGGTGGCACGGTGGCTGTGCCATGGTGGATGTGATGGTGCCTGTCACAGGCTGATGTGGGACCTGCTGAGCGCCTCGGGGCTGGGTGCTGCCATGATCCGTGGGGATTCTGGGACTAGGAGGGGAAGCAGCTTCAGTGTTGCACGTCCTGAGGGATGTGAGATGAGAAATTTCACTAAAAATAGGTGGATTTGCCCTGTTTGCAATTCTTGGCCTTTTGGACCATGCTGACCCTGCCACTGGTGTCTCCAGTGCTCTCCTGTACCTCCCTCATGACCTGAAACCCCCGGAGAGAGACCCCCCCTCTCCCCTTCCCTCCATGGCTCAGCAGTGTTGGCCGGGGGGGCTCTGCCCCCGAAGCAGGGACAGACAGCCCCAGCTCCCATCCCTCCCTGGCTGTTCTGTGCTTTCTCGTTTAAAAACGCGCCCGGGATTTACAGGAGGAGCTGCTGCAGTGAGAGAGCCCCGCGGGTGTCTGATGCTGCCCTGGAGAAGCCGAGACATTCCTGGGGGCTGGGTGGCGAGGGGAGCGTGTCCAGCGCCCCGGGCTTGTGGCACGGCATCAATCCTGCCAGGAGGGGTGAACCCCTGCACCCCCCGGCCCGTGAGGGACCCGGCATGGCAGGAGCAGCTCCCGGAGCCGATCCCCTTCCCCGATTTGAAGCCTCTCTCTCTCCGGCGCAGCCCTGCCGAAACCACAGCCCTCCTCCTTTGAGTAATTGTTCAATTACTGCTTATTGAGCGTGGGGGCAGCTTGTTCCCTGTCTCTGCCTTTGGCAGGCGCCCAGGCTGTCTGTGCGCGCACAGCTGTACAGATATTCCCGTTCCCATTCCCAATCCCAGCGCCGGGAGCGGCTCGGAGCGCCGGCGAGCTCGGCTGGGCAGGGCTGGAGCTGTCCCGGTGCTCTGCTCGCCGCGGGAGGATGGCGAACACAGGGCACAGAGGTGGGCAGGACGCAGAGCTCACCCCGTGCTCACCCTCGCTGTAGCTTCTGTATCCAAACGCCAGGAAAATGGTGGGGGGGTGGGGGAAAGGGAAGAGCATCCCAAAGGGAATTAGGAAGTGCTTGGGTAGTTCCTGTAGTTCAGCTGCAGGTACCTGAGCCCCAGCCTGGCTGTCTTGGTGCTTTATTCGGGAAGGATTTTGGCTGTGCTCAGGTTCCCGGCTGGCACCGGCTGCTCCCGGTGCGGAGTGAGGGGCCGGAGGCAGCCCGGCCATGGCACGGTGCCTTCAGAGCATCCTGCCCTCTGCAGAGCTCCTCTGCTGCTCCCCGGGGTGCTGAGAGAGGAGCACGGTGCCTTCAGAGCATCCTGCCCTCTGCAGAGCTCCTCTGCTGCTCCCCGGGGTGCTGAGAGAGGAAATGCTGCAGACCTGCGCTGCCAGCCCTGCTCCTCACCCTCCTCCCGGCTGTGTCTGCTACCCCCAGCCCATCCCCGCGGGGTCCAGCAGGGCCAGCAGCACATCCTTGCCATTCCAGTCGTGGCTGCAGCCACGTTTCTCGTGTGTTTGATCCCTGTGGGTGTGCGTGGAGGGTGCAGAGCTGTTCTCTGGGCTGAGCTGCAGTGGAGGGGTGAAGCGGGGTCTCTCTTGAGCTGCCCTGGCAGAGGTGGGTGCAGGCACCCACGGGATTGCAGAGATTTCTGGGGCTTTGCTGGTTTGTTGGGGTTTGTTTCCCCCCCAAAAAAATCCGAAGAGTCTTGTTTGCCTCCTGCTACATGATGGGAGAAATTCCTTAAGAAGTTTCTGGGACCAGAAAGTGTCCCAGGTTGGGTGGGCACGGGAGCAACCTGGTCTGGTGGAAGGGGCTTGGAATGGGATGAGCTTTAACATCCCTTCCAACCCAAACCATTCTGGAATCCTATCAACACCAGCATTCCCACCCAGCCAAAGGGTGAGGGCAAGGAATGGAGCTGTGGGGAGAGGCTGAGGGGTTTTTCCCTCTCCAGAGCCATATTTATTGCAAGACACGTTTCCCGTGGCAAGAAGTGTCTGATATAAAACGCAGCAAAACCACCCTGGGCAGCCAAGTCCTTCTGCAGAAAGGAGCAGGGGGGCTCTGGGCCGGGCTGGCAGCTCCCTCCCTTGGCTGCCTGCCGGATTTTGGGGCCGTCTCAGCTTTCAGGCCCAGCCCAGCGACTGCCACAGGCCGAGGGGATCGGAGGGAGCTGCCTGTGCCCCACTGCCCATGTAAGTGTCCCATGGATGCAGAATTTGGGGATATCTCCATCTCCCCTGCACTGCCTGGGTAGGGAGCTGCACATGGGTTCCTTTTTTGTGTGTGTTTTCCTCCTTTTTAAGAGAACTGTGCCTGTCCCAGCTCTCTAGGTGCAGAGCAGGGGCTGTGCTTCTCGGTGTCTATTTTAATGCCAGTGAGCTGCCATGTGCTCGTCCCGGCCTTTCATCCTGCACCACTCCGAACAAACCATTGTGTCTTTTTTTGGGAGCTCATCATCTTACAACAAATTGCCTCTAATCTTAGATTACTAAAGCACAATAAATAACCGAGTGAAGAAAATGAAGTCGCTCAGGCATTATGAAGTGCATAATAGCAGTAATTACACTTCCAAGCAGAGGGTTTGGAACTAAACTTGTGCCGGGATCGTTGTCTGCACGGCCCAGGGGGGCTCAGCAGGGGCGAGAGCGGGGAGCTCTGTGCTGCCTGTGGAGCTGGTGACCCTCGGAGTGGCCTGGGATGGGCTGGCACCGGGATTGTCACACAGTGGGGAGGATGCTGGCATGGTGGGAAGGATGGGCCCAGGAGGAGGGATGCTCGGACAGTGAGGACAACAGTCCTGGTGGGAAGGATGCTCCAGGTGGGACAGATGCCCACGGCAGCAGGGAGGGGACACTTTGAACACCCCATCCTGGCTGAGCTGCAGTGAAGGCAGAGCTGTCACGCTGTGTTTTGGGGTGGTAATAATGCAGTCAGAGTTTTGCTGGATTTTTATCTCCAGTTAACTTCCTGACAGTGAAATTAAAGGGTACGTTTTACATGATATCATCCCCTTCCCTCAGCTGGAAACGGAGTAGGAGCTTTGATACTTTGGGATGGTGCTGCTGCCTGGGAAGAGCCATCCCTCATTCAACTGCGGCGTGTTGGCTGCACCTGCAGAGTGGGACCCTGACAGGGCTCGGGGGTGCAACCTCGGCAGGTTGTTTGCACAGGAACGTGTTCCTTCCACATTCTTTTATTCCTGCATCTCTCTGCAGTGCTAAATACCCCCTTCCCCCCAGCCAAGACACGGCTTTTTGTTGCTTTTCAAGTGTTCCCCCTCCCTGCCATCAGGACGGATGAATACGTGGGCAGCTTTACCATAAAAAGTTAGATCTAATCGTTTAGTTCTTTTATCCATCGGCAATTAGAGTGCTTGTCTCGAGGTGGGCCCCAGCTCTAGAGATCAGTGAACCATCTGTCTGGAGACAGAGATTTATCCTGCTGTTTGCTGCTTTGATACGAGACAAATGTCTGCGAGAGGAATCGTGCTCCCTGAAGTCTCCGGCTCCTCAAGGCGCTTAATCCTCGGGGACTCTGATGAATGGGGTGCTCAGCGCTGCTGTCGGAGCTGAAAGCTAGTTCCCAGCACTTCCCGGGCATTTTTAATAAGGAGAAGGAGCAATTATCTTGTGTGCAGTGTTGTGAGCAGTTGTGACAGCTGATTTATGCCCTGGCACAAGAAAAATGATTTGCCGAGTCTGGCTCTGGAAACGATTAATTTTAGCACGTGTAGAGAGGCTGGGCTTTGAGGCTCTGCATTAATGCTGTCCTCTGCAGGCGTCACACCGGTGAGCCAGGGCTCGTAAATTCTCCTGCTCTCTCCCTGCAGTGGGGTCTGGCATTGCCCCCCTGCCCCTTTCTCGTGGTGACCACTGACCAGGTGTGGTGCAAAGCCCCTCCCTACCCCTTAGGGCTCGGCTGGGGTGGAGCCGAGGGACCCCCGAGCGATGAGGGTCTCGTAAAACCCCTCCCCAATTTGCTGCCTGATCAGCTGGGCTCGAATGCTCAGGAAATATTTATCCGCCGGTGTCAGAGCGAGGAGCAGCTGCTGCCCAATAAATCAGGATTCGGTGGCAGCGCCCGGCGCCGCGCTCGGCCACAGCCAGCGCCTGCGGGATGGAGAGGGATGGGACGATTGCCACCGGGAATTTGCTCCCCTTGATCAATTTGCTCAGCCTCGGCTGGGGAACACGCCTGATTAATGAGGTCTCGATGACCTCTTGCGAGCAGTTAAAAAAGGAGTAATGGCAGGAGCTCTTCCTTAGGGCGTGTTGAATGCAGTGAATGGGGGAAGCTAATTCACGGCACTTACACCCCGGACAGGAACGAGCAGACTTTGCATTGTTCAGCCCAAAGCCGAGGCAGGAGGAGCCGCTCGAGTTTCACCGGCGCTTAGCAGGAGCAGCGCGATTTAGGGCGATGAATAAATGAGTTTGCAAAGGGCTGCAGGCGTTTATGAAGTGCCGGGAGAGGCAGTGCCGGGCGAGCTGGGCTGGGGCCGGGGTTGCCCGCACGCCCTTCATCCAACTGGGCCGATCCCAGAGCCCGCTGACATCCCTGGGGGAGAGCCTCCAGCCTCGGGGAGGTTTATTCCCGTCCCCATGGCCGTGGGCAACCAGCCGGGGTGTGGGACGGGCAGGGGACTGCGGGTGGGGCCGGTGGGGAGGCAGGAGAAGCCGAGGAAGGCGCGGATGGGACACTTGCGGATCCACCTGCGGCTCCTCCCTGCCGGATGCCATGCAGTGCCCTGGCAGGTGGCTCTCTGCCCTGGCACCTCGTCCCCGTGCCACGAGTCGCCACCCGTGGCCCTGGATGCCAAGTGATGTTGGGAGCTGGTTGTCATCTCCCGGGTTTTTCTGGAATGACCAAATGCGGTATCTTAGCAACAAAGGCAAATTTTCTCCTTCTGGAGCGGAATTGTTTTTTAACAGCTTCGATGCTGGGTGTTTCTCTTCCCCGGGCAGAGCCGGGGCACACTGGGGACACTGGGGATGCTGTCCTGTCCGGCTCCTGCTCTGCTGCATCTGGGGGGGCTGGAGCACACAGAACTGGGGGAGGCTGCTCCAAGGCCGCTGCTTTTGTGGGAAGTTTTAGACCTTATAAAGTGTGTGTGAAAGGAGAACTTCGGGAGTCTGCCGGCAGCTGGTTGTGTGTGAACGAACGCCCAGCCCTGGGCCCACAGCAGAGCTGGCCCCGGTGGCCACATCCGCTGCTTTGGTGGTCACTGGGGCTCCCGGCTGCTGGTTTGGGGCTGCGGGAACAGCCGAGAGCCCGAGGCTGAGCCCGGGGTCACTGCGGGATACCAGCGGGGTCACCCAGCTGGGATGGGGGGACAGAGTGGCTCCTGGGGGGCTCCCGGCCTGCCCTGGCACCCCACTGATGGGCGCCTCCGGGCGCTCTCCCCGCAGGGTGCAGGTCGAGTTCTACGTGAATGAAAACACCTTCAAGGAGCGGCTGAAGCTCTTCTTCATCAAAAACCAGCGATCGAGTGAGTGTTGCGGAACGTGCCGGGAGAACAAGCCCTGCCCGTCCTGCGGGACGAGGAGCCATTGCCATCTGCTGGTGGCCGTGTCCCCGCGTGTCCCCAGCCCGGGGCCGCCTCCCGGCCCCGCTGTCCGGTGTTGGCCAGCTCGGTTTGGGGGATGCTGTGCGTGGGGAGCGGGGAATGCCTCCTGCCACCTCTGCTGCTCTGGGGACAACCACGGCGTGACAAACCCTGGGAGCAGGGTGGGTGTCAGGGAGCAAATGTCCCCATCGTGGGCTGGCTGCGCTTCCCCGAGGCTGTGGGCACAGCCAGGGCAGGCTGTGAGTTACCCACTCTTACTCCAGCCCTCGGGATTGGGCTCCACTTGACTAATGGTGTTTTTATTTTCTTTCTCCACCATGTCATTAGCTGTCTGGAGGGGGCCTGCTCGTTAATTTATAAATTCACATTTTCTTTTCCTGCCTGCATCCTGTTGTCTTGTTAAAAAGCTGGAGCGCGGCACAACAGGGTGCCCACGGGGAAGTTTTTAATGAAAATGTGATGAATTTCTCACTTGTAATTTGAGTAATAACGCGATGAACTGGCTGGGGAGGCAGAGTGGATAAAGCAGCTGCTTCTCCTCGCTGTCCCTGCTCCTGTGAGCTGGTTGTAATATGGTCAGGGCTGGCCTGGTGCTTTTAAATGCACACCTGCTAATGAGGGGGACACACTCCAGCAGCTCCTCATTTGTCTCTCACATCTATTGGGGTCAGCAAGGAGCTGGGAAATGGTTATTTATTTCTGTATTGGCATCCTGTGTCTGTGGATATGTGGAGCCTGGGGAAAGCATGGCCAGTGCTGCTGTCCTGAGGGCTCCTGTGCTGCGGGGCTGTGCTGAGGTTGTGGGGCTGAGCTGTGGATGCAGAGGGTGCCTTGGGGTGCTTGGGATGCCTGGGAATGCTGCCCCATCCGTGCTCCCCTCCCCTGCAGGCCTGAGGATCCGGCTCTTCAACTTCTCTCTGAAGCTGCTCACGTGCCTCCTGTACATCGTCCGCGTCCTGCTCGACAACCCCGAGGAGGGCATAGGCTGGTGAGTGCCCCCAGGCTGCCCAGCCCAGCCCAGGCAGGGCTCAGTGTGGATGTAGCAGGTGTGAGGATGGTTTTTCTCCCTCCAGCTGTTTGAATTGGTAGTTTAACAAAACTTCCTGGGCTGGAGGCCTTTGTTCCCTGCTCCAACCCCGTGGATGGCTGCGGGGGTATCTGCTGGCTCTGTGTTGTGCATGGTGGAAAAATTCAGCTCATGTTCCTTTCCAAATTCTGTCTGACTCTGTCAGGGGTTCAACATGGCCTTCGGACACAGGTGAGAGCTCAGTGACTCCAGGGCATCACCATGCAAATATTTCCCAAAGGCTGACGCCTTTGCAGCCATTTGTACCAAATCCCATTTAAGCATTAGAGAGGGAAATGCATTGTGCTGTGTGGATCCTCGAGGTGATGGATGATTCCATACCTCAGCTTTGTGCTGGGTTTCAGTATAAGCCCATTTTTAATGTATCCTTGCTCCCTTTAGCTCATGTATGATGTGGGTTTTTTTCTGAGAGCCTGGCAATTTGATTTTCTCCTCGTAAACACTGCAGACTACCCTGCACATCTGCACCTTCTGAAAGTGCTTTCAGACCTGTGAGAAGGGAGCAGGACACGGATGCTCATCACTGAAAGGTTTAGCACAGCTGCGGTTCAGGGAATTCCACTTTCCCAAGGGAAAGCAGTGGCAGCAGCAAGGCTGGCCAGTGGGAACACATCCCTCACAGCCAGGCAGGGAGAGCTTGGCTCGGTGCTGCCTGCCTGGCAGGGTGCTGGGGGCCCAGCCAGCCTCGTCCCAGAAGCTGCAGCTCAGCAATTTTTTTGCTGATTGTAACCTGGTAATTCCCAGTTCCCTGCAGCCCTGTGTTCTGCACTGTGCCAGGGAGAATCAGTGTCCCACAGCATCTCTGGTGTGGCCTGAGGCACCTGAGGGGTTTTGTCCTCTAGTCGTGAGATGTTCAAGGCTGCCTGGGCAAGACTCTTCCTGTGGAAAGCCCTGGCTGTAGGAATCAGGGTGCTGGATCCATGGAAATGTTGTCCAGTCCTTCCCCAGGGATGAGGGCACCTCGTGAGCCCAGGGAGTCAATCCCAGCATCCCTGTTCCCTCCCTGACTGCTTTTCCCTGCTCTCTCTCCTAGCTGGGAATGCGAAAAGCAGAATTACACAGCATTCAACCAGTCCACCAACATAAACTGGTGAGTGGGGAGCGGCTCCAGCGCTTTGGGTCGGCTCTGCTGGGATTGTGGGAATGCTGGGGTGGAGGTTGAGGCTACTTCTTGCTCGTGGGATGTGGAGCAGCATCCCAGAACCAAATCCATTGGCAGCCTGTGGCTGTGTCCTTGGGAATGGCTTATTCCCAGTGCAGGGGCTGCTGGAGCAGGATGCAGGGGGGAACAGCAGCTCCTGCAGCAGTGATGGCCTTGGATTTGCATTTGGTGGGGGAATGCGACACTGACCATGGGGCCACGGGGCCATGGCTCAGATCCCCTCTGGATCCCCTCTGGATTTCCTCTGCAGGTCCCACATCTTCTGGGTGGACAGAAAAACACCGCTCTGGGCTGTGCAGGTGAGCAGCCCTGGGTGGGTGCACAGGAGCCCAGGGGAGCTGGGGGGCAGGGGGGGCTTGGCCACCTCCAACCCCCTCTGCCAGCACCTGGAAAGAGCCCTTGGAGCCTCCCCTGTGTGTCCCTGCAGGTCAGCATCGCCCTCATCAGCTTCCTGGAGACCATGCTGCTCATCTATCTCAGCTACAAGGTGAGGGCACAGCCTGGCTCTGCCCCTCGGTGGGAATTCATTTCTCCAGCTCGGAGCTGTCTGGAGCCCGCAGTGTCCTGGGAGGATGTTTGTTTGTCTCGGTGATGTCTCAGCTGGCTCTGGATGTTTTCCTTTCTCCTTCCCCCTCAGGCTGCTAAATAAGTGTTTTGCAGAGCAGAATCTCTTATTTTTTCTGCTTTCTCAGAAATCCAGACCTGTTTAAGGCAGGTTCAGTGTTTTCAGGCTGACACATCCTGAGTTTCCTCAGGCTGGGCTGAGCTCCTGCTCGTGCCCAGCTCTGCTGCCTCCGCAGGGAGTGGCACCGCTCCAAGCCAGACAAGGAGAGGCACAAGCTGACTCCTTTGGACCAAAGCCCCTTCAAATGGCCCCAAAAAGTGACCTTAACAAATGGCACCTTCTCAGGGACCAGGGGAGGGTTGGCAGCAGAGACTCAGACCCTGTGTCACCCCCTGGGCCGAGTGCCAGCGGTCTGTAGCTGTCACTGTCATTCTCCATCCTTGCACGAAGTGTTGTCCCCCAGTTCTGGGCAGCAGCAGTGACAGAGAGGGATGTGGTGTCTGCGGGAAGAGTTTGGGAATGTTTCCTGCCCTCAGTGTGTCTGCCACCACTGCACCTCTCCTGGCTCCTGCACCGTATTTCCCACATCCAGGAGGCTCTGAGGCAGGAGTGTGATCATTTTAATTGTCCCCTGGCAAATTTTTAAGCTTATTTGATTCTCGTTTGTTTTGAATTCCTCAGGGGAACATCTGGGAACAGATTTTCCGCATCTCCTTCGTCCTGGAGATGATCAACACGGTGCCGTTTATCATCACGGTGAGTGTGTCCTGGTGGCATTTGAAAGCAGCTCTAAGTGCAGTGAGTGCTGTAGTTTTGGTGGTGAAATAAAGAAAAATGGGTGTCTGGCCAAGTGGTATTTAAGGCTGGCAGGAAATTTTTCCTTCAATATTTTACAGTATAATGACTTTCTCTGGAGTGTTGTCCCAAAACACACCCTCCCTTTTCAGGTGCAGGGAAGCAGGGCCGTGTTTGGTGGTGGTTTCTGCTCAGCTTGGAGTGGGATCCTCCCACAGAGGGTGGATTGCCTGCTTATAGCTCTGTTTTTTCAAAAGAACATGGATTTTTCTGCGAATAACCATTGCTTTTGTAGATATTCTGGCCTCCTTTGCGGAATTTGTTCATTCCTGTGTTTCTGAACTGCTGGCTGGCCAAGTATGCCCTGGAGAACATGATTGTGAGTGACCCCTTTTGTCCAGCTCCTAAGGGGGGGGATGACCCTTGGCTGCCTCAGCTCTGGGGCATGACTTGGAGCTCAGGGAATGCCAGGCTGTGCCCAGGAATCCCTCAGTGCCTGAACCACTCTGCTGGCTGCACATTGACAGGGGTGGCCAGGGGTATTCCAGCCATTCCCATGTGTCCCAGACCTGCTGTTGGGAATGCACACCCCTTCCCAAGGGCTAAATCCAGGCTGGACCTTCACTGGGGAGGGCATTGCTGGAGGCAGCAAGGCAGCAGGTGGTGCTTGGAGGACATTTTTGCTCTGTGGGCTGGTGGGAGCCCTCCCCTCTCTCCCCAGAACGACCTGCACCGAGCCATCCAAAGGACCCAGTCGGCGATGTTCAACCAGGTGCTCATCCTGATCTGCACCCTCCTGTGTCTCGTGTTCACGGGGTGAGTGCTGTTCTCCATTCCTCTAAACGCCCTTCCTGATCCCAGGAACCCAGCTGTGCCCATCCTGGGAGCCCAGCTGTGCCCATGCCGGGCTGGCTGGCAGAGCTGGGCTCTTGCAGGGCTCACACCTCCCTGCTCTGCTTCATACCCCAGCACACTGAACACCCTGAGGGGGTTTCTAAGTCAAACAAATTATCCTCCCTGATTCTGGGGTTGTCAGAGGGAGCTGGGGGATGAGGCAATGTGAGTCTCCCAGCAGGGCTGAGGGCAGGGACAGCAGCTTCCCACAGGGACAGGAGTGGCATGGCTCACTCACCAGAACCCATCGAGCTCCCAGGACCCGACTGAGCTCTTCCTCCCCGACAAGTCACAGCTCCTGAGCTCATTTGCATAATTGCCCACTGGTGCTGCTGCTAATTAACTGGGCCCTTTACCCTGTGCATTGCCAGCATCAAGGGTGTTCCTCTGAGCAGGGGGGAGCAGAACTCATCACTGGCTATTTAGCTCTGAATTAGGCTTTGAATCCTCCTCTGGCTCCCTCAGTCTGGGTTTGAGGCATATTATACCATTAAGTTGCTGAATGAAGAGGAAATGAGGCTTTTAGGCTCATGAGTTTTTGGCAATAAAGACGGTGCTCTGATGTGGATGACTAATGCCATTTCAGAGCTCAGTGGTGCTCCCAGCCCTGCTGCTGGATGAGTTTAGGGGAGGAGGGCACAATTTGGCCCCGGGAAGGCTTGGGTGATGCTTGTGTTTAGCAAGATGGCTTTGAGCTGCAGGTTTGTGGTGTTCTGCTGTGCCGTGTCCCAGGCAGGGCAGCCCCTGCTGTGACAGTGCTTTTCCCCTTCCAGGACCTGTGGCATCCAGCACTTAGAAAGAGCAGGTGAGAAGCTCTCCCTCTTCAAGTCCTTCTATTTCTGCATCGTCACCTTTTCCACCGTGGGCTACGGAGATGTGACACCAAAGATTTGGCCTTCCCAGCTCCTCGTCGTCATCATGATCTGCGTGGCCCTGGTGGTGCTGCCACTCCAGGTTAGACCTACATGGCCGAGGGCAGGGAGTGCCCAGGGGCAGGGAGGGCCCAGGGGCATCATCTCTGTGCCCTCTGCAGTTTGAGGAGCTCGTCTACCTGTGGATGGAGAGGCAGAAGTCGGGCGGGAATTACAGCCGGCACCGCGCCCAGACGGAGAAACACGTGGTGCTCTGCGTCAGCTCCCTCAAGATCGACCTCCTCATGGACTTCCTCAATGAGTTCTACGCCCACCCACGCCTGCAGGTGAGGAGCAGGCTGTTGTCAGGCCGTGAGAAATCTGGTTCACCCTCTTGGTAAAATTTAAAGGGTTTAATGAAATAAAATAGGAGACAGAAATAAAGGAAAGGGTTAAAATGGCTGGGTGCTTGGCACTCTGCCAAGAGCACACCTTACTGCCTCAGAGACATTCTTTATTTATAATTTATTTATTCTATATTTATCCTTCTTTATTTATTTATGCATATTCAAGTTGTTCCAAGAACCAATTTCCACATCCCAGGAATTATTTTGCATGGCTCCTCCTTGGGCCTGCCTTTTTTGAGCGTGCTCAGTTCTTGTCTGTGGTTTTTTAGTCTGTTCNTCTGCCAAGAGCACACCTTACTGCCTCAGAGACATTCTTTATTTATAATTTATTTATTCTATATTTATTTATCCTTCTTTATTTATTTATGCATATTCAAGTTGTTCCAAGAACCAATTTCCACATCCCAGGAATTATTTTGCATGGCTCCTCCTTGGGCCTGCCTTTTTTGAGCGTGCTCAGTTCTTGTCTGTGGTTTTTTAGTCTGTTCTTATTATCACTTCCAGTTTGGGTTCTGGTCCATCGGTTCTTCAGATGATCTGTGCTGATGGCTGGCATGGCAGTAGGGGCCTCCATCATATGTTCATTACATGTTATCCCAACCAAGCAAACAGTCGCCATTTCCATGTCTAAATTTTGTTAACAGCACAACTAAAAACCTCTTATCTTTACAGCAAAGTTATTTTAACACCATTCATACAGCATCTGTTTCAATATTTGTGAAGAGCCAAGGTTATAATATGTATTATAATGGCACAGTGCTGGGGTCACTTGGTGGGAGTTGGAACGTGAGCCCCTCTGGGTCTCAGTCTTCAGGCCCAGAAACAAATAAGAACATGGGGATTGAATTGAAATCGCTGTAGAAGCTGGGTCACACAAACATGGAATAGAAGGATAAACTTTAGTTTCCAGTAGAAATATATTTTAAGAGTTTTTAACTTGTCCTGAAATCCGTTTCTAAGAGAACTTTTTGTAGCTTCCCAGGAGAAAGCTTGGATGAAAGAATGTAAATAGGAGAAATGTTTATGGTAAGGTGATTGCCTTGACCAATGAAATGTCTTCCTCTCTGTCGTGTTGTGGATTCCTGGCTGGGACACAGTCAGACAGACACACACAGTCAGACACACAGACACACACACAGAGATGATCCCTCCAGCCTAACGTGGCTGGAGGGAGAAAGATTTGTTCTGTTTTCTTGATATTACTAATAAAGCCTTCTGATTTCTGATCCTCAATCAATGGACATGAGTGATTTGTGGAAAGGCCCTGGGAAACCAGGGCTGCCTCCTTTCTACATGAGCTGGGCTCGTGGCCTTGCTGACCCACAGAGCCCTGAGCCACCCTGGCCTCTCTCTTCCAGGATTACTACGTGGTGATCCTCTGCCCGACAGAGATGGACATCCAGGTGCGGCGAGTGCTGCAGATCCCCCTGTGGTCACAGAGGGTGATTTACCTGCAGGGCTCTGCGCTGAAGGACCAGGACCTCATGAGAGCCAAGTGAGCAGAGGGACACCCCTCACATCCCTGGGGAGGAATGCCACCCCAGCTGTGTCCCCTTTGCTGGGTGTGGGGGAGCAGGAGGGGCTGGCAGTGCCCTGGCTGGGATGGGCAGTGCCCAGCGTGGTGGGTCTGGGTGATTCATGGGGTCACTGCTCTGTCTTGGCAGGATGGACAATGGAGAAGCTTGCTTCATTCTCAGCAGCCGAAATGAGGTGGACAGAACAGCGGCGGTGAGCCTGGCTGGGGGTGGCACCGTCAGGGATGGGGCAGTTTTCAGGCAGAAAGGGCTGGGCTGATGCTGATCTTACCTCTGCCCACCACAGGAGGGGGGCACAGGGGATGGCACAGGGATGTGCACTGGTGGCTGAGCCTCTTGTGGGCTCACCTTCCTTCTGCCAGCCTGGTTTCCTGTCAGTGCTGGGTGCCAGGGAGCAGCCCTTGCCATACACCTCCAGGGTGGCTGGGGTGCTTTGCAGTTCATCCCAGGTGTAGAATCCTTGGGGAAAATGAACCATTGACCTAGCAGCTCTTGTTGTTCTTGTCCTTGTCCAGGACCACCAGACCATCCTGAGGGCCTGGGCTGTCAAGGACTTTGCTCCAAACTGTCCTCTCTACGTTCAGATCTTAAAGCCAGAAAACAAATTTCACGTCAAGTTTGCAGGTGGGTTGGAGCTCTTGGTCGGCTGGGAGCCCTCCTGGGTTGGCAGCAGGAGGAAACACCCAGTGCCCAACACCAGCCTGAAATGACCACATTCCCTGGCACTGCCAGCCAGGGAACCTCTCTGTCCCCTTCTCCCCCATCACAGTCCCCTGTGCCTTTCAGATCACGTTGTCTGTGAAGAGGAGTGCAAATATGCCATGCTGGCCCTGAACTGCGTCTGCCCTGCCACCTCCACCCTCATCACGCTGCTGGTGCACACCTCCCGTGGCCAGTGAGTGCTGCAGCTCAGGCCTCTGAGCCCAGGGGTCAGGCTGGGGGTCTGGCATGGGCCTGGGAGCAGAGTGGGACCTGGGGTCGTCCCCATTCAGGTCAGGAACAATTGTAAGGGGACCGTGCCAGTGCAGTTGGGCTGGGCAATGCCAACTTTCCAGAGACTGGGAGTAAAAATATCTTTATATTGGCACGGGCCTGCTGGCAGGAAGGTGAATTCACAGCACAAGCAGCCCCAGACCCTGCAGGGTTTTTTGGTGGGTGTATATCCAGCATGGCTGGAAGGAGTTCTGCCAGCACAGGAGAGCAGGGGTGTGTGCCCTGCGCTCCTTGGCCAGTCAGAAATGTTGGAATTTTGGGTAGAGTGCCATCCAAACAGTTATGAAACATCCTTGCCAGATGCCTCTCGCCCCATGCTCAGAGCTGTTTGCCAACACGGGCTCGGAGCCCTCCCTCTGCACTCTGCAGGAGCCCTCGTTAAATAAAAAGGCACTTAAAACCCAAAATGAAAACGAGCTTGTCCTCGGCGGGCACCAACAGCTCGTGGTGATGTGTCACTGTCACCTCAGTGCCGCCGGGCTCCGTGGCAGCTCCAGAGATTATTGGGGCTCTGTCCTGGGATCTGGCTGGAGTTCTGGGATCTGTGCCAGCCCCTGGGGGTCCCATCCCAGCCCCTGGGGTCCCATCCTGATGCTGCTGCTGTCGTTGCAGGGAGGGCCAGGAGTCCCCGGAGCAGTGGCAGAGGATGTACGGGCGCTGCTCGGGCAATGAAGTCTATCACATCCGCATGGGAGACAGCAAATTCTTCATGGAGTACGAGGGGAAGAGCTTCACCTACGCCGCCTTCCACGCGCACAAGAAGTGAGGGCAGGGCGGCTTTGGGCAGGGGGTATTGCCCAGTCTGCCTGCCTAGGGGTCAGGGCTGGGGCTGGAGGGGCACTCTGAGGTCCTTGATGCGTGGGCAGTGCCCCAGAGGGGTTTTTCTCCAGCCGGGAATGCCCACCCCGTGCTCCCGGCACAGGTACGGGGTCTGCCTGATCGGCATCCGGAGGGAGGAGAACAAGAGCATCCTGCTGAACCCCGGCCCACGGCACATCATGGCAGCGTCAGACACCTGCTTCTACATCAACATCACCAAGGAGGAGAACTCTGCCTTCATCTTCAAGCAGGAGGAGAAGCAGAAGAAGAAGGGCTTTGCGGGCAGGGGCAGCTACGATGGCCCCTCCCGGCTGCCCGTGCACAGCATCATCGCCAGCATGGGTGAGTCAGGGGGCTCGGGGGGCAGCAGGGCCTGCACACACCACTCCATTGCCCTCCCCAGGTTTGGGTTCATTTCCTCCCCCACAATTCATTTCATTTTGTGTTTTGCACGCTCCTTGCCATGCCCCACCACCACTGGAAAACCTTTCCCGTGCTCTCCCCCAGTCATCTCACCAGCAAAATACACATTTTCTTGCACCCTGGGTACTCTCAGCAAGCTCAAGTATCCTTATTAAACCTTGTGATGTCCATTATCATTAAGGGTATTTGCATAAATGCCCCAAGCCTGGATTTAGCCCTCAATTATTTCCAAGGCTGGAAGAAGAAATGCCGTGGGCCACATCCTAAATCACATTTACAATTCCCAAGCCGAGGAAGGACGCAGTTTTCTCCGCAGCGAGCGCTGCATTTGTGCGAGTGAAAAATACCATGAGTCATTACTTCCCTCTTGTATCTGGGGAGAACAAGTTTTGGAGGAGCTGAGCCGCACGAGCACATTATATTTCAGGCAAATAATTTATGTGTTTGTACTCCTGAGCAGCAATTTGCATAGATTATCCCGCAGAGCTCTTTGCCGAGCCGTGTTTGTCACAGTTCTCGTCCCACGGCTCCTGCACAGAGGGACCTGTGGCAAAGGTGATGAGAGGGACAGGAATGATGTGAGAGGTGTTTGGCAAGGCCAGAGCCTGAGCTCTGCTTCGTGGGGTGCTCCCTCAATGTGTTTGATTTTTGGAAGCGGCTGGAGGACAGGGTGGGGAAGTCTCTCTCTTGTCCCTCATTGGATATTAGGGAAAATTCCTTTGCAGGAAAGGTTGTTGAGCATTGGCACAGCTGCCTAGGGCAGTGGTGGAGTCACCATCCCTGGAGGAATTTAAATGATGTCAGAGTCCCCTCTGGGGCTGAAATGATGTGTAGATGTGGCGTTTGGGAACATGATTTAGTGGCAGGGTGGCAGTGCTGGGGGAGTGCTCGGACTCAGTGATCTTAGAGGACTTTTCCAGCCTTAAGGATTCTGTGATTGTAACATCTGGAGCTGATCAGGAGGGATGTGGGAGGTGGGTGAGGGCATTGCTGCCCACCTGCCTCTCCCTGGGACAAAGGGGTGTCCGTAGGAAGGGCAGATGTGGTTCCTAACCTGGCTGGTGCCTCCAGCTGCAGGCTGGGTTTAGGCTGCAGCATTGAGAGATACATCAGTGCAAAAAAAACCTCTGCAGAGCCAGATTTTGCAGTTCAGGGAGCAGCAGGTGGGTGAGTGGTTCAGCTAGCCCTGGGGCCATGAGGGGAACAGAGAGAGGGACAAACCCCAGGGACAGCTGAGCCCTGGGGAGATGCCACACACAGCAGGAGGAGGTGGCACTCCCTGTGCCCACGAATGGCTGAGCACCACCTCATCCCTGTGCAGGGCTGGAGAACACAGTGCTCTGCTGCCTCTCCCCTCCCTTAGAGCGTGTTTGCTGTGCTCCCTCCCCGCCGTGTCCAGGTACAGTGGCCATGGACCTGCAGAACACCGAGTGCCGCCCTGCCAACAGCAGCAAGCTGGCGCTGCCGGCCGAGAACGGCTCGGGCACACGCCGGCCCAGCATCGCCCCCGTCCTGGAGCTGGCTGACACCTCCTCCCTCCTGCCCTGTGACCTGCTCAGCGACCAGTCCGAGGACGAGATGACGCAGTCGGACGAGGAGGGCTCGGCGGTTGTGGAGTGAGTGGCTCTCCGTTGGTGGAGACCTTCTTTGGTTCATTCCTTCTGGATGTGGTTGCAGTTTGTTCTGGTTTTGGAGACGCTGGGGTCACGGCATGTGAGAGCACTCAGGGGTGCCCGGGGGATGCTCAGGCTCAGCCCAATCTCAGCTTTTCCATGAGCACATGATTGGCTGTGTTCCCTGCACCTTCACACTCTCGTGGCCCTTTGCATTGCAAAAAATATTCCTAAATATATTTTTGGGGAAATTCCCGAAGCTGCTGCAGGAGAGTTTTGCAGGGCCTTTGCCAGTGTTGCTGTTGGATGTTTTCCCCAGCATCTGAGCTGTGGATAAATGGAAATCTCTCCCTGTGTCCTGACACAGATTTCTCTCTGCTGCAGGTACGTGAAGGGCTACCCCCCAAACTCACCCTACATCGGGAGCTCCCCAACCCTGTGCCACCTCCTGCCTGAGAAAGCCCCGTTCTGCTGCCTGAGGCTGGACAAGGTGTGAAGGGGCTGTGGGGGCTGCCTGGAGCTGAACCCCCCCATGGATACGTCCGCTGAGTCCCCACGCTGTCCCACACAGGGCTGCAAACACAACAGCTTTGAGGACGCCAAGGCCTACGGCTTCAAGAACAAACTGATCATCGTTTCTGCCGAGACGGCTGGGAATGGCCTCTACAACTTCATCGTGCCCCTGCGGGCCTACTACCGCTCCCGCAAGGAGCTCAACCCCATCGTGCTGCTGCTGGACAACAAGCAAGTACTTTTCCACGGGTGTTCTCCCTCACACCGAGCCCTTCCCTGTGTTTTCCTGGCTGTCTTGTGCTGGGGGGGTGGGAGGGTGAGGGAGCAGCGGTGCCACCCTTGGGTACCTTGGCTGGTTGGCCCTGGGTTTGTGCCTGTCTTCGCTGCGTGGCCCTGCTGAACCACCTCACTCTCTGTGGCTCTCCCCCCAGGCCTGAGCACCACTTTCTGGAGGCCATCTGCTGTTTCCCCATGGTTTACTACATGGAGGGCACCATTGACAAGTAGGTGTTCCCACGTGTGGCTCTCGTGCCTGAACTGTTGCTTTTACCCCAGCCCAGAGTTTTGGGCCGCCCCGTGAGAAGCCCCAGGGTTGGTACCGTAGAGCTGAGTTCACCTTGGGCTTCTCGGGTTGTCAGCCCCTCCCTGGGAGATGGGAGCAGGTGAAGAGCAGGTCGGGAGCAGCCTGGGCTCGCCGTGGAACCCCTGTGCTGCTTCCCTGTGTCGTTTCCAAGGGCTGACCCTGCGCTCTTCTCTTTGGGGACTGCCCAGCCTGGACAGTTTGCTGCAGTGTGGCATCATCTACGCTGACAACCTGGTGGTGGTGGACAAGGAGAGCACCATGAGCGCCGAGGAGGACTACATGGCAGATGCCAAGACGATTGTCAACGTCCAAACCATGTTCAGGTGAGGGGTGAACCCTGCTCAT
Source organism: Erpornis zantholeuca (assembly GCA_013400515.1). Classification (NCBI taxonomy): domain Eukaryota; kingdom Metazoa; phylum Chordata; class Aves; order Passeriformes; family Timaliidae; genus Erpornis; species Erpornis zantholeuca. The sequence continues at coordinate 787,872 of VZTN01022425.1, read as the reverse complement.
GTCACAGCCACTGCTGGGGATGAGACTGAGAAGGGTGCTGGTGCCTGGGGTTGTGGCCACAGGCAGTGAGACACATCTGGTGTTGGCTTTGCTCTAGGAAACAGCATCTAAACCAGCTGTTTCTGACCTCAAACAGGATGGGGGTGACCGTGACTTCCTGAGGCTTTAAATCCTCTGAGGCAGCTGCAGGACAACAGGTCTCTTTCCATTGCAGGCTCTTCCCCAGCCTCAGCATTATCACAGAGCTGACCCACCCCTCCAACATGAGGTTCATGCAGTTCAGAGCAAAGGACAGTTACTCTCTGGCCCTTTCCAAGCTAGAAAAGGTAAGAAGAGGTTGTTCCCTGCATGGGGGCCTGGGAAGGCAACACTCACAGTGAGTGCATTTGAGCTCCTTGAAGCCCTGTGCTCCTCCCATGTCCAGAAAACACAATCACATCTCAAGCACTTCCATGGAGAATAAAATCCTCTTTTCCTACAGTGCAAAAATACTGCCTTGATTCCCTCCTGCCACACCCACCAGAAACATTACCTCTGTGCCCTCCAGTTGCCTTGAGTCCTCTAAGTTTCTGTGCAATCTGAGCTCAAATTTCCCCTTCTTCTTCCAGAGAGAGCGAGAGAATGGCTCCAACCTGGCCTTCATGTTCCGGCTGCCCTTCGCAGCAGGGAGGGTCTTCAGCATCAGCATGCTGGACACGCTGCTCTACCAGGTGAGATGCCCCCCCTGCAGCTGTGGCATCCCCTTTGCTTCCCCCCTGGCAATATCTGAGCAAACCTTTCCTGGTTTCCTGCCCCCATGTCTCCCGCAGTCGTTCGTGAAGGATTACATGATCACCATCACTCGGCTGCTGCTGGGCCTCGACACCACGCCGGGCTCTGGGTACCTCTGTGCGGTATGTGCCAGGGCCCCTGGGGCTGGAACCACCAGGCCACGTTGTCTGGTGGCATCTGTCACGCTGTGCACGGGGTGGGGGTTCCTCTCTCCTGGGGGGGAGCAGCATTGCCAGGTTGTTGTTCCCCTCCTGGGGGATCTCAGCGCTACCAAAAGCCCAAGAGCTGCCAAGGACCATGACCCCTTTAATGCCTCCCTAGAAACAGAGACTAGACAGGAATCAAGGAGGGATTGATTGGAAAGGCCTTCAGAGGTACACTCTGGGCTCCAGAGGCTCCTGCCTCAGTGCATCCCAACATGGACAAGGACAGCTCCCGAGTTCTTCCCACTTGGATCTCAGCATCAATTCCCCAACCAGAAGCCAGGCAAGGATGGAATTTGGCCAAGCTTGCCCCCCTGTCCCCAAGATTGTGGTTTGCAGTTGTTTGACCTAGGAGGGTCTGGGTGTCCTTGGAGAGCTGGAGAGGCTTTGTAGTGTGTGTGTGAGCATGAGAGAACAGCACTGAACGAGCTCCAGGGAACTGCAGAGTGACACTGGGCAGGGCAGGGCTGGGAAAATACCAAAGTTAAAACCTAAGGCATCAACCAAAGTCCCTGTTCTGAAGGCTGAGATCAGAAACTGCCCCTGGTTTTCTTGTGGAGTCCATCTCACTTTTGGGGTTGTCGTGGATGAGGTGAAGCTCAGGAGCAGCCTGAGGTGCACATGGGGGTTCATGTTTGTCCTCTGCTGCTCAGATGAAGATCACTGAGGATGACCTGTGGATCCGGACCTACGGCCGCCTCTTCCAGAAGCTCTGCTCTTCCAGTGCCGAGATTCCCATCGGGATCTACAGGACGGAGTCTCACATGTTCGCCACCTCCGAGGTAGGGGCACGGTGGTGCTGGGAAGGGGCTGCTGGTGGTCCCAGCTGAGCATCACCCAGCAGAGGTGGGATCCAGGAGGGTGTCAGTCCCTGAGGCACCTCACACCTGGCTGCAGCAGCAGTGGGGAGGGGAATTTTTGTGTTTGCTTCGTTAGTGTGGCCGCGTTGGGGTTGTGGTGTCCTGGCTCCCCAGCCGGACACGCTGGGTCAGTGTCTGTGCCAATGCTGGGCATCCTTGGCATGGCTCTGCTGTGCCACTGGGCACCCCGGGGAGCAGGGGGGGCACAGCAGGGCTGCCCCTTCCCTGGGCTGACTCTTGGTTTTGCCTTCCTTCTCCCCTGCTGCAGCCCCACGACATCAGAGCGCAGGTGAGTGCCGCTCGCTGCCTCCCCGTCCCCCCCACCCTGTGGCCGATCCCTGGGCTGGCTCTGGCCATCGAGAGCCACCCTGTTGCCTCCCTCCTAGGAAAGGAGATTCTGGCTGAGCCTCAGCACTCCAGGAAAAGTCCTCAGTGCCCTGATGTAATTAACTGGGATAAGGAGCAAGGGAGTGAGCCAGGATCCCTTTTAAATACCTTCGGTTTTCAACTTTGTAAGGAAGCAGCAACAGGGAGCTGCAAGTTGGCATTTAATTAAATGCAACCCAGCTCTTAGAGATGCTTTAAAAGGCTTTATTAATAAATTCCTGCTCACCAGTGGGGATTTTTGGGTCAGAGATGTGGCAGCACAGCTGCTGTAAGAGGAAAGAGAGGGAGATGAGGGCACGGTTGTTCCTTGGGCATAGATCCCAGAGGTGATGCTGTGTGAGGTGTCAGGTGCCCGTGAGCCTCCCCTCAGCAGTGCTTATCCAGGAGAAGCTGTGGCTGCCCCATCCCTGGAAGTTCAAGGCCACGTTGGACGGGGCCCACGGCAGGGAGTGCACCAGATGACTTTTAAGCTCCTTCCAATCCCAACCATTCTGGGATTCCGTGAAATCCGCCGGCCAGGCGGAGATTGCAGTGCTGGGAGAGCCACTTTGGGTCAGAGCAAGGACCCCCCCCCATCCCTTGGGAGAGATCCCACCCTGCCAGACACACCCAGGCCCAACCCTTCCCGGCCCCCCCTCCCCATCCCGCGTGACCCGCTGGGCTTCCAGTCACAGATCTCAATCAATGTTGAGGACTGCGAGGACACCAAGGACGTCAAGGAGCACTGGGGCATCAAGACGAGCCACCACCGCAACTCGTGTTCCAGCGACCAGTCGGAGCACCCTCTGCTGCGGCGCAAGAGCATGCAGTGGGCACGGCGGCTCAGCAGGAAGGGCAACAAGCACTCCAGCAAGACTGCCGAGTGGATCAGCCAGCAGCGCCTCAGCCTCTACCGGCGCTCCGAGCGCCAGGAGCTGTCCGAGCTCGTCAAGAACCGCATGAAGCACCTGGGCTTGCCCACCACCGGGTACGGTAAGTGCCACCCTGGTGCCT
>VZTN01022425.1:773926-784591 GCA_013400515.1 Erpornis zantholeuca | reverse complement strand
CACCCCGGCCCAGCCTAACCCCGCGCCAAGCCCGACCCTGAGGCAGCCTAACCCCTACGCCGAGCCTAACCCCACGCCGAGCTTAGCGCCGCGCCCAGCCTGTCCCTCGGGCCGGCTCCAGCCTCGTTCCCCCGGCTTGCTTGTGCTTCTGCACCCCGGGCCGGGGTCCTGCCACGCAGAGCCCCCTCCCCTGCCACCCCCGGCCAGCTGCAGGCTGCCCCTCCCCATCTCTGGGCTCTGGGATGGCTCCGGGCAGGAGCTGGCAGTGGCAGAGTAACTCTGGCCCTGGTGCCCTCAGCAGTGTCCCCGCACAGCCTCGGGGTCCCCCCCTCTTTGCCCCCCGCTTTCTGGCCATGCAGAGGTGGTGGTTCAGGGCAACCCCAGCGCAGGTCAGCACAACCCTTGTGCCCGAGAGCCCCTGTAGAGTGGCAGGGAGAGGCCAAACCCCCTCAGCTGGCGCAGCCCCCCCTTTTGTAATGGACTTTATTCCGTCATAAACTCTTCTGTGGAAAAGCTTTCGGTAGCTGCAGGGCTGAGTCGCTTCATTGCGTGTGGCACTGGTGTGTGGCTGAGGCAGCCACAGCGCTCAGGGTCCCTCTGTGCATCTCTCGTGAAGCTTCTGACCTGCCCGTCGGTGCTGGCATCCGTGTGCCCCTGGACAGCTCCCACCCCTTGGTTATGACAAAGTCTGTACCCACAGCTCCCTTTGTCTGGTTGGTTTGGTTTTGGTTTTTTTTGGTTTTTTTTTCTTCCTTTCTTTGAAGCCATCCTGTGCTGCTGCTTGTTTGCTCCATCCTCCTCCAAGAGTGTCCATCCTCCCCGTGCTGGCCCCTGCCCACACTCAGGCTGGCAACAAGCCCCAGCTGGGGTGGGAGCTGATTTGGGGGGTGGGATTCCTCCTTGACCATCTTCGCTTCAGGCATGGGAAAGAGGAGGAGAAAATGTCCAGAAGTTCAGTGCAAGAGGGGTTTGGAGTGGGGCCCTAGGGGGTGGATGTGGGCACTGCCAGCGTCCCCAGGGAAAGAGGCAGGAGAGCTAGCTTGTGGTGGGATGGAGCGAGGACAGGGAATGCCAGGTGAGGGCATGCAGTGCTGGTTCCCCCTCTGCTTTTTTCCTGACATTCCTGGTCCCAGAAATTTCTGTTGTGGTTCCAGGGGTCTGCCTGGCCTCGGTGAGGCTTCCAAGCTTAGGGCACAGCTTGGGGTCAGATCAGATCCTTGTCCTGGTCCCTCTGGTGCATTTCGGTTGAAGCAAACCGGGGGGAGCTCAGGCAGGAGAAGGGACAGGACAGGGACACTGGGCAGTGTGGGGACCAGCAGCTCCTTGGGCATCCAGCTGTGCTGGGACTTTGTCTTGTCACCACTGTCAGTGTCTGAACACCCATGGACAAACGTTGCTCTGCCTTCTGCCCCTTTCCTTTTTCTTTTGCTCACGTTATCGCTGCAGCGCAGGAGCTCGTCTCTGATATTTGCCGAACCATGGCTTGCTGACCTCTCTCTCTCTCTCTGTTTATGTCTGTGCCTTTCCCTGTATGTTCTGTAGAGGATGTAGCAAATTTAACAGCCAGTGATGTGATGAATCGGGTAAACCTGGGATATTTGCAAGGTAATTCCCGTTCCCTGGGAGTCCCGCGTGACTCATGGCGTGCAGCGTACAACAAGATCATGCCAGCTAAGCCCAAACCTCACCCTTGCCAGTTTTCACCTTAGATCCCCGAGCTTTCAGCACTGATTTGTTGGGTGGCACTGACAAACCAATCACTGTCCTGTAGTGGTGGTGCAGGGCTCTGCTTGATCAGGGAGACAGAAAAACCTCAGGGACCCTTTTTTAGCGGAATTCCTACAGGGAAATCGCAGCCCTCGGCTTCCATCAACAAAACCCTCCCTCCATGGCTCTGCGAGGTGGCTTTGGGCTGTGCAGCTTGAGGAGGGGACAATGAAGGGGGCGAGTGCACCAGAGCTGCCTGTGCATGTTGTGATGAGATGCTGGAGCTTCTGCTGGGCCAGCCACAGTCCAGGGCAAGGCAGTGCTTAAAAAATCCCTCTGCACCCCTTGGTTTGCCTTCCTGGACCCCTCTCCAGCATTTGCAGACCCCATTTTCTGACTGGGGGGTGCTGGGCGAGAGCAGCCACAGGGGCCACTGGTGCTGCAGCCACCCCAGGCACCTTGTTGGGCTCTGTGGGACCTGCCAGGTTTTCCCATCTTTTTTTCCCTTGGAACATGCCCTGGAAAGGTCCCTTTTTTACTGCAGCAGCCCCAAGATTAGCAACAGCCCACCCCAGCTTCATTTTTGGCTCTGCTAGCCCAGGCTTAAGGTGAAACGTTGGCATTTTCCTACAAAGTGTGTCCTTCACGAGGGAGGCAGCCCCAGCTGGGGCTCATGGAAGCCCCAGGCCAGCAGAGTATATTGCCTGGGGCACGGGGATGCAGCAATATACTCGGAGTGCTCAGCAGGGCCTGGCGTGGCCACGTGGGGTCAGGACAAGGCGCTTCCATGGGGCAGGGAAACCTGCCCAGAGCCAGAGCCCATCCCTGCCTCCTGTCACGTCGAACCCTGTGTGTCTCCCTTCGGGTCCCAGGGTCTGTGTGCCACCCTCGCCCCAGCATCGCCACCCCCATCCCTGTCTCCCTGTAAGGCTGAGCACTGGGATGGCCAAAGATCTCTGGTGGCTCCAGGGCAGGACACCCTGGCACGGGTTGGGGTGCCAGGATCTCCCTGAGGGGTGGTCCCAGGTTCCCCAACTGCAGCACCTTCTGAGGTCCTGGGGGTGCCAGGGATGTGTCTGAGCCAGCACAGCCTGGCCCCTGGGTGTGCCCTGGCACATCTGGGTGTGCCCTGGCAAAGGCAGCTCGGGAGGGAGCTGTTTGCACCCCTGGGTGCTGCAGTGGCTGGAGAAAAGCAGTTTCAGCCCAGTGCCGAGGCTGAAGGGCAGCTGGGCCACCTCCCCTCCTTGCCAGGGTGTTCTGGCACCCCTTGTCAGCGCCATGGCAGGAGACTCTGGCTGTGCCCACCACGGGGCAGGGGGACAGCAGGGCTGGGGTGGTGGGAGCAGCAGGACAGGCCCCAGGGAGCTCCCCCCAGCCTGGATTTAATGCCCTGGTCCTGCTGCCCCCAAGGCAGCTCCATTTGCCAGCCTCACCCACCCCCTGTGCTCTGCTCAGAGGGGCCTTTCCCAAAGCCTGCAGAGGTGTCCCAGTGTTTTGGCCTTGCAGCGAGCTGCTGTCCCGCCATGCTGCCCCGGTGTCCGTGTGTCTGTCCCCTCTCCGCCCTGTCCATCCTCACCCCATCTCCCCGTCTGGAACTGGTGTCACCTGTCGCAGCTTCCACCCCTCCCCGGCAGCCTCGCACCCCCATCCATTTCACCATGATCTTGTTCTTGGCTATTTCGGGAAGCCCAGGGGCCCCCCCTGGCACCGAGGCCGCCCCTTCGCCCCCGTGGCTGCCGCTTTTGGTGGCCCTGAGCCCCCTCCTGGGAGGTCACTGTGGTTTAGAGCCATCCCCAAAATGGCATCAAAGGCTCTGAAACTCCACGGAGGCGATTTCCCCCCCGGGCAGGGGAAAGAAGCAATCCCTGGACTAATGCTGTGTCTGGATGGTGCTAAACTGAGTAGGGGAGAGGTGGGCAGAGTGCTGGGGCGGCCCTGGGGGGGTTCAGCTGCCCTGACCCCGTGGTTGGACTTGTGCTGTACCTGACACAGCAGGACTAACCTGTTCCCTCTTTTGCACTGAACCAAGGTAAGACATCTCACTTTATTTTGGGGGGGGAAGTGGGGACTTTGAAGAGTTACCTCTGCCAGTCCCCTGGGCCGTGCTGTGGTGGGGGAGAGCCTGGGGAGGCGAGGAGGGAGGTGGCAGTGACATTCTTGGTGCTCTTGCCCTGGCAGCGACCTTGCCCACAGCTTCTCCTGGTGCAGGGACCTGCTTGCCCCCAGGATGGGATCTGTCACCTTGCCTGTTGGGGAGCCTGTGGGAGTGTCCCTCCCTCACCAGCGCTTTCCCTCCTCTTGCAGACGAGATGAATGACCACCAGAACACCTTGTCCTACGTCCTGATCAACCCTCCCCCGGACACGAGGCTGGAGCTCAACGACATCGTGTAGGTGTCACCTCAGCCCCTGTGCTCCAGACTCCCCCAGTGCCCCCATTCCACTGCTTCCCGAGATTTCTCATAAATTCCCCCGGGTTTTGCCTCTTTCCCAGGCTGTTTCCCCTCCCTCTGCTCCTGAGCAGTTCCCAAACCACCCCAGCTCCATCTTAGCTCCCAGGGGCAGCGTGGAGTTTTCCGTTGGCTTTGGCCACTGAGCAGCTTCAGCAGGAACAACTCCTAACTCTTTATTATCTTATTTCTTGGCATTTATACGAACACCTCTTACCCTTTAACACCTACTACCCCAACAAATTCCCTGCTCTGCGAGCAGCACGGCTCCACGGGGCATCCCTGTGCATGCTGGCCTCAATTCCAGGGGGAACAGGGAGGGTTCCAGCAGCGTGACCAAGCTCTGTCCTGCTCCACGGGGCATCCCTGTGCATCCTGGCCTCAGTTCCAGGGGGAACAGGGAGAGTTCCAGCAGCGTGACCAAGCTCTGTCCTGCTCCATGGGGCATCCCTGTGCATCCTGGCCTCAATTCCAGGGGGAACAGGGAGGGTTCCAGCAGCGTGACCAAGCTCTGTCCTGCTCCACGGGGCATCCCTGTGCATCCTGGCCTCAATTCCAGGGGGAACAGGGAGGGTTCCAGCAGTGTGACCAAGCTCTGTCCTGCTCCACGGGGCATCCCTGTGCATCCTGGCCTCAGTTCCAGGGGGAACAGGGAACAGGGAGAGTTCCAGCAGCGTGACCAAGCTCTGTCCTGCTCCACGGGGCATCCCTGTGCATCCTGGCCTCAGTTCCAGGGGGAACAGGGAGAGTTCCAGCAGCGTGACCAAGCTCTGTCCTGCTCCACGGGGCATCCCTGTGCATCCTGGCCTCAATTCCAGGGGGAACAGGGAGGGTTCCAGCAGTGTGACCAAGCTCTGTCCTGCTCCACGGGGCATCTCTGTGCATCCTGGCCTCAGTTCCAGGGGGAACAGGGAGGGTTCCATCAGCGTGACCAAGCTCTGTCCCGCAGGTACCTGATCCGCTCCGACCCGCTGGCCCACGTGGCCAACGACGGCCACAGCCGCAAGAGCAGCTGCAGCCACAAGCTGGGCTCCGGCAACCCCGAGACACGAGACGAGACCCAGCTGTGAGCAGTGTCCCCCCCGGGCCCAGGGCTCCGGGACGGGCGGGGAAGGAGAGGAAGGCCCGGCCGGAGGGGAAGGCAAGGCGGCTGCAGCCGGCGCTGCCCCGCAGAGAGGCGATGGTGCCCAGGCTGGCTCTGCGCCGCGGGAGGGATGCCCGGAGCGTGGGCACAGCCGTGAGCCCCGCGGATTTTAACTTTTTATACCAATACCGCAACTAGTGAGAAAGTCTTCACTGGTGCTGTTGGGACGTGGCCGAGCCCGGACGCCGATGACCCCGGGGGGGAGCGGGGCCGTGTTTGGTACAGGCCCGGATGGTGCAGGTTGGTTCTGCGTTTATGGAGCTGCTCGAGACCAGAGCAAAACTGCACCGAAACCTTGCTCCTCCTCCTCCTCCTCCTTCACCAGGTGTCCCCCAGGGTACCCAAACTTCTGCTCTTTCACCCAACTCATGTTCTTCATCCTCTGCTGGGTTTCTGTTCTGGGTGTCAGCGCTCGGAGCTGCGCTGGGGAAGGAGCTCTGGTGGCCGTGGGACATTCGGGATGGATGGGATGGGGTTGTGCAGCCCCCACGGTGCCATGGCGGGGGCTGCTCTGCCCCCAGCACCTCGTGGCATCTCACAAACCAAAACACGCCAAGCCCAGGGGGCAGAAAGCTGGGCCACCCCTGTGGCAGTGCCTCTGAGCCCCTCCTGGCTTTGTGTCCCCTTTTGCTGCTGCTGGAGCTGAGCTGCCTGGGGGATTTGGGGATCTCTGTCCTGGCGGTGATGGGCTGGGCTGGCCAGGGCCACACACCCTTGGATGTGGTGGTTTGGTGTCTCCACTTGGCCTTTTCCCCTCCTTCCAGGGGCAGTTTGGGGTCCAACCCCCACCATGTGTCCTGGCCGTGCCCTTGCCCTCCCTGCGGCCCAGGTTTGGTCACACCATTAAGGCAGCAGGTTCTGCCTGTCCCCCATCCACCAGGGCCCCCTGGCAGCTCCAGCCCTCCCTGCCCCACTCTGTGCCCCTTATCCCTGCAGCAGAGGTGTGTGAATGTCCCCCCAGAGCCGCAGGGACCTGGTGCTCCCACAAGCACCAGATGTGTTTCCCACCTCCTTCTGCACATTCTCCTAGGTCGATGTGGAAAGGGTTTATTTGACTGCCAAGTGGATATCTGAGTTGTTAACTTTATATACTTTTGTGTTCATATCTTACAATTCCAATGTGATTTTTTTTTTTTTTTTATTTTAGCAAAGAGCTTGTAAAGCACAACGTGGCCATGAAATCTCATCAGCTTCCTGCACTCGCTGGCAGCTGAACAATTTATTGCCATTAAAATTCACTGGTTGCTCCCCAGGACACCCCCAATCAATGTTTACAAAGGAAACAAAACAAGCCAAAACCTGTTTAAAATGAGTTTTAAACTGCTGGGGAGATGCCCCAGCCTATGGGGATCTGCTGCCCATCCTGCCCCTGGCCCTGAGGGAGACTTGTAGTTGCCCAGGGTATCTGTGCCAAGGCTGGTATCACCTCCAGAAGGTGTTGAGAGAGCTGTGCTCTGCCTGAATGAGGTTTGGGGTCCATCTTTAATTTTTTAAATTGTTTTTTCTTGAGGTGCCAGGCAGGAGAACCCTGAGTGGTGGCACATCCCAGGCTCAGAGAGGTACCACAGGTAAAAGCAGTGAGTGCACCCTTCCCACCCTGCTGAGCTGTGGGCACAAGCAAAACTCTCTTTAAAGCTTTTCTGAGGTTGTTTTGGTGGATTTTTAATGATCAATTTTGTATCTGTTTGGTTAAGGCAGGCACATGTTTTATTTATTTCTGTTTGTAGCTTCACAGGTCAAAACTGTCATTTGAAATGGCAAAAAGAAGTTGGAGGTTAAAAAGTAGGTGTGGTTGAAGTACCAAAGGACACTTGGGCTCTGTGTGAATATGAAGCCTCAGTGGGTGTTGATGTGTTTAAGTGTCTGCATTTAATATGGAACATTTTCCAAACCCCACTTTGCTTTCAAGGGAGAATGGAACAAGGCGATGTTACAGGTTAAAAAAAACCCCAAAACCAGCAAACAAACAAAAGCCCAAACCCCAAACAGACAAAAGCTGTGATTATTTCCATATATTTACTGAGAACATGCCGTTTTTATTAGTTTTTGTTTGTTTGGCTGCGAGCTGTGTGTGAGAGCGCAGGGAAGTGAGTGCAGCTCCTCAGCTCAACCTCCCCATGACAAGAAAACCAAATTTCTTTATAAAACCCTTAATTTACTTTAAATTTCCCCCACAGCCCTGAGCAGCCAGGTCAGCCACGTGCTTCATGTTCCAGAGGCTCCACTGGCCGTGGTGTTGAGTCCCTCCTTCCTCAGTGGGCACACACAGGTCCTTCCTGCCCCTAATCCAGGGAGAAAATGCTCCCAAAGAGGAAACCACATGCCAAAAGGACTGAAGTCTCTGTGGTTTGCCCTCAATATTCCTATATTTTGAGGATGCTTCTGTTTGTTCAGTGTACAGATCCCTGGGTTTGAAGCAGAAGCTCTGTGCAGGAACCCTCAGTGTTCCCACTCTGGTGTACATTTCCAGCCAAGCTTCCCACGGGATGGGGAAATCTCTGTAAATAACTCACCCCTGGGCAAAGCAAGCCTGAGAACTGAGGGTTCACTTTTCTAATTCCTTAGCCTCAGTTACAAGACTAATGTAAAAACAAAAGCAGTTTTATTTTTCTAATGGTCGATGCAGCGACCAAGAGTCGTTCCTGCTGCTAGCAGGGCCTGGGGCGAGGGGCACAAGGAGATTCCGTGGCAGGAGCAGAATGGCTCTTGCTCCCAGCCATGGAAAAATCCCATTTTCTGGAGGAAATAGTTGTGTTCCAATGCAGAGACCTGGCAGGCCCTGGGGGATGCAGAAATGAGGACAGCTGGGATATTTTGGGGTTTTCCAGCACTGGCTCTGGCGCATGTTCCGTGTCCACTATTGGTTTGATACTCTCCACATGGACTAAATCCATATATCCTGCATTAAACTCAACTATTCCAACCAATGTTATGAGTATATTTATTTCCTGTTATACCCCTTTTTATTTAATCTCTCTATAGAACAGGACCTTTTTATTCCAAGCTCAGCTCCTGCATGGATTTTTATCAGCAACTCTCATCTTTCCTCTTGGAGACTGAATTCTGGGAGCTGCTCTGCTCCCCCAGCCAAGGGGAGAGGGTTTTGTACAATTCTTGTGAAGATGCTTCACATTTCTGTAAAGATAAATGAAAATAAAAGAGCTGCATGCAGCAACAGGAAACACTTCTGTCTGATTTTTCTTTATTTTTTGGGGATCTTGTTTTAAAATCCATGGGAAGATGTGGTGGTTTAAGGCAGTTCTTCCCAGCTTTATTTTTTAACTTCAGCTTTTTAAACTCTTTGTGCATCTAGGCACAAAGGGCCTGGTGTGGTACAGGAGCCTTTAAAGTTTAATTAATTTATTTAATTTCTATGATTTAATACATGCATTAGATTTTGTGTTGGCTTTTTTAGATTGATGTTTAGCCAGGGTTTCAGTTTGAGTTCTTCTGCCTCCCAACACTTCAAAATTTGTCACTGGCTCCAAAGTTTCCAAGATTTTCAGGAAAAATCCCAACATTTCTACAGCCTTGTAGGGATTGTAGCTTGGAGATCAAATGCAGGGAAGCAGAGGTTGTTTTTATTAAGCATTTTAAGGAAATACTGTAAAAATCTATTTATTTAAAATCATGGAGAAAGACACAAACAATATCCTGGGATAATTCTGGGGTGAACATACACGTGAGGAAGTTGGAAATAAAAGGACAGCAGGAAGCCAAATTACTTTTTAATTGCTAAATTACTTTTTAATTATTGGCTTTAAGCCAGACCAAATCTGTACATGGAGAACAAAATCCTCTTGATTTTCTAGGACATCTGAATTGCAGTGATTTCACCCAAACTAAGATCATTTTATCACCACCAAGAGCAGCTCTCCCTGTATGAAAACCCTTCCAAGGCTGCAGAACAGGATTTAATGCTCTGTGCAAGTGGATTTCAGCACTTCCCAGCAGTGGATTCTTCACCTTTTCCTCTCGTTCCACCTTCCACAGCAGCAGATGCAGAAAAGAAGAGGAAATTACACTGCAAAATGAACCAAAATTCATTCAAATCTTTGCCCCACTTGAGGAAAATCCACTTCTAACACTGCAAAATTCTTGCAACAGAGAAAAAAAATCTAGAGCACTAAAATATACATTAAAAATAGCAGGGTTGGTGTGGCTGGGAGAAAAAAAAAGGAAACCAAATACAGGAAGGATTTTTTTAATGTTGCTGTAAATTCAGTTTTCATGGTTATTCCTTGGAAGACAGAGTTAAAGGAAGAGGTTTTCCTCTGCTAGGATTTCCAGGTAATGCCACAGTAATTTGGGGAGGTTTATGGGCTTTAAACCATTCTTTCAAGTGCCTCATTTGAATTTTAACAAGTGCTGGATGTTGAATATTTCATCATCCCTGCTGCACACATCAGCTTAAGAGGCTTTTTTTTTTTTTCCCCCCTCCACTACAATAAATATGTTATTTCTGAACAAGTTCAGAGGGATGGATGAGAAAATGATGACAGGATTTCAGCACCAAGATAAAAGTGAATTTATATTTAGCAGGGACAAGTGAATTAAATCCACCCTGCAGTTTTTACAAGAGGAATGTGCTCAGCACTTGGAGAGCCAGGCTGGGCAAAGAAAGGACATAAAATTCCAGTTCTGGAGTGGCATTTTCCTTTCAAATTTGGGCTTTTTTTTTTTTCAAAAGAAGAGCTGAACTTACCACTTGGAGCAGAAGAGTTAAAATGCACTTTTTCTTGCTTCCACTGGAAGCTTGAAATCTTCAAACCCTCTAAAACCAAACCAAGCCTTAACACACCTGCAACAGAAAGCTCAGGGAAATATTTTCTTTNAATTAAAATATTAATATTAATATTCCATTTTTGAACTGCCCTGAAGGACTTTATATAATAAAGTTTCACTTAGCCAAAGCAACCAGAGGACACCACCCCCAAAATTCTCCCCACATTTCTTCAGTTCTGCCTAGGAACAGAAAAAAATGGAACAAAATCTCCCCAAAATCTTCTTTGTGGAGTGATGTCCTTGGAGAATCTCAGCACANCAGAAGAGTTAAAATGCACTTTTTCTTGCTTCCACTGGAAGCTTGAAATCTTCAAACCCTCTAAAACCAAACCAAGCCTTAACACACCTGCAACAGAAAGCTCAGGGAAATATTTTCTTTTTAGAATAACAAAATTTAAAAAAAAAACCAACCCAAACCTGTAATTATTTTTTATTTTAAGAGAAGTCCAATGTCTGAGTGGTGACCTGGAATCAATTCTAAATTTTTGCAATGCAATGTGGAAAGTACACTTAATTTTAGTGATATTAATATTATTATAATTATATTATAATTTGTTATATAATAATATAATTATATCAT
>VZTN01022425.1:746050-773842 GCA_013400515.1 Erpornis zantholeuca | reverse complement strand
TTAATGAATATAATTAATATTAATATTCCATTTTTGAACTGCCCTGAAGGACTTTATTATAAAAAGTTTCACTTAGCCAAAGCACCCAGAGGACACCACCCCCAAAATTCTCCCCACATTTCTTCAGTTCTGCCTAGGAACAGAAAAAAATGGAACAAAATCTCCCCAAAATCTTCTTTGTGGAGTCGGAGAATCCCAGCACAGCCTCATCCCAAGGATGTTGGGCACCTTCTGACCCCAAACCCACAGCCAAAAGCAGAGCCTGCCCTCACCCACCCCCCTCAGCCACCTGCCTCTCCCTCATCTGCTGAAAATTAATTACATTTCACCCCCTAATTAACTGCAAGCCACTTAATTGGATAAGCAGAGCATGGATAACAGCTTAGTGCACATCCATAAGGAGAGCTCCATGCCAGAGGTGGGAGCAGCAGGGACCAAACTCCTGGGACAGTCAGCTCAGAGAGAACAGGAGATCCCTCATTTGTGGTTCTATTTCATCAATAAATTAATCAATAAATCAAATAAAACAGGAAGTGAGGGGGTTTGGGGTGCTCTGCCACTGCTCTAGTCATCAGTTCTGGGGATTGGTGGCAGGGGGAAAAGCAAAAGGAATGGAAAATTAAAATCCTGAGAACTCAGTGCTGTCACTTTTAGTTTAAACTACAGCCCCAAACCTCTCTTTGTAGGAAGAGAAACTCCAGAGATTTCTACACTCAGCTCCCTGGTGCAGTGGGGACAAAAATCAGCTTTATTCCCTTTGCACACTCAGCCCTTCCAGTGGAGGTGAAGGCTTTCAAAATGAGTTGGAGTTTGGGAAACACAGACTGCTTTGGCTTGAACTCTGCCCCTGCCTGAGCAGGATGAAAATGAGACAAAACCACAGCGAGTAGAGATGCAAACAGCACAGGGGACACACAGACTGATGGACAGAGCTGCAGAGAAAGAAACTGCACTCCAAAATCACTTTAAAGATGCACATTATTGGATTTGTTAGTAAGGAACAGAGAGAGGGCACAGACAGAGCTCCCACTTTGTCCTCCTCCTCCCAGGAGGCACTGCCAGAACTTCTGGGAGCAGCTGGAAGTGTTTGTGTCCAGCTCTGCTTGTTTGGACAGAGCCAAGAGGGAACAACCCTGGCTCCAACTAATCCTGGGGAAAACCAACCCAAACAAGCAGATTAAGCTGCAGGTTGCCAAATTAATTCCATTTACCTGCAGGCAGCCCCCAGCCCTGGGATCACAGCTCCTGGGAGCTCATTCCCACACATTTCACTGATCTGGGGTATTCACACTGGGCTCTGGAACGACAAAATCCCATTTTCTAAGCAGTGATTTTTAGAAGTGACCAAAAAAGGTCCAAATCACCTTATTAGTGCTACACATCAGGACTGTCAGTCCTTGGGAGTAAAGGGTTAAGCATGAGGTCACTAAAAGCACAGTCAGAAATCCTTTGTATTCAGAATTCCATTAATTTAACCCAAACCCCAACACTGACTAGAAAATTACCAAAATTCTGCCACTGAGTAACTACACAGATCAAAGGAGCCCCAGCAGACAGATTCAAGAGTCTGATGGAATAAATCCTTAAACTATATCCCAATTTTCTGAGGGCTTTTTGCTGCCATTCTTGCCCACTACAGTCAGGAGAAAGAAGCTCTTGTCACAAAGTTATTGCAGCTCCTTGCAGGTGAAGCTTTGCTCAACAGAACAGCACATCTTTAAAGTGTATTAGTTCTTGGAGGGGATGAAGTGTCACACCAACAAAAGTACACATGAAATAAAAAGGAAATCAGTTAATGGTTTTTATTAAATTTCAGTGTTTCATAAAATAAATATGGTTTATAATATCAAACAGTGAGAAATAAAGCACAAGCATGAAAAGCATGGTAACAAAAGTTACACTCATGACGGTGTTTAATACTCAGCACTTTAGAAACCATTAAAGCCTTTAATTATTTACAAGCAGCAAACTATCTAACATAATTTACAAAGTTGCAGCAGCCTAGTCAGGGAGTCCTGGAAGGGGAAAAAACCATGGAGAGACTGCACTGGAAGACCTTCACTTTGCTCTACCTACCCAGCATGTTGTTCCATCCCATAATTCCCCCTATGTACAAGAACTCTCTGTACCTTCCATCATCTCCAAGGGCAATAATTACTCTGGAGTTTAGAGATCAGCTCCTCCCGAGGGCAGGGCAGGGCCTTCTGCTCTCGAGGGACACAAATTCAAGTAACACTTCAAAGAAAAGTAAACATGTGCAAACCCAAGTCAGAACCTACAGGAGCTGCAGGTAATTAAGTGTCAAATCCAAGGAGCACGAGCTCGTTAGCAGATTAAATTAGAGAAGAGCTACAGAAACCTACTCGGGAGGTGGGGCCAAGAATGAGACATGGGAGTGGTTAAAAATAAAATTAAAAAAAAAAAAAAAGGAACTGCAAATATACCCTGTTACCACAGACAAAAATTTAATCTGCTGAAACACAAAGACTTTTAAGGTCATAACTCAAGATTTAATATTTCAACATGAAAAGAAATCCAAGCCATTCGACTTATTTGGGCTTTTGAAACAAATGCAAATGTCTCTGTTTAAAAATTGCTTTCAAATGAGAAAAACAAATCAATATATATTAATATATCACCCAAAATAAAAAACATAACACACTCTTCATTGTAGAGCATGCTGCTCATTCAGAATAAAGACAGGACAAAGAAAGTAGAATTACATTTCATGATGTAATAAAAACATTAAAATCTGTGATCATTAAGTGCACCATCGTACAGGAGTAGCGTGCTCAGAGTGGAAATGTTCTATACCTACCAGCATCCACCTTTAATAAAGCAAACAAATCTTTAGGACACTACCTGAAACTGAAATCAGTAATCACTGGGCTCCATTCAGCTTGCCTTAAGTTTCAGTCAGGCACATTCCAGCTAGAGTAGCACCTGTTTTGCCTCTTCATGATTGTATTCCAGAGATCTTTACATTTGTGAGCAACTTTTTGTTTTGTTTTGTTTGTTTAGAAAAAGACTGGCTTTTGTGATCCTTGCAATGCTTTATCCTACACAGATCCTGCAAGTAAACTCTGTTCTGAGCAGCACAAGTTGGGGCTTTTTTCAGAAATCTGAGAGCTGGACTTACGTTGGCAGTAGATACAGTACAACAACTGGATGTATTCAACAGGTCCTCAAAAAGGTCTGAAAGGAAGATCTCCCTAAAGACTGTTTAAAAAACCAAACCAAACCCAAAGCACTCCACCCAAGATCTGTTCAATCCTTCTACCCAAGTTCGGAGCTTGCCAACTTTTAAGAACGCCAGGAAAAAGGAGGGAATGAGGTGGAGAGGAAAGAGAATTAAATTATTCCCAATTTGTACCGATGAAAAGCTTCAAGTAAAAGGAAATCCACTTGTTCAAGATCTTGCTACATGCACTGTCCCTCATCAGCTGAAAGCCACAGTAGTTAGCATTGGGTGTAACAGCAGACTGATCATTCATAAAAAACACTGGCAACGTTCCTTCATCCTCCAGAACTCGCATCCACCCTTACCCAGCCTGAAGCTTCTTAAAAAATGTCTATGGTTCTGCACGTTTCACACCAAACTGGAGGAAAATGGTAAACATGTCTTCTTTCAATGCAATCCCAGTGAGCCAACCTTCTCCCCAGCAGCTGGGTGTCATTTCCGAGCCTGGCTCTTCTTTGGCACCGGGGGTCGCTTGGCTTGCCACAAGTGGTTGTGGATGGTGAGGGCATCCACGCTCACGGACATGGTTTTGGCTGGGATCACGTTGAACTGTTTTCTGTCCGAGCTGTACTTATAGAGTTTGTCAATCATTTTCTTGGTGATGCTCTTTGGCCCTGTTCCAGTCAGCTTGTAGATCTCCTCCGTGTCGGGGTAGTAGCAGTAAAGTGCTCGGAACTGGCAGCCGGCGTCGCGGAACAGGATGATGTAGTGGTTGGCATCACACTTCTCCAGCTCCTGCAGCAAAAATCACAGGTACAGGCATGGTTCACAGGGAGAACTGGGCCAAACTTGAAGCTGAATAATTGGTTTTTTAACACTAGGTCAGTAATTAGGATTTTTCAGTCCTTTCATAAAACTACGAGCAGAAGTGTAAATACAGGATTGCGTTTGCCACGTGGGAAGCAAAAAAATCCTCAATAAGCCACATTTTAGGAAATGGAATTCCCACAACACATCAGTGGGATTATGAAATCAGCATCACAGACCCATCTGATTGATTCCCATTGATTCCCATCTGATCTGATTAATGATTTTAATGTTTACCTCTAATATTGAGTTCTTATGTGGTTCATTCACTTTTCCAGCAAGACAGCAGTGAGATATAGCATTGTGAATAATAGGTTTGTTGGATTTGCTGCTGGGTTCCTTAAATAGTTTTGGACCTAAGGAAGATAAATAAATCAAAATTATCTGCCTTACATTTATGAACATTAAGATTTTTGTTCCAAGTGAAAAAAAAGAAAAAAAAAACCCATTATTTTTCCAGAATGACTTACTTTTAGAGATATTAAACAGAACAAAATACACCTAACAGCTTCTCAAAAATAACATGAAACACATCACAGGTTTTCCTGACCTGGTATTCATAACAAATGAATAAAACAAACTAAACAAAAGCAAACTAAACTAAAACAAAGCAGGCACCTGTGTATTCTGCCACTGAAGCAATAGAAGATGCTGTGGAAGCGTTCTCCCAATCTCTCTCTGTGTTTCTGCTGGGGTTTCTGCTCAGAATGGGTAAGGACTCCATTGATTCAACTCTGGGAGGGATATAAATAAAAAATTATATGCCAAGATTTTGGGGTTTGGCCCTGTAATCTCACAAAATGGAACAGATTATTGTCCCTTATCCTCCCCAGAACAGTCAGATTCTCCTTGCTAGAAATCAAGGGAAAAAAACAAAACAAAACTACAAGTTTGTACAGAGCACTGCAGTTGGCAGCCACATAAACCAGATGAATTCAGCAATTCTCATTGTGCCCCTCTGCCAGTGAGGTGAAGCAAACAGCAGTGGAGCCCAACACTATTCCATCCCCCAGAGAAGCCCCAGAGAACCTGGCTGTACCTCTGTGAGGGAGTGCCACCAGAGTGAACACTTTCAGGCTCAGTTGTTGCTGCTGAGGCCAAGGACAGGCTGGAACCAGACTGAGCACTGCTCAGATTGTCAGCTACAAAACAGGAGAGGAAATGTCAAACACCTTTGGTTACAGCACATTGGCAGATGAGTGAGAGCAAACAAATCCAGATCCTTACGTGTGGAAGAGCACTTGGTCCCCGAATCACTGTAGGACTCCTCACGATGGACTGACTTTGGCCTGGGTTTTTTGGGCTTGGTTTTGGGCTTCCCAAGCCCTTGCTCCTCCAAAATTTGCTGCTGTTTTTTCCTTAGATATTCCTGCTTGATGAGTTCTCGCCGAGCCTTCTCCTCTTCTTTCCGTATCCGGTCCTCCTCAGCTTTGCGGCTGACAAACGAACACAAGAAGAGTGCATTCAGCATGGAACAACTTCCTCATCTCAAAATGAAGAGAAATTCTTTCCTGTGCATCATTACCGAGCTTCATCCCTTTTCTGTTCCACCTCAGCCTCCAGCTGCTGCTTCCGCAGCCGAGCCTCCTCGGCCTTGCGCTGCTGTTTCAGAAGGAATGCCGCACGCTTTTTGGCCAGCTCATCCTCTGCCTTCTGCTCATCCTGCAACATCCACAGGGATGGAGAGGGTTAAAGAACAGAGGATAATAATTGCAGCTGGACATCACAAGACTGCTGAGGATCCCAGGAAAATTGGAAGAAAAACGATTACTTTTGGAAATCTTTACATTTGAGCGTAAATCAAAAGTTCTTGTTGATCAAGAAAAAATTATAACATGGTTTTAGTGTTCCCACAGGTCTGTGAGGAGAAAAAAAGGGGCTCATCTTATTCTGACTTGTTTTTAGGTATCTTTAATCATCACAAAACCTTCTAGACCTGCAAAGTGTAATGGAACTATGATGTGGGCCAGGATGGACACCACGAATAATCCCAGTGCAATGACAATCAGTCAGAATTAATCACACTACAAAGACCCCAAAAGTTAAATCCCCTGAGATTGAGACAGCCTGGTTTGACCTTCTTGAAAGAAAAATTAAAAGAGGAAGTATCATCATGTCAGCACATTTGAGGTATTGACAGTAATCATTGCTAAGCACAAATTAAATACACTAAATGTTCTGAGAGCAGTTCTCTCTCTTTTTCCAAAAGTAATCGTTTTCATATCCAAATACTGCAACCAGTGAGTGCTGTGCTCCATCAGGAGATGGGCAACACCAGTTCTAATGCTGGGTGAGTGTGTAACAGGAGCCAAAGAGAGAAAGGTAGCACATTTACCTTGAAGAAAAAACCCACACCAGACTTCTGATCACCTTCACTAATCATATCTGTGGAGCTATCCTGGTTTTCAAGTTCTCCTTCATCTGGAGCTTTTAAGTCAGACAAATCTACTTCAATGAGATTAGCCTTGCTTCTCAGGGGCTCATCCACTGGGACATTTTCTTTTCCTGAGCCATCAGAAGAATTCAACCCTGCTTCCTTGAAGCTGTTATTTGCCTCCTTGCTCATTTCAGACAGAATATTTGCATCTTTGGAGGTGGAGAGAACAAGTGCTCTTTGATTGCTCTCGTCATGAAGTCTATAGGTATCAAAGAAACACTTCTCTTGGGAACCACTTCCATGATCGGGGCTGCCTTCCAGTCCCATTTCCGTGGGTGTCTTTGCCAAGCTGTTGGGTGGGAAAGGTCTTAAATGTGGTAAGTTTTCTAGGCTGGGAGTTGGGGTTTTAACACGTGCAGAATTCTGCTGTCTGTCCTTGGGGACTTTGAGCTCCGAGGGCCTTCCCGCTCGGGGAGTCCTTCCTTGGCCAAACCGCGGCGGTTTCCGCAGGCTGCTCGTTCCAGTTGGAGACAGGGGCTCCACAAAATGAATGGAAGCTTTCACCTTTTGGTCCTGAGAGTTACTTCTGGTTCCTGGGGATGGCACTGTGGGAGATTTCATGAGCAGCTCCTGCTGCTGGGAAATCTTTAAGATGGCCTGCTGAAGGGTGCTGATTGTTTCATTCAGCTTTTCAATGGAGAGATCACATTCATTTATATCTGCTTCAGTCACGTTGTCTTCTAGGAGGGCAACAGAAATAATTTTACTTTTTTCCAAATCATGTATAGCAGCAGAGTCTTTTGGTTTGTGTTGCTCAGCAAAAGCCAGGCTTTCCTGCATTTTAACTTTTGCTACTTCTTGAGAATCATTGAGCATTTCTTCTCTCTCCTCCTCTTTCACAAGAAACTCCTCAGATTTGGAACCCAAAGAAACTTCATCTAAGTCTTCCCCGTTGTGCCGAGAATATTCTTTTGCAAAATGTTCTGGTTTGATAGGTTGTGGACCATCAGGAGATTTCCCTTTCTTAACAACATGCAGGAAAGCTGCCTTGCCCAATTTTAGTCTCTGCCTTGCCGATAAGGCTTCCATCTTTTTCTTCTGAGCCTCTATCGCCCTGCGTTTCTCTTCCAGCTGCATATGGAGCTGCACCAGCTCAGAAGCTAAAAGATTAACATTGTCTTTGTTCTGCCTGCTGGGGCTCTGCTCTCGCTTTTGTTTCCACGTGGTCAGCGGTGCTGGGCAGCTTTCTGACCCATCTGGGGTGGTTTTTTGGGAACTGCTGGTGCTGGACTTGGTCTCGTAGCTGTTGAGCCTCTGCAGCTTCCTCTCTGCAAAGCTGGTCATGCGGACACTGCCGCTGGCCATGGACACGCTGCTCACCTGGGAAATGGTGCTCAGGCAGGGGCTGGAGCGGCCACTGGCATCATCCTTGTCCTCGTGTTCTTTGACCTTCATATCCTCCTGCAGCTTGGCAGATTCTTCCTCACCAATGTATTTAGTGACTATAGGATGGTCGTCTATGACTACCAAGTCCTGGTCAGCATCTTCCATGTCCAAGAGATCTGGCTCTGAGTCCTGCCTCACCATAGCCCAGGTTGTATCCTGAACATGCAAGTTGAGACCTTTCCCATAACTCACATTGACTTTACTCATTACCTCATCATCAGCTTTAGCAGCATGAAGAAAGAATCCTCCAGTAGATAGCTCCTGAGAGGAAGGATCTAAACTGCTACTAGCCAAAGGCCTGGAAGCTTCTAAACCTGCTTCCCCCAAGGCCACTGGATCTGCAGGACTGGGATCTGCAACTGGAGTGAAATCAGAGCTAGAAATTGGAGTAAAAGTCCTATTGAGGTCATGCTCACCATGACTGCTCGTTGCTTTCTTGCGGATCAAAGACAAGTGTCCTTCACTTAACCTCTTTGTTACAAAACTCCTCTGTTTCCCCTCCCCACACTCATCCTCTTTATTGATGACCTGTTTTTCCTTGGCTGGTTTCAGGACTGCAGGCATTAAAGGCTCCAGGTAAAAACTTTCAGGTTTGCTGTCTGGAGGGTCGCTGTTGGTTTTTGGAGACCAGGCTGTGGCCACTATGCTGGGCACCCTGGCTGCTGCATTCTGCACCTCAGGGTCACCACGGTTTGGCCTTTCTTCAGATCTGATGATTGCAATTAGCTCTTCATCCTCATCCTCCATTTCTACATTGTTCAGCAAGCTCTTCCCGTTGGCTTTCACCGATGGAGGGTGGGGCTGATTTTTGGGGGTAACGTTGACAATGTTGGAAGCAAGACTGTCCTTGCTGATGGATCTGGCCAGGCTAATGCTGTCACCAGAGCCAGGGTCCACATCAGTACTGGCAGAATGATGAAGAGCAAATGGTGTTGGCTGAGATAGAGGCCTAGAAAAGATAAGAAGCTGATACTCAAGCACAACAAGGTACAATTTTGAAATAAAGACCATGATACGGACAGCTAATATTGTTGTTTTATTTTAAAAATGTATCCTGTGTCACAAGTGACCAGCAATACCAAGCAGCAACTTCTGATACCTCCATTTTCAACTGCACTTCCTGAAAATCTGACGTATTTTCAATTGCAAATCTAAAATCAGTCAGATCTGAAAGTGCACGTTAAGAGAAAACAAAATTAGGTGACTGTCAGGGCAGTTCTAGGGCAGTGACACCACACTACCACCATCAAATTGCCACAATATCATTTCCCAAGCAATGCTGTAATACCCTGGTGTCTCCCTTACCTGGGTTTCCTCTCTGGCCATGCCAGAACTGCCCCTCGTGGCTGCCCATCAACACGGGTCAGAGAGTTCGAGCGGTGCCGATGGCCTGAAATGGTTTTTAAAATTGGTAACAGTTTAGAAATGGTCTTTAAACCAGCACTTTTACCTAATTTAATAGGAAATATAGAAATAAAATCAACTCCTTCCCCAACAGATGGCAGCAGAAAACAGATTTGCTGCAGCTGCCACCAGAGAGACACAGTCAAAGCCTGAAAAAAATTAAAATCCACTAAGTTTCTTAAAAGATCTTCAGGATTTCTTCCAACTCAACATGCTCACCCAACTTGTGTGAGTGCAGTTTAATTCAATTCTAAATAATTTATAGAAATCGACTTATATTTTAATTCCTTATTTTATTGACAGTTGGAAGGTAAATTCAAGGCACACTTACCAGGGCTGTCTTCTCCCTGTAAAGATTTTTGTTGCTTTTGCCTCAAAGGGAGCAGTGGATGGGAAGGGCTGAAGGCAGGGCTTCCTCCTTTGCCACTGATTCAGAAAAGCAAAAATTCATTACTACAAAGATTTTTTTTCTATAATCAGAAAAAATATCAAATGTTGAAGTTACACTGGTAAGTCACCCCATCCTCTTTGAAACATAATATCATTAATTTTTAAGAAGATCCTTAAAGAAAAGCTTTTCACACTTAACAATACAAAAGTAAACATATTACCTGAAATTAAACAAAGTATCTAAACACAGCAGATCTAAGATGTTGCTTATGTAAATAGTAAATTCAAGACAAAGTAAAAGCTCAAATAACTCCTAGGTCCCCATGAAATTTATGTCAGCTGAAAACCCTTGTCATTAACCTTCCTGCATATCAGATCATGTTTAAGTTTGCTTTCATACAATCCCAGAATGGTTTGGGTTGGAAGGGATCTTAAAGACCATCCAGTTCCAGTCCCTGCCATGGACAGGGACACCTTACATAAGACCAGGCTGCTCCAAGCAAGTCCCTGCCCAGCTCTCATGGAGCTCCTTTAGGTACTCTAAGGTCACTCAGTTTGCAGCAAAATGACAACATTTAGCAGCACCAATTCCCAGGTTATCCAAACAGAGGCATAAACTGAAGTTGGGACAACATGAAGGCAGACTTACAGGTAGTCAGGCTCCTCAGGGTGCAGGTAGTACCTACTGCAGGCTTCAGGGGCTGCCTGGGCTGGGGGCTGCAGCTCTGCTGGGCTGGGGCTGGCAGGAGTGGCCAGGAAACTGCGCTTGGTGGCGTTGGAAATGGGGACAGGGGGCCTGCTGCTCTTCTGCTGCATCACTGCTTTCACTGGGCACAAAGGGACAGCATTAACACTGATGCCTTAGGTTTGAACTTCTCTATTTTTCCAATCCTGCCCTGCCCAGTGTAACTCTCAAGTTCCCTGGAGCTCGTTCAGTGCTGTTCTCTATGCTAAGACAGACATAACAAATCTCTGTAACTCGCTCTCCAAGAACACCCAGAACAAGAACTGCAAACCACAATCTTGGGGACAGGGGGGCAAGCTTGGGCAAATTCCATCCTTGCCTGGCTTCTGCTTGGGGAATTGATGCTGAGATCCAAGTGGGAAGAACTCGGGAGCTGTCCTTGTCCATGTTGGGATGCACTGAGGCAGGAGCCTCTGGAGCCCAGAGTATACCTCTGAAGGCCTTTCCAATCAATCCCTCCTTGATTCCTTTATTCTTGCCTGGGCTCTGTTTCTAGGGAGCCATTTAAGGCATCAACACAACTCAGCGTGGCCAAGGAAAGAGCAGAACAGAGCAGGAAGCTCTCAGATTGCAGAGGAAACTTTGTGACACAACACTACAGTGAAACCTGAAGTACTGGTCTTAATTTAAAATATGTATCTTTTGGTGAGCTTAATGAAAGTTATAAATTAATAATTAATTAGCGGGTTTAGGGGGAAATTACCTGTTCAAAAATGACCCATTCAAATAATTAGAATTCAAGTGGATCTAGGACTAATTTTCCTTCTACTTTACTGCTTCCAAAGATCCCCAGCAAGAATAAACTTTGGGCAGAAACAAAGCTTCCAAGGAAATGCCACTGGGCAACAGTTTCACTGCAATGGAAGTATTTTTTAAATAACATGCTGTCAGTGATCCATGGTTACAAACTTACCATCTTTTATTTCCTGGATGTCTCTTGGCTGTACAAAGTCTGGTTTGACATTCTCAAACCACCAAAAGAGTTCTGCAATGAACACCATGACATTAGGCTGAAAGAGAAAAAAAGGAAAATTATCCCTCACATTAACAAAATACTCATGATTTACCCACATTTTATTGAAAAATACATCCTTTGTTATGTTTCTTACCTTTAAAACCAAAGGAGCATACAACATGTCCTCCAAGGTGAGGTAAAAGCATTTGTTTAGGTACTCATTTGAGAATTCTCTCAAAAGCTGAATGTTATAGAGGCTGTCTGCAATTGATGTCACCTCCTTCAAGCAGATATCTGGGGAGGGGAGAGGGATCACTAAGTTATGGCATTGTCCCAAGGGATGACCCTTCCACCCCCACCTCACAGAAACACTAAGTACAGGAATTTCACAGACTCTACACCAGCACTGGGTATTTGCTGGCTACCAGGGACGTTTCTCTACCTGCTCAATACCAGAGGGACAGGAAAAGGAGGAAGAAAACCACAGAGAACAGCATCAATTCTGCATTTAATTTTGAATCCACAGGGGATTCTGTCTAGCACAGCCACAGAAAAGGTAAAGAGCCCACAGAGAACACACATAATGACAAAATACTAAAGCAATTAAAACCAGACATCTTGATTTGCATATAATAAAGGGTTACTCCTAGGATTCAGTGCTGGTTCCTTCTGAAAACACTCAGGAGCTCTGCAAGGTACAACATATCTGAGAATTTATAAACCAATACAAAAGGTTGATTTGCAGAAATTAATGCAACAACAATATTGATTTATTAAGAAAAACATTTTCTGGGGAAGAGAACTCATGTTTTGCAATGCTCAAGAGTGACAATTTCTGTAGATTGAGAGAAACTATTTTAAACTCTAGATTTTAAAATGCCAAGTTATGCACTCCTACAGAAAAATGTGAGAATTATCAGCTAACACTGGTGGACGTGTACTCCTTTTTTATGGTGTTGAAACCAAGCTCAGTTATTTGAGCAAAAAAAGCCACATCATCTAAAGCTGGAAAAGAAAGGATTCTTTTTTAGCTCATAATATATAGAGCACACTCTTCTAAATACAGTAAGTAAAAAAACAAGATCACAGAGATTATTTTTAAAATGCAGATTCCATGTCACCTGCCTCCAACTTGCCATAGTCCACTACCTATTAAATGAGCTGCATTTCAAATTTTTCATGTATTTCTAAGTCCAGCTTTCAAAGCCTGAAGCCTTTTATTCTTTTTTTCCCTCCAAACCTTTATTACATACCATCCAGTTTCATTTGCTCTGGACAATAATAGTGAATCACAGCTAGAAGAGCAGCACCATCACTGCCATCCTTCATCAGATCTTCCAGCACAGGGAAGTAGGGTAACTGCCTGCTGGAGAGGTGGTCTCTTCTGTAACGCACCTACCGAGAGAAAACAAGGGTTCACACCAGGCTAAAGAGGCAAAAAAGACCCCCAAGAAAAGGCAAAGAAAAAGGAATCTGTGTTAAGCATTGAAAACTCTTTTCGGTGGATCCTCTCTGGCATTCTGCCCCCAGTCAAAACCAAACAAACTTGTGCTTTTCTCCCCGTGGAAGCCAATTCTGAAGGAAATGGTGTTTCCCTTTTAATCTTAGAATGGTTTGGGTTGGAAGGGATCTTAAAGGTAATCTAATCCAACCCCCTGCCATGGGCAGGGAAGCTTCCACTGGAGCAGGTTGTTCATCTGCCATTCCATCTCCTCATGCCCAGGAGCAATCCGTGCTGCTGGATTCCTCACATCATTCACACCTTTTAACTTATTATAATCAATTTAATTCAAAATCCTTCCACACAGATGCACGAATGCAGCAGATCCAAAGAAAGAGACACAGGTAGCTACACGAAAACACTTAAAGCTTGGGAAAAACAAAACACAGCAAAAATAATTTGATGAGCTGCTGATGTCTTGTATCTTACCCACATCCACGGATTTGCTGTCGTGTCCACAGACAGCAAAGTTCTCTCAGAGAGAACCAGAACATGGCCAGTGTGCAATTCAGGTGTTGTGCAAAAATAAAAACATGGCCTTTTCCAAAATAGTCACAGAGGAGGAGGCCTTGACATCTCCAGCAAAATTCTCCTGGATTTACTACAGATCAAACTCTGGTGCAAACCACCCTGCAGCCCCCAGGGAATTCGGAGCTGCCAAAGCCACTCAGCTGAAGAACAGATCTTGGCATTGCTTCTTGCAAGTTTTGCAAGTTCCAGGGTTGCTGTTTCCTGAGCATCCACACACTACTGCACTGGGTGGCTGTGTCTAAACTGAGCAGCAAAGCAGGTGGGAAAAGCAAAAGCAAAATGCACTGCAGGGCATGGCAGAGACACCTGGCAGTGCTGGAGAAACATCCCTTGGACACTTCAGGGCATTGATATCACTGGGATTTAACAGAATCTCTCATCTGCTGTGCAGACACACCCATCACATATTGAACCATCAGAGGAAAGCTGGCTTTTACCAATGGCATCCTACACTTCCCAAGACAGCCTGGGAAAGCTCTACACACACACACACACTCCTAGTGTCAATTTAGGATGGCACAGTCTGTGAAAAAATCTGTTCAGAGGAATGAAGATCACTTGGAGCAATGAGAACCAGTTTCTTTTCTTTATTTTGCACATGCTATGCTAAGTTTCCCAAAGAACTCAAAGCTATCTCTGCATGCTAATGCTATTTTTCTTGTCCTTTTACCAGGTGCAAATTGGGTTTTTCCCCAGCCTGGAGCACTCCACAAAGATGTAATGGAATGGGAATCATACTGTACCACACGAGCATATTCCACTGGTTCCAGCATGCAGTGCGATAGGGCATGCATCAGATCAGGCTTACACAAAGAGAAACAGTGAGATATAGGATGGTGATTATTCAAACAAGAAACAAATCAAAGGCATCAGCAACATCCATTATGCACTGGAAATGTGGTTGTTAAGTCTGGTAGGATAAGTGTGCACACCAAGGTGAACTGGTTAGCTTAAAAGGGTCAGCATTCATCCACTTAAAGTAAGCATATTTAAAAAAAAAAACACCTTCAGAAATTTTTTTTTAAACTTTAAGTCCTCCTGTAGTTAAAGTAGATACAAATATTTCTTTTCCAACAGGCTTAAATGGAATTTAAACCAAAAACAGTCAATACCAAGAAAAATCTGTAAAAATTCCTTGTTTCTTTTGGTGTTGGTGAAAAACCTCACAGATTTATCAAGGAGGGTTTTTATGGACTTAATTTAACTCCCTAATTTTTGCTCAACTATTATTCTATTAACTATTCAGTCTTTTATACTGAAAATTCTGAATTCTTCCTTATTTTCTAAGCTGAGTGTTGTGGTTTGGAACCCTCCCTGCCCATGCATACAATGAATGATATCTGTATGCAATAACTGCAGAAATGGTGCTACTGAAATAGAGATAATTCTGTATTAAATAACCCCCAACCAACCAAAAATCACTAAATAAAAAAGCACAGACCTGACAGAATCTGACAACAACTTTGGAAAATGCAAAATCTGTCAGTAAATCATTAAAATCTAAGTGGACTAGAAGTGAGACAACCTTTGTTTACTCCTCCCTTTAATTTCAGATATTTCAAGTTTTTACTCCAGCCCACAGTGGTTTGGTTCAAACAAACAAAGGATCAGGAGGCTGCAGTGGGACTGAGCTCTCTGTGGGAAGGCACAGAGATCATGGGGAGACTGCCTGATCACACCTGCCTTTTGCAAGTGCTCTGCCCTTTGGAATTAACAACTGAGACAACAGCTCCTCTTCCCAGAGAGAAAATGAGTAACACCAGCTCCTGCAAGGGCAGGAGAAAGGGTATCAAAGCTAAGGAAAGCAAAGGAACAAAGGAAAGTCTCTGCCAGTTGAAATAAACCCAGAAAACTCAGACAAAAAAGAGCAGGATTTTTGAAGCACAATTTTGCTACTTTTTTTATATATATTGGAATTGATATTCCAATTTCAGAGCTCAGTATAAAGCAAAAGAAGCATTTTGTTCCAACGTGCAAGCTGTCTTCCCTCCCACTGTGCCAGCTCAGCCTCCCTAACTGAGCCCACAGCCCCAGCCAGTGTCCCAGCGGATCCAAACTGCTCTGGCAAATCTCCTACCCCACCTCAGTGAACAGCAGTGCTCTGCCTCTGACAGATTTACAAATCTGCACCAGAGCAGGTGCAGGAGCAGTGTAAGAGCATTATTTAAGCACAAACATCTGAGTATCTTAACTATGGATTCCAAGATTAGGCAGCCATTTAAGCCACCCAGCTTTTCTCTCACCTCAGCGCTCAGTGATCACTTCCTGCTTACAACAAAACCCAGCAAATGCAACCATTTCAAACTGGGAAATTTTCCAGGTTTGGTTTGGTTTTTTTTTTTGCTGCTTCTCCACCTCCCTCACTCCTGCAGTGTGGAAGCAATTTTGAGATGCTGCAAAGTGAGTATGCTGTATGCTGTACAGTATGCAAACAAAGCAAAGTCATGAAAACAAAGCCTGATGACCAAAAAAGCTCACACAGGTGTTTTTCAAAGAGCAGCTAAAAAGCATTGGAATGGAAGCAAACACTCTGAGGAAGTTTAAAAAGCCATGATTTTGTGGATGACAACTGGTGTAAAAGTAGTTCACTTACAGGTACTAATTTCCAATACCATTTGGAAGGAGACTGCTCAGGAAGCAAGGAAAGGAACGTAGGAATAGGAAAGGAACATCAGCAATGCAAGTTAAAAGCAGTAATACTTAAATGCACTTCAGCAATCAACACTTTCATATTTTAGAGGGCTTGTAGCCTAGAAATTTAGATTTAAAGATACTAACATGAGACCCAAAAGCAGTCCCTGTCAAATAGTTCAAGGCATCCTTCAGACCACACATCAGATTTTAATTAAACAGCTCCTTTTGGCTGAAGGATATTGTTTTCCACAAAGGCACATAAAAAAACACTACCATGAAAATTAAAAAACTGTGCCTTGTTCATATGTCACACTTTGAGCCCTTTGCCCATCAGTGCCAATTTGAGGAAAGAATATGTTATTTATAATTTATCTTAAGGTTTTGTTTGAGAAAGACCTGTTTGACATTCTCCAGAAATGAAAGTGTGCTATATTTTGCAATATCAGTGCATTGTGATATCATTTCAAGGGAAAAAGCTGGAAAAAAAACTACAAACACACACATATAACATTTGAATGCCAAGAGTATCCTTTACTGGACAGAACCTGAAGAAGTCCCTAAATACACATTAGACAAATAACCCATGCAAAAAGAATATGCCCCAAGAGCTTTCAAAATATAGAACATATATTTTGTGCTGTGAAAGCTGAGTCATATTTACCCACATATAGTTGATACAGGTTATTTTAGTTGAAACAAGTTGTTTTCAAGTTGTTGAGAGTTAAAGGGAAGTCAGAAGATACCAGTGGGCTTCAAAGGCAAGGAAGGGCACTGATGACAGAGACAAAACAAACTGCATGCAGAAAATCTCAGTTTTGAGCACTGGAGCCCTCACATTTCTCTGACAAAATAAAATACTGATATTTAAATTCATTATTCATCCACACACAATATCACAGCTGAAGACAAATTTGCTTTACCTTTTGATGCCCTGGACTTTCCATTAGTTGTTGTTTTAATTTAATCTCTTTCTCTGTTATCTCTCTCATTTTAAGGTTCACCTAAAAGGGCACAGCATGGAAGATGAATTAAAATACACCTGGATATGTTTCCACAAGTGTTCTTCTTCCTCCTGTTACTTAATGGACAATTCATGCTACAAACATAAGAAGTTCATAGGAAAACATGGCACAGCAGTTTTCTACAGCAGCTCTGTATTAGCAGTAGCTGTAATCACAATCCTGGGTTTGCAAGGACACATTCTCTTTGGAATGTGACTCTTGACACTCAAAAGAATTACAGTAACTTAACTGCTGCCCTTGGAAAAGTTTCAGGCTTTCTGTTCAATGTTCCAGGCAGTCAGAGTTAAGTCCATCCTGTTATTTAACATGAAACAGTGCTTAACCTAAAAAAAACCTCCACCAACCAAAAAAACACCTCATAGCAACTGAGAAAGAAAGAATCTGAAAAGAAAGAATCCAATTTTTACAGTTTCTCTAACTCAGTTCCTGATTACCTTCTCTATTTTAAAATTTACCAGCCTTACTCACGCCTAAGAAAAACAAGTTGCAAAAGTAGAAGGAGGTGACAGCAACGCTCAAGAAAGGAAGATGCTCATCAGAACCTTTTTAAAAATCTGAAAAGTAACAAGGAAAGACAGGCATGCTTTTCCCAAAGTAAAATTTACCTTGTTAATCCAGAAAACCATGGCATCCTCCAAATCATAGGGCAGTTCTTTTGAGGCACTGAATGTAGAGAAACGCTTGACACTGGCAACCACCTTTTCAATGCTGATCATTTCTACAGTGTAGGCCATCATAAGAGCATCAATCATTGCCATATGAGAACTCTGAAAGAAGAAAACAGAGAGTACTAGAAAATAAAATCCCTTTTAAAAAACATTACTTTGTAACTGTATTTAAAATAAAACACTCCTAAGGTTAGCGACCTAGAAATTAAGAGCTCTTCACTCCATTTGCTATTTTAACTAGCGTTAAATAAAAAGAAGATGATTAGGTGGATTTAATTAAGCTAACCATTTTGATTGGTGCAGAGCCCAGATCAGATTCAGACACAGGTGTATCATCGCCCTCCATGACGTAAATCCCCTTCCGAGCCAGGGCCTGGATCACAGACTGGTGTCCCTGCAGAGCAGCCACCTGATCCCCCTTGAGGATGAGGCTGCACACGCGGCAGTAGAGCTCGCTGGAGAGCAGCAGTTTGATCACAGGGGGTTTGATGTGCTCCTGCTCGTACTGGTCGATGTAGAAAGGGTCCTTCAGCTCCTCAGGGACGTTGTCTGGAACAGAGGAGAGGTGATGTCGACATGTGGTACTGCTCAGCACCGAAAGCCAGAGGGGAGTGGTAGTAGGCACGTTTTATTTGGGATTAGAGGTTGAGATCACAGGTTAAAATGGGTGGCACACGGGCAAGGTTTATCCTTCTCTTCAAAGCAAAATCCCAAAGCATCTGTGCACAGCATGGACAACTGCAAGGCTTGGTCACCAAGAGGGGCTGGCCAGACTCAAATCTAAGCCACCAATTTTTGGTTGAATTTTGGCAATTCAGATCAAAAAGACCAAAATATCTGACTAAAACCTTGAACATTTTACAAACCAACCAGTGAGCTATTATCTGGGTTTTTTTGTCAAGAGCATCGAATTGAACTATTGCAGCTTTCAGCCTTTCAAGCCTAGGAAGCAAAACCAACTCCACTTGGATTAAGCAGGAACTTTAAGCCAAGCTTAAAAATGAACTTCTTTTGCCTTGGCCCAATTTTCACAAGTCATCTTAGGATTTTATCAGACTGAGTCTAGACCCTGAGTGTAGTAATTTAGAAGAAGTTAAAATTAGCAATGAGAAGGCCTCACCCTTGCACACCACCAGCCATAAACACATTTTTACTGCTCCCCAGCACAGCTCAGAGCTGGCAGGAGAGAAAGGCACTAACAACAACTGATATTCCAATCACTCTAAATATGTCCAAGACATCTCAAATCCATCTATCCCTTGCTCTACATTCCAAAATAAATACTTCTCCTCATATTGGGTAATCAGCCTGGAAGCTATTGATCTTCATAACAACCTAGCAGGAATAATGAGAGTCTGCAACTCCAAGGAAAATATTTTCTAGCCTCAAGTGTATTGTCTTAATAGAAGCCTGACATTTCCTAAACTTCAAACATAAAATTCTATCTAATGCTATCCAGTCACTCTGAACATCTTTCCCCAAAGTCACTTAAACAGTTTGTTTTAAATATACACATCGACACTTAAAAGAAATATTAATTTGGCAGCATATTTACTTTTCATTCAGCTCATTTCCAGAATAATTTAATTTTCCCATTCCAAGAAACTCCTACCCGTATCTTTGACTGCAGAATAAGCCACACAATATTTGTACACTGCAGAGCACTGGGTGTTCATAAAGAAGAGGAATGGAGACACAGTGTTATTGCATGAGCCACAAATACATCTCACTTAGATAAAAATATGTAGGAAACCAGTGCTGTCCAAGAGCCCTAACAGCTCCTGTTAGTCAGACAGTGCTGGACCTGTTTTTCAAAATGTGAAGCTTTCTGAAGTTTTTTTTAAATGAAGATAATTATTTTTCCTTTCTGTGACATTGAATGTGACTTTGTACTGAAGATGGTTGGAAGAGACACAATAAACCCCACTGGCACTACCTAAGTAGCATTTGTTAACATGGGTGTCCATTTTTAGTGAAATACATAATAAATTCAGATATTTTTAATCTTCTTAACATTACTCAACCTGACCTAAAATCAAAGGCTGTTGAAAGCTCATTCCATTTAATGGCCATTTCCATTTCTAGAGAGAGAACTCAAGCTTCCATTTCTAAAGACTGAGGAAAGATCCAAAAATCCAAATGCAAAGCAGCTCTTAGAATTCAACATTTTAGTTCATTACAAGCAGCTACACCTTTAACAACCAAAGACATGATGCTTTGTACTAGAATTATTTGTGAAAGGAAATAATACAAGCTCATAAAATATCCATGAAGTTGTACATCTCTGGCAGAGCATTAGCACCACTCCGAGCTTTAAAGGCTTTTTGTAAAACGACGACAAAAAAAATGCAAATTCCAAATGTGTGAAATCTGAAGCACTTGGATGAGGGTTTAGGACCAACACCTGCTCTCCATCAGCTCCCAGGCCCTGATGGGAAAACTGAGGTGACTGCCTGGAACTGGGCAGGAAGGGGTGGATTAGAAGCCCCAAAATCCCTCCAAGACATCTGCCCCACAGGCTGGATTTTCCTTGGATTTTCCCTTCTCCACAAGGTACTGTGATTATTTTATAGACTGCAACCACAGCGAGCAAAAAGGTTTCTCTGCAATATTAACACGCCCAGGAGGGATCCAATCTATAGGATTGGGGTCTTTACACACATTATTAACACAGGAGAGGCCATGGGAGCGTGGTGCTGAGCCTCCCACGTGACAGGGGCAGGCAGAGCTCCCACATCAATTTCCAACTAAACCAGCTCCATTTCAATGATTTTTAAAAGCCTTTTCTAGCACTAAATGGATCTAGTTCTTAGTGAGGAGATTCCATGTCACAGAAATCAATACGTTAAAAAAATAAAACCCAAACAAACAACCCAAAACAAACACACAAACAAAAAACCAGGGAAAAAACCCAACTTGGATCTTGTATTTCAATCTGAAAGTCCAGTCAAGAAACCTGAAATCTTTTTCTTTTGTACTGAAGAATCCTCTGATTTCATGTTTCTGATCTCCATATAACTGCTTAAGGACTGAATGGATTTGGATTGCCCAGGATTAAGGGTAGGGCTGGGTGGGAATAACTTTTAGTACCAGGATTAATAATTTGAAGACTATCACAAGAAGTTGTTCATCAACATTAATCCTCCCATAATTGCAACTTATTTCACTGGAAACACTTGCCTTGGTTAATTTTTTACATTAGTCCATATAACATTTCTGTCTGTCTGTCACATACAGGAGCAGTCCTCTACCTGATTTATGTCCTGACTAACGATCCACAAAAAAATGAAGATATAAAAACCACATCAAAGCTCAAGAGTGGCAAGGCTAACTTCACTATATAATTCAAATTTATTTCACGCTGGACATAATGGCAAGCACAAATAAATGAGAAATAAAAGGCAGGAAAACCTGCAATACAAACAGGATTCTAAATAAGTGTATAATTCAGAGATGAGAAATTTCCAAATAGAATTGATGATCATACATGGTGCAGTTGTCTCAAATGGGGTAACACAGAACAGAGAAAGAAGGGCTTTAATTGAGACATGTTTTCAATATTTGAAATCTGCATCTGAAAGTGCAACTGAAGACACTGATCTTACCTTTCACATCTGTTAATTATTCTTACCTGCAGCACCCAGGGCTGCTCATTCTCCAACCCCATCTTAAAAATGACAAAATTCCCACACTGCCAGGAATTTCAGGAATATGTTGTCACTTTTAGGACAATTCCACACCTCCAGAGGTGACCCAGTGCTGATTTAAACCACACACCATGGACACACAGGTAGCCCCTGGTATCATGGACACCTTTTCTCCCTAGTTTTTAGGGATCAGACAAACTCCAGATGTGTCACATGCTCTGTCCTTGTCCCACTATGGAATGTGCCAATGTTCTTTTTGAAGAAAATATCCCAGGTTTTCCAAGTCCCAGTTTCTATCAGAATCTTTCCCAACACCTTCTTTCCATGACCTAGAACTGAACTTGGAGGTTAGAAAAGTTCTGTTCATTAAAACTTGAGTTTTTACTCATTTATGGCTTGCATTTGGGAAGAATCAATATGAAAAATTAATTTCTGAGAAATGAACACCTAAGCTATAGCTACAAAAATTTCTGCTCAAGCAATATAACAAATAGTACTAAAGGAAAACCAAATTGTCCTTAGTTTTTTGCTTATAAAAAAGCTTCCAATACTATCTTAATTCCCAAAGGAAGTCACCTTTATGTTCTTGAAAAGCTTGCAAACACTTCCTGCTTTTTCTGATGTGCTTCCTGAGTTGTTTCCCCAGGCAAATGTTTGCATCAACTTCAACACAAGTTTTAGAGTTGCCAATTTTGGACATACTGAGGAGTTCAAAAGGCACCAGTGGTTTTATAGCAACTTAAAACCAAGAGTACATAACCTGCAATCAGCTCTGTGGAGGTGAACATCATTAATTCAGTTTGCCCTAAGTTTTCTGACAAGAATTGTTGAAGAATTTACCACCCTACCCTCAGTATCAGAGTTGACTGGATCCCTTTCACACACGAGTTTGATGAAAGTTTATACCACATTACTCTTATGCTCATTTTTGCTGCTTCCCACACTTATAAAAACAAAGGAATATAATATTTTTTCTGAGTTTCAGCAGCATAAACTCTCAAGTGTTCTTGCCCTGCTGAGCCAATATTGGGGAGATACCTCCACTGCCTATGTTTGTAAGAGATGAAGGAATCAAAAATAAACCACCACGATTTTTCATTCAGCAATTCTTTTGGTCTGTTCCATCAAATCAATGAGTCCCAATCTCTCAAAAACTGTCAGTTTTGAGTGTATATCATCAAGCAAATCAAAATTGTTGAGAGGATTACAAAAATAACTTCACTTGCAACAACTGTCAGAGAGACAATCATTGCCAGCCTCTCCTTGCTTCAGGGGAGGAACCATTTCTTTATCATCTCACTTACAAAAACCTGTTCAAAGACAACCACCTGATTATGACTTGATAAAGAAAAATACAGCAATCTGAACAAATTTGACTTATCCCTTGAACTGACGGGGTGGAGACACCCCAGATGTTATTTTACCTCCAGAAGCACGAAGAACTGGTTTCACATGGAAAGGGAGCCAAGCTGTCCTGGTAAACAGCACGAAGCTTATTCAAATTCTGAGTAGGATTTCATTAGTATCAGTATCTGTTCCCAGAATTATTCAGCACTGGGTGAATGCCCTCCAAGCTGCAGAGCATGTGCACAAACTACACCTTCTCAGTACTAAGACCACCAGAATAAAAACATTTTGTGTTGGTTCTCATTACAGCACCGAAGGCTAAACCCTGTAAGTGATCTGTAATAGGACACATGAAAATTTACATACAACAGGCAGGAAAAACCCCAAGCTAAAGACTTTGCAAACTGCCAGGAGAGAGACTGCACTTATTACCATATCTTTTGATCAAGAATAAAGCCACAAACCTGGATAAAGCACAGGAGACAAAATAATAATTATGGAATCCTTCACCCCTGTAAACTTCACACAACAATACTCAGTGTTTATCAAACAGGTGCTATTAAAGAAACAAGTGTTTAACTGTTCATATTTGCTAAACACAACAGCTTTCTTAAAAGTAATTTTACTACCAACCTGAGAAGAAAGCTGACAAAGACAAGCAGGGAATCCAGGGATTTAGGGAATTTAGCCCAGGAAACATTCTCACACTGCCTCTACCAACTGGTAACTGTGTGGAACTATACAATAGTACAGTACTATTAAGTAAAATCTTATTTAGCAAGTAAGTTTTAAGTACTCAAAGACCAAAAAAAGACAAACTTGCATTTCCCCTTCAATGCATTCCACTGGTCCTTGGCTTTCCTGCCTGCACCTTGCCAAAGGTTTCAGGCTACTGTCAGAATTAAGTCTGGAAACTATGTAAAGCTCCCAGCCCTGATAAATAAGTAAAATCCATCAGGTCCCTTTTGAAAAATCTGAATTTTGCACACTGTTTTACAGAGGCAACAACATTTGCTATGGAGAGGGTTGGAAAGAACCCACTGCTCACAGTGAGACTTCCACACCCTTCAGTATCTCAATTTTATTATTATAGCCACGATGATAGAAAACATAATTTCTACACATAAATTAATGCCACACTAAATCTGCTGAGAAATCAGAAGTTTTGTTGTCACTGTTTCTTTTCCCAGGTCACAAATAAAACCATCCTGAGTTTGTTCTTTCCAACTGCTGCTGCTCAGAGCCCGAGGGGCCAGCAGGGCTGAAGGGCCAGGTCCACTTCTCACTGCTCTGCATGGCCTCATTCCTGCTTGGCAATCTGGATCATTCCAGCCACTGTGGAAAAGTGATCTCCCCATGGAGGGCTTGCCAAGCCTCCCCAGCCCTCCCACGTTCACCCTCTGTGAACTGAAGTTCCCCACACTCAGTGGCAGCTTTGCTCCTCAACCCCTT
Source organism: Erpornis zantholeuca (assembly GCA_013400515.1). Lineage (NCBI taxonomy): Eukaryota > Metazoa > Chordata > Aves > Passeriformes > Timaliidae > Erpornis > Erpornis zantholeuca. The sequence continues at coordinate 749,675 of VZTN01022425.1, read as the reverse complement.
AAACATCAGCAATTAGAATTCCCTGAAGGGGCCGTGTGGTCCTCATCAAAGTTTCAGGATAAAAAAGGGTAATTCTGGTCTAATTAAACTCCATTTACTCAAACCACTGTCTCAGCTAAAGGGACTTAGAATCTTTCCAGACTATAGAAGGTTTCCAGATGTGCTCAGACTGAGAGGGATCCATGTCAGTACTCCCAGATTTATTTGGGGAGATGGGTGACACTGAATGGAGAAACACCTTCCTTCACAACATCCTTCCCCTCGGTTTTCTGGAATTCAAACAGTTGTAGGACCTCCCTCTGCAGCCCATCTGTGCCAGCCAGGCATCCACCACAGCCAGGAGCTGCAGGTTTCCAGGAACAAATCATCCAGCCCAATTCCTGTGCAAGGAGAGGTGTTCTCCTGCAGTGTTTGTGTAGCTGCTCACTTGTTTGGCTACCAAAATTCTCTTTTCATGGCCAGAAGGAAAAAAAAAAAGGGAGACTGCATCATCTTGCATCATCAAATAAAACAAAGCCCAAACTAGGACTTCGAATTATTTGTCATGCATGCTCCCAGTGATTTGTCCTTGAGGAAAAGAAAACAAAGGATGAAGAATTTTCCTATTTAAATGCCAGCTTAGAAGTGGAGAATGCAAATATCCTTTGACAGCAAAGAGAAATACGGTTGCAGGTAAAAGCTTCAGGGATGAATGACTTTCAGTAACAGTCTACACCAGCATCAAGTTCCTGTTCTTGACCCTTTCCACTCTTCACCACGAGCTCAGCCTTATCCATATGAAATGCACCAGAATTTGAAAGATTGGGCACAAAATTATGTCAATTCCTAAATCAAATCCAAATCTAACATTTCAGAAAAATACTCATTCACTTGAAGGCAGTTATGGAAGCCTGGTAAGATTTACTTCAGAACAGACGTGTTTCAATTTTACAAACAGATAATCTTTTTTTTTACCAAATTAACCAGAAATAAGTCTAGAATAATAAATAGTCCTCAAACCCTTTAATCTGCATAGTGAGATTTTATAGAATAAAATCACAACTGATTGTAGCTGCCCAGGACTCACTGAACAACATCCAATATCTTAAAACTAAAACACAACCCCGAGGGATGACAAGTAACGTGTTAAATTCAAGTATTATTCAAAATTATAATCACACAGGATTCTTAAACCCATCTCTCTATGAATTAAAGAGGCTTATAAATTTCTAGGGATTGTGCAATGCTATCCCAGCACTAATGGCTAACATGTGACAGCGACTTGCAGGAGCCATTTCAAAAATCAAAACTACATTTCCACAGTCCTGCAAAGACACGCACGGACACCAATCCTTACTCACTGGGGAAAAAAAATCACTTTTTCCTATTGTTTGTGGCATTTAGCTTCTATTATTTGTCATCTGAACAAGCCTAAATGCAAGCAGAAAAACAGGCAGAGGCTGCTGCAGCCAGAGATCCCAGCTCTGCCATGGGAAAAGCTGTTTCTTTTTAGCTTTTAGTCACAGGAAAGCCAAATACTTTTACAACCTGTGTTGTCAGGAGCATAAACAGACTTGCCATTAAGCAATTAACTGGCCCAAGAGGTTCAGACACAACCCTGAGTGCTGGAGCAGACACCACCCCAGCAGCACGAGGCCACCGAGCTCTCTCTGCAGCGTAGGATCCGTGCCAGTCCCTTCCCATTTAGGATCAGCTTTCCTTCGAAACAAAGTCACAATATAAATAGTGCATCCCCAGGTCTGGAATAGCCATTTTGTCACAGATCGCTAAAAAGTTTCAGGAAATGTAACAAACAATTCCAGTAACTGAGAAATATTTACATGAGGAAGTGCCTGTTCTGTTCTTTTAAGTTATCAATGTTCTCCTGACAGCCTCCCCAGATTCCCACATTTTCAGACATTGTGTGATCCGTGGGGCTTTTTGTCTCTTGTTGCTTGTAACAAAATACATTAACCACTGTCAACTCCTCATTTTCTTTTGCCCACCATCACCAGGATGAGGGGGACACTGAGGGAGCTGGAAATGTTTAAAAAGAAAAATAATTTAGAAAAATATTCCAGCAAAGATTAATATTTAATGGCAGGAATGGACCACTTTTCTTCAGCCTTGTCACCAAGTAAGCCAGTGCTAATCCATTAAGCATATTATGAGTTTGGAGAATTAGACTTAGATTAACAGGGCCACCTCATTTTCCAAAACAAGACTCTATACATGCTTTTATTACATCTTTTGTTCTGGATTAAACAAACCCACTAGTACTGCATCCTGTTTCTTCATAATGAAGCCACTTAAACTCGAAAGGTACCTTGTACATCGAGACAGATCTAGTTCAAAACAAAAAAGCAAATTTCAATAGCTGCCAGGAAAACACTGTCCAAATATACTCCAAGAATATTCATTTTCCCACGTTTGACAGTAAAAGTTTATGACACTGTGAGGGAAGGAAGAACTCCCTTATCACCTACAACCTGCTCTTTAATGTCACAGCACCCAAACTACACCTGCTCATTCAACATTTCTTTCCATAAAAGAAAATCGTTGCTGGAACATAAATGGATTGTTTTTTAGATGATTTTGGAAGTAAAACCACAAGCTGACAGAAAAAGAAGTCATAACTGAGCATACAAAGGGTGTCAAGGTGCCAGCATCCATTGGCCAAGATGAGCAGACAAGGAAGCACCTAAAGCCTGCAGGGGCTTGGGGCCTGCAAGCAGTGACATAAAGCTCTGTGGAACAAAGTCTGCTTAGCTAAAGCAAGGATTTAAACATTTTGAGGCAGGCAATTCTTGCCAAGCACCATCTGGGAGCATTCACCATTAGGTTTGCTGATTCAGGGCATCTCATACAGTCCCGTTATTCCTGTTTAAGGTACCAGCAGAGATACAATATTACAAGAGAACAGGCTGCCATATTATTGATATTTAAAACAAAGCCAAATTTAATTACTCCTGGAACAGCAGGGGAGACAGAAAAAGTAAGAACAAAATCAAGAATGACTTCTTGGTAGAGGTGATCTTACCTATTCCGTAGGCTTTAGCACAGATCCATTGTAGATTAGCAGCTATTTTTGCCCTGGCTGAATCATAGAGCTCCAAAGGGACAATCTCAACTGCACTATCTGGCAGAGCATCCATTTTTCTTCTGGTACTATCTCCACCCGCACAAACATCAACATCCACCATCTAAAACAAAAACAAAAGGCAGAGACTTTTACACGAGCCGACGATTCCAAAGGCATACGGGAGAGCGGCTGGCCAGGCTGCACACAACAGGCCCGACATCCTTCGGGATTTCCATCGGCAGGGCTGATGTAGCGATTCCAAAGCCACTCGGAAATCAAAAGGCTTCGGAGCCCGGGGCGAGCATCCCTTATTGTCAAGGGCAGGGCCCGGCTCGGCGAGCCCCCGGCCGAGGCAGCGGAGAAAGGCGCAGCCCCGTCACCTGCCGATGGGATAAAGGAAGGATGGGGCTCTCCCGAACAATGCGGGCAGGTACCGCCGCCCCCTCCCCGCCCGCGGGGCCGCGCCGGGGCAGGGGCAGAGCCAGGGCAGCACCTGCGGCTCCTTCCCCCGCCTCGCCCCCGAGAAGCAGCACAGGCTCCGCGCCCGCACGCCCATGGCCCGAC
>VZTN01022425.1:716469-745616 GCA_013400515.1 Erpornis zantholeuca | reverse complement strand
GACCCCGCCCCTCACGGCCCCGCCGCCCGCACGGCCCCTCATGGCCCCGCAGCCCCCTCACGGACCCGCGACTCTGACAGACCCACCATCCTCGGGGATCCTCTCCCCATCACGGACCCACAACCACCACGGTCCTCCTGCCCTCAGAGCCCTGCCGCCCTCAGCCCATCCCCACCTTGAGGGGCGGGTGGTGGCCTGGGCTGTGGCTGCCGGAGGAGCACCCCGTGGGAGTCATGATGGAGAAAGGACCTCTTTGGTTAAGAAAGGGGTGAACGAGAGCGACTTGGGCCGTGTCCCGCTCCAGTGAGCTGTCAGGCAGCTCCTGGCCTTCTAACACACAGCCCGGGGGACGTGTGGGCTCTGCAGGGGTTTGGGGAACCAGCTCCTGGGCAGGAGATGGAATCGTGGCTGCTGAGCCCCCACTCCATCCCCACCCCATCAGTGCCACAACCCCTTGGCATCTTCACCCCGCCTTCCCTTTGGATGCAGGGAAGCAAAGAAACACCAAAGAAACTTTGTCTCTCCGCAAAAATCGCCAGCCGTGGGAACATTCAGGTGCATGATAGATTCCTCTGTACTGAAGGAGTCATTTTCTTAAGTGCAGGAAGGGTTGAGATTTCTCTCTGCTGCCAGCAAGGCTCAATAAAACATTGGGTTTGTATCAAAAAGTAGCAGCAATACTTTTCTTCATGGTATTATATGTCCTGCAAGATTTGCTGAGTTACTCCCTGCTCACCATCCAAGGGCATCAAAGACGTTTTTCAGGCCAAAGCCTGACTTACACATCTTATGTGTTTCTTGGCAAAAAGAGAATATCTTTCCCTGTTTTATGTCACGATCTGTAACAACAGCAAGAAATGTGTGACAGGTACAAGATGTACAAGATGTGGGGGTTTTTTTGCTGTTAGACACACTCTTGTCTCCCAGCCCTGTCTAGAGGCTGCTGTCCTGCTGTCCGTACAGCAAGCAGGGGTCAGGCAGAATAAAATCATGGAATACCCTGAGCTGGAAGAAACCCACAAAGATCATTGAATCTAACCCCGTCCCTGCACAGGCACCCCAACAACCCCACCCTGTGCATCCCTGGCAGCGCTGTCCAAACTCTCCTGGCTCTGGCACCCTTGTGGCTGTGCCCATTCCCTGGGGAGCCTGGGCAGTGCCCAGCACTCTCTGGGGGAAAAACCTTTCCCTAGTACCCTTAACCCTCCCCTGACACAGCTCCAGCCATTCCCTGGTCACAGAGAGCAGAGCTCAGAGCTGCCCCTGCAGAAATTGTTGATAGCATTGAGGTCTCGCCTCAGTTTCCTCCAGGCTGACCAAGCCCAGTGCCCTCAGCTGCTCCTTGTTTGGCTTCCCCTGTGGACCTTTCACCATTTTCATGGCCTCCTTTGGACGCTCCCTAACACCTTTAGATCTTTCTTGTATCGTGGTACCCAAAACCCTGTGCCGTTCTGGCCACCACCGCGCACCAGGCTCGTGATCAAAACCGGATCCTGCAGATTAGCTCACTTGACAAGTGAGTTTTAGGGCTCATCTGAAAAGTGAAGCTGCATGATTGAGCTTCAAGCCTATAATGCTTGTGTCGGCCAGATGAATTATCTTCATATCCATCTACTGAAACCATGATTATAAGTTTAGCTGCACAACAGCGATAGCAGACTGACCTTATTCTACCTAATTTCGTTATAATTCTCATGAATTATTTTCCTGCTGCATGTAACTGGTAGATTATATGAATATTTCAGAATCATTAAAGATTCATTTGGGTCTGTCTTAAGATTCAACGTTTGTGTCTTCTCAAAGTGCAAGGGGAGGGCAGTCTTTGTTTGTGTCACCAGGAAATACAACCTGGTGTCCAAAGGTTATTCCAGCCTCTATCGTTCTTCCATATTGCAGGATTGTGTGCAATCAGAGTGTCTTTGCAAACAACTTGCTGGTTGTTTTATAATCTCTGTTCGAAGGGTTCACTGGTTACAGGCTCTCGTTTTCTGGCATTATCATCAGAACAAGCTGCTCTTGTTTTTAGATTAAGCATTAAGGTCCAATCCAAATCCCCTTATATTTGAGAAGAATGTTTTCATTTTCGTGGTGGATTGGGCATTAGATCCATGGCAGGAACAGAACAGCTCTTGGACTCCTGGAGCAGGTGACCCTTATTGAGGGTGAAGGTGTAACCGGGAGAAAACTGACCTACTTCTTCCTCTGACATATTTTTCCTTGAGGTGAAGAATGGATCCAGTTGTTAAACTTATCAGGAACAAAAATATGCTCTAAGAAGCTGCCAGACAACCCCCACGAATCCATGCCACCTCAACTCCTGCAACTTTTGGAATAAAAAAAGGGAAGAAGCATAAAAGGGAGTGCTGTCCTTTCCCAGGCCTCTGCTGCACGTAGGATCCTGGCCCTGGAATTACCTCTTGCTCTGCTCCTTTTTCTCCTTTCTGCACCTCTTCCAGTCTGGGGTGGAATGTGCTGCCACTTCTTCCTCTGCGGTAATTTCCTGAAACTCTGCTATTGAGGGCATTTGCATGTCCTTAAGTGGGAGCTGAAATTGATGTTTTGGGAGAGTTTGGAGGTGATGATGAAGTGGTTTGTCAGGAACTCGGCATCACCCCACACCAGCGTCCTCAAACTTGTCCTGGAGATAAAAAGCCTGCATTTAAAGTGGGAGGGTCATAAGTTTGTTTGCTTTTTCCGTGGGAAAATAAATGACTCTCCCATGTTCAGCTGCAACAAATTCATCTGTAATTTGTGTGCTGCTTGTTTCTTTCTGTGCTCCACTACTAAACACGCTCCAAGGCTTTTCTTCTGGAAAATGGTAATACATTGCTTTTCTACATGAAATAATTTTCCTATTAGTCTCCTGGATTCCTCACGCACTGAGAGTGGGTGTACACATGAACTGACACACGCTGCACAACTTGTCTTCCAGCAGAGCTCTGAGGTTAATTATTGCAGGCAATTCCTTTGAGAAATCACCATACTCAAACATGACACCTATTGCAGGTAGCAAAGCTGAACCCTCGTGCTCGTTTTCTGCCATACTGGATAAAAGCCTGAGATTCTGGTTTCTTCCACCGTGTTTCCACTACCAATATTGGGAGACTATGTGTAGGATAAGAGTATCAGTTCCCAGAATATCTGATGTCCCCAAGGACAGCAGATCTAAGTTAATGTTGTGAAAAAACGTATATTCTGTAGAAATATAAACGTGCTGTGGCCTGGGTCTTACAGGGGGGAGACAGTTCCTGGATTTGTAGAGGAAGAGCTTCCACTCCTAGAATTATTTGGGTTGGAAAGGACCTTAAAGTTCATCTTGTCCTTCCATTGTCCCAGGTTTCTCCACGCCCCATCCAACCTGGCCTGGAACATTTCCAAGGATGGGCAGCCACGGCTTGTCCTCAGCAGCCAATAAAGGCAGGTGGCTCTCTCTGGGAAGAGGTTTTTTGCCTTCAGCCTTGCCCAACAGCTGCTGCCTGTGCTCTCCAGAGCAGTGAGAGAAAACACTCACATGAATGAACATTTTTATCTCTTACCCTTGCAAAATTTCCAAGACAGCCACGAGTGCTGGAGATGGCCCCGGCAGAGCAGTGAGCAGCTCGTGCACACTCACAGCCCTGGCTGCTTGTAGCTCTCTCCTTAGGGCTCTATTTTCAGCCCTGGACTAATTTTGAACCCTGCTGTAGCTGCTTCCCTGTTCTTAGTTCTGCAGGGCCTCGTTTGCCCCGGTGCTGAGCACTTAATATCCCCAGCCAGGATTGACTTAGAGCCTGGGCACACCTCGAGGTCACAGCGTGGGGCCACAGCTGGCACCACAACTACCTGGGGGCAGAGGGGTCTGTCTCCTCTGTGCCCATGGGATTTAGGATCCTAAATGCACACACATACCACAAAGATCAAAAAACCCCGTACACCTTACTAGAAATTCCATAAGGAAAAGGAGGTATGGTCAAAAAGACACTTAAAAAACCTCCTGACTGACTGGAGCCTGGCTCCCATCACACGAGGGTGCATGGTGGGGGCTGGCAGCTTCCTCATGCTCTTGCTGCTCTGACAGCTCCGAATGTCTTTTTCTCCCTAGTACAAAACAGTTTCCTGTGACAGTCCATCCCGGAGCCAGCCTCAAGGAGGAGAGAGCAGGATATTATTCTCAGTAATGGAACCGTCACTTCAGTGCCGTTCCCAACAGGAGCAGTGTCTGCGGCACAGCGCCGCTGTCAGCAATTCCTTATCTCAGTTCTGTAGCTCAGCAGGAATATGCAGTGGCGAGGCCTCGTGCATCGGGGAACCACAGGCAACGAGCAACGTTTTTCATGTAAATAAAGAAAACAAATGAAGTGCAGGTAGTAGGACTCTATTTCACTCAGGCTTTTGTATTATTTCAAAGGTGATGTTTATGCAACTCAGCTGTTATGCTGATGAGTGCAACAAGTTATTCAGATTTGTTTCTTTTTCCTTTGCTTGGAGTATTTGATGTGTATCAAACCCAAGAAATGGGATGGGCAGGGAGCACTGGCAGCTCAGCTCCTCACAGAGAGAGGCTTCCCCCCAGCCGGGGACAAGCCCCATCACATTTAAAAGAATACTTTTGTTCAGCACTTATCTTCAAAGTGCTGTGCAAACATTAATTAATGACTCTGTTATTGCCAGGGGGAAGAGCTGGTGGAGGGAGGGGTGACAGCTCACCCTGCTTCCTTGCTAGGAGCCAGACCTTCCTTCTCCAGCTGCAAGGAGCGGGATGCTCCATCCCCAAGGCCTCCGGTTATCTCCAGCAATTACAGCTCTGGAAGTGCTGCTGGTGGGTTCTGAGTGCCTGCATCAATAATAGTGGGGGCTTCAGCCTGTAAGGTATTTTTATCCCTAAGATTATTTATTTTTAAAGTCCCTGGACTATGTTTAGGAGAATAACAGGTCAATAGCATTTCCAGCCCAGCAGATTTCCCCGAGAGTCTCATCCCACCATGCCTTGTCATTCCTCAGGCAACTCCAAGCAAGGAGACCCCAGGGACAAGCTGGGTGAGTACTGAAAGGGTTTTGCATGTTGTCATGATCTAATTAATGAGCAAATGAGATGTTTCTATCTTTCCATGTATCTTTATATTCATTAAACCATTTTTAGCAACTACATTTGAGTAGTGCTCGAACGAATCAGTTTCAATGGGGACTGTTGATTTTCTTTTCCCAGATGATTTCTTTCTAAAATGCATTTTTTTCCTAAGGACACTTTGAGTAAAACTCTATTTACCACAATTGTACAACTATGCGAAGATAGACTGATTTATCTCCAATTTTTTTGCCATTTAAACATTGCGGGAAATCAATGAATAAGTAAAAGGCAGGAGAAACGAACAAGATAAAAAATCTAATTGGATTCCAAAATGCAACATCTTCCCCCTGATCCTGGCTGTGCAAAGTGCAAGAGCCCAGAGCAAGATGGAACACACTCAGCAACGTCATCCCAATAAATGCCATTGGGATTGCGGAGCAGTACAAATCCCTGGCACAGGAACAGCCTGGCATCCAGGAACACAGCACAGAGCCCTCCTCTTGCCATGAGCTGGCACGGGGTTATCCTCAGAAACAACATCCTGATCCCCTGCTAAGCATTACCTTTGGGAACTCACAGCCAACTCAGCCAACCCTTTCCAAAAAGCTGTTACAACACAAGTGATTTCACCAAAATGTTCTGCATTTGTCGCTCAGAGGGAGGTGTTCACAAGGGAACAAATCCGGGGCTGCCTTGTTCCAGGTCCCCTGGGGGATGCACAAAGGCAAATGCTGCCTGCTGGGTCCTGGAGAATCCATCCCAGCCACAGGAGGGATGTACCTGACCCAACATTTTCCATTCCCTGTGGCAGATTTGAGTTATGGTCTCGCGATATTTTGGGGATATTTTGAGGACAGGGCTGTCATTTCTGGATTTTAAGGCTGCTTTCTCCACAAATACAAGCCTTCAGCCATGGGCTGAGGGGCCAGCAGAGAAACTCACTTGGGGTGATTTTCATGTGCTTCAGCCCAGCAAAAACTGCCTCAAAAGCAAATTAAAGCTCCTCTAATTCCCCCCCAGCAGGGTCTGGCAGGGGTGGGCGGTGGCTTCCCACTGCATTTTGCCTCATTCCCATTCAGTATTTTTAGCTCCTGCTTTTCTGGTGGGATGCAACTCCCTGCTCCCCTTGCTGCCAGCTCTGTGCCACCGCCAAGCCCTTTACCTGGCAGCCCTGTCCTCTCCTGCCCTGCCTCCGGAGAGGTTCCAAAGCCAACACCGCCCTCCTCACCCGCTTGGGCCCCAGCCAGATTGCACAAGCTCTTAAATCTGTGGCCAGAGAAATACGGGAATATACAAATTATTCAGAGGCATTGAAACATCTCTATCCTGCTCGTCCTGGTCCTATTTACAGCAAGAACTTGATGGCTCCAAAATTGAGACACCGAGCAGGAAACCAAACCACGCCAGAGACTCCGATCCACCAGCAGCGAGCTCTGACTGATGGAGCTCAGAGCAGCCTCCTGGGGCAAGGGGGGGGCAGTGGCCAGGATGGCAGGGATGCCAAAGCCCAGGGGCACACAGTGTGTCCCTCCCTGCTGCAGAGCTGGGCACAGAGGCGATCCGTGGGGTTCACAATCCCTTCCAATGGCTTTGGCACCTGCCGAGGTTGGCAGAGATGTGGGCAGGACACAGCCCCACACCAGGACGGGTCTGAGTGAAACCATGAGCTGTGCTTGGGGATGAAGCACAACATGGCTCGGGGTGGTCCCGTCCTGCTGTGACAGGGATGAGCCCTCTGTCCCCGTTCACAGTGCTGGCCACTTGGGCCATCAGGTGTGGATGCTGCCCACACGTGTGGGACTATATGGCGCTGGTCCCCATGTGCAATCCCAGCCCAATCCTCCGAGGCTGATGCCTGCCCGGCACTACCCTGCCCCAGGCTCCATTCCCTCCCCGGGATTCAGAACTGGCTGAGAGCAGCCCGTACTCCTCAGCTGGCCCTGGCAACAGGAGTGATGAGACCCCCGGGGCTGTCAGGAGCACGTGGAGAAGGGGATGCTGCAAAGGACACCCATATCCGTGGGGCTGGGGCATTGGGTGCCGCTGCCTGTCCTGCTGGGCAGACACACGGCAGCTGTAAGACCCCCGAGAGCTCAAAGACGCCCAGCAGCAGCCCCATGCCAGCTGAATCCCCGACAGCACTGACTTACCGGTGGCCGCCGTCGACATCCTCGCAGCCTCGGGAGTCGCCGGGGGCTCTGGGCAGCACCCCGTGGCATGGGAGCCCATGGCACGTCCCGGGGCTCAGCGCCGGGGGGCTCGGTCCCCTGCGCTCCCCGGGAAGGGCTGGGGGCAGCGGGGCAGCGCTGCGCTCCCCGGCATCGCTGGCATCACCACGGCAACTGCCGGCTGACTCACGCTGCTTCGGAGTGACATCAGAGATGCGGAGGAGGGGGCCGGGGGCTGCGGGGCGATGCCGGGAGCGGATATTCCCGCTTCGGTGTTGTTGGTTAAAGCCGGAAGGTTTAGTGCAGGGAAAGCTTTCGGATGCAGCCCCGCAAGGAAGTGCCACGCCGGGATCTTGGCTTTTTTTGCATAAGAGCCACGGAGTCATGAGGGAGAAGAAGCTGGAGCCCGTGGGCTCTGAAAGCTGCCCAGTGCTGGCGGCATGGAGGGACTGGGACAGAGCCAGAGGGACAGATGAGATCCTGCTCCTCCACACCGCTCTTGGACTTCAAGAGTTCTGTTCTACAAAACCCCAGCTTCAGGAAACCAATTGAGAAACTACTTTGGCTCCCCTTGGTTCAAGGGGTGTGAATGTGGGGAGGTCTCCTTTGGGGGAAATGCGTTGTGCTCCTCATCTTCAGGCACATTTTTCGTGCACATCCTCCCTCTGGAGCACTGCCCAGCACTTGTGTCCGGCATGGTGGGAGCTGAAAAGAGATCTTACTTGGAAACCAGGCAGGAGCAGGGAGGAATGTTTGCTGGGCACACACACAGGGGGTTCAGGACCAGCACAAACGAATGCTCCACATGCAGACATTTTTCAGAGGGATTTGGCAGCACATTTGCTCAGAGCTGGGCCGTGCAGGGCTTCCTCACGCGCCATCTGGTAGCCACAGCCAGGAGCACTGATGCTCCATCCCCTCCACTCACAGGCTCCGTTAGATTGAGCCTGATGAGACAGAAGGAAGTATTTTTAGTGGCATGAGAGTCCTGCACGAGGCTCTGTGCAGAGCAAGAGCAGCACCAGGTCAGCCAGCGATGCAGCAGCTATGCCATCTCCAAAAAATAAACTTTTATCAACCCTCCATGGGAGCAGTCCCGGAGGCAGCACAGCCCCAGGCAACAGCCTCCAACAGACCCTGGGCATCCCTCCTTCCATGAGGCAGGGATCAGGGAACCCAACACTCAGGGCTTTTATTTTTAGCCCAGCAAACTCTAAATACAGCCCACGGTAGCCCACGGGAATCCGAGCGAGTGCTCAGCCCGGGAAGTGACGGCACCAGGGAAGCCTGTGGCTGCCAGAGCTGCACCACTAGGGCTCCAAGGGGAAAAGCTCTGTCCTACTTCCAGACACCTGGGCTGGACAGAAATACTTCAAACCCCTTATGGGCTGGGCTGCACCAGGCACAGTGCTGCTGCAGTGGGGAGAGGGGGCTGGCAGGAGGAGTGGGCTGCTGCTTCTCACTCAGGAAAGGGGACAGGAGGGATGGGGAAGGTTCACTGGAGGCCAGAGCACAGATTTCAGGGGGGATTGTGCATTTTTTCTTTTTTTGGGTGAATGTTCTCGCGTGGGAGCAGGGGAGAAAGGTGCCCGTCTGTGAGGGAGCCAGGAGTAGGGGGGTACAGGCAGAGAGCACCCCATGATTCATCCCAGGCAGCCTGGCAACCAGCTCCTGTGGAGGGGAAAACACAGATGGAACAGGGATGCTGCGACACTGATCCCACAGCACGGGAACAGTCGCCTGGTGTCCTTTTAAGGATGATTTTGGAGGTCTGAACTATTCCCCTTCTCTTGCACACTTCATGTAGGAGCCGTGTGGGGCTTGTGGGGGTCCAGCAACCCAAAGTGCCTGGATCACTCCAACTGAAGCCATGGGGACAGAGTGAAAAATCTAATCCCATGTGCCAAGAAATCCAGAGAGTTGTTCCAAACCCCTCTCCAGCCCTTGCACAGTGGGAAGGGGGTCGAGGTTGTGCTTGGCTGGAGGCAGCAGGGTCAGCACAGCCCCAGGGATTCACTGTTCCAGGGGTTGTCCTGCACAGCCCCATCAATGAGGAGCTCAGTAAATAATTTAACCAAACTTGGGGCACGTGGGAGCTGCCACAGGTACGGAACTCCCGGGCACAGATTCCCTGCGGAGCAGCCCTCCCTCAGAGGACAAATAGAGGTTCACTGCTACATAAATGTGGTTTATGCCCGAGCTACGGCTCATAAAAGCCAAGAAACCACATCATGCATAAGCTTGGTAAGTCTGCCATGAATAATTCAGTCTTGGGGCACAGCAGCAGCCACACACCTGCACAGCCCCCAGAGTGAAGCCTCCGGAGCCACCACTCACATCGTGCCCCCAGAGCCCTGGCTGCAACCAGCTCCTGCTCCACATGCGCTTCCCAGAGTGGGAGAGCTCGTTATGCAACTGCTGATGGATCGCTAACAAAACCTGTCGGAGAGCTGGGACTCTCCCCTGTGACACTGGGAAAGCTGCACTGCTGCATCCTGGGGTGCAGGGTGGGTGTGGGACCTCACCACACGGGATTTGCATCCTACCCGCAGCCCACAGCTGGATGTGCTGCTGGAGCCCAGCACCCAGTGAACCCCCGGGCATCACAGCTCTGAACTCCAGCCTTTTATCTGGGCACCAGCTCCTCAGCCAGGCATCTGAATCACACCCCAGGCTTAGAGAGCTGGTCACCTCTGCAGGTTTATTTCGGTCCAGCGGGGTTTGGTCCAGCACATCTCGAGTTACTGGTGTCCCTCCCCCAGCTCCACCAGTGCCCGGATTCCTGCTGACACTGGATCCGCAGGGCTCGGGCTGTGTCCCAGCTCGGGTCACACTCACTGGCACTCGGACCAAGTTCACACACGTACACTGCAGCCCTGCCCTCTTTCCAGCCATTTCCAAGGACCAGCATCCAGCTCAATTCCTGCATTTGAAGTGAAAGCTTTTGAATTACAAGAGAAAACAATTTCTCCCTTAATTCTGCTCCAAACCCAATTTCCCTCTACCTAACCATCCTCAGCAGCTTCCAGACCTGCTGCTTCCTTTGTCCAATTCCTCTTCTAATAAAATCAATTTAAAAAAAAGGCATGATCAAGCGGAGAGGACATGACAGGATTGTCACCAAGGGGACGGCAGCCTGGTCTGAGCTCACTGGGCTGTCAGGGCACAGGAGCTCCCAGGGGAGGCATCTGCTGCTTCCATCTGTTCACAGAATCACAGAATGGTTTAGGTTGGAAGGGGCTTTACAGACCATCATGTTCCACTCCCTGCCACCAGACCAGGTTGCTCCAAGCCCCATCCAACACGGCATTGAACACTTCCAGGGATGAGGCAGCCATGGCTTCTCTGGGCAGTCACTGGAAGCCTCTCCAGGAGGAGATTCAGAGGACCCGATGGGTAATTGTACAATATTCTGCTCCTCTTTAAGGGGCAGTGTGACCATGTCTGCCAATTCATGAGAGAAGAGGGAGCCCAGGGAAGGAGAAAACCCAAGCCAGCCCTGGGATGGCACTGGCAAACCACCCATGGAGGGGCTGGGAACGACTCTTGCCACACCACTGTGCTGTCAGCAATGTCTCACCCTGCCAACACCAAGCTGCTTTTCCACAGCTAAGTGCACCCTGTGCTTCCCTTCCCCACCCTTTGTGATGGATTTGGGCCTTGCTGGAGGCGGCTCCCGGGCTGGAGCTGCTCCTCATCCCTGCTGGAGCACCCCAGGACACGTCCCTGTGCCGGGAGCTGCCGAACACACGCCAATTACAGCCCAGCCTGTCACTCACACTTGTGCATGTTTAAGGTGTGGGTTTCTGGCCAGACCTGCTGTACCAGTTCAGGTTCAGAAGTGTCATTATCTAATGGTACATCCCAACCTGCTTTAAGGTAATTTTTTGGGGGTTTAATTTTAAATTAGTGGAGAGCCAGACCTTTGAATTGTCCTGCTGCTGAGCTGTGCATTACAGCAAATCTGAGTTAGGGCCTGACACCAAAACCACCTGCATTTAACACCACCACATTTACCAACGTGATCTGAGCAAGCAGCATTTTGATGTTTCATACTCTAATCCTCCATCTCTCACAATGAAAATGACTCTCAACTCCTCAGCAGTTGCTGTCACTGCTAAATAAACAAGCTGCTGGCAGGTTCCTTGCCCTGAACATGCAAGAAAATGCAAATTAATTAAAAAACCCAATCCCCAAAAAACCCCCAAATGAACTCTACAGATTCTCTTCTTTACAGAAATAACCTCATGCATTTCCACCATCATCAGTTACCTCCAAGGCACCCACAGTGGGGGCCAAGGCTTGGAAGTGCTTCCCAGATCCCTGGCAGCAGTGCTGGCACCACGACAGCCAGATGGGAATGTTGGTTATGTCACGTGCAAGTGGCTGCATCCCACCAGCTGCTGCTTGCTGGGGCTGTTTTCCTTAATGAGGGTTCCCTTGTTGGGAAAGAAAAGACTTCAATTTGTCAGTCAACAACTGTCAAGATAAATCCCTCTTCAATGGCATCAGAACATCCCAGGGGATCACCAGATCGTGTTTCACAAAGCCCTTGCAATGAATCTCCCCAAGTGCAAAACAGAGAAATAACTTCCAGGTGCAAAACCAGCTGCTGAACCAGCGTTTCCTGCACAAACTCTGTGTCACTGGCTCTCCAAACACCCCACTTTCTGAGAAACAATTCCAGCCACCTGCGGGTACAAGGAACCCTGAAAAATGTGGATCCATAAACCTTTGCTGCTCCTGCAAATGATGGTTCTGATCACACCTTGTAATAAATCAAAAAACTTTATTTTGAAGATATATTATAAATGTACAGCACACACAACATCAGTGTCTGGGGTTATGTGTGAGCAGGTTTAAAGCCTCAGCATTCATTCCAGCCCCGGCCGTGGGTTCCACGTCTCCACACACAAGATTCCAGCCTGAACAGGTCTGGCTTTGCCAACACCTCCCTAACTTCCAGGAATGTATCGCAGAACACAACAGCAACTGCTTCAAATGATCACAAATTAGCAGCATTCCTTGCTTTTGGCCTGGAGGCTTTCTGCAGGGAGCAAATCCTGCTGGTTTTCCTGCTCAGGGAGAGGTCAGCGACCCACGCGAGCGTGGCCAGAATGAATCCCGAATTCCACAGGCTCAGGGACGTCTGCCCTAGTTTAAGCTTCAGAAAAGTAATGTTACACCTTAGGAAGAGCTGTGCATGCCACACACCGGCGTCAGAGCCAGATCAAAGTTATCCTACGCGGTACCTAATTGTTGTATACACAGGTGAAATGAAAAAACGTGAAGTCAGTACCTTGCAATGTAATTTTACTGGTGCTGCCTCGTGGGAAGTGCTGGGTAGCAAATCACATTCGTGTGCAGTTCGTTAAGCCATGATAAAAATATGAGAATTAAAAATCTCTACAGGGCCTCTGTTACCTGCTGCAGCAGAGACACTTGGGTTTGTGGGGCTTCGTTTAAAACGTGATCCAATTTCCTCCCTCTCCCCAGAGCACGATATAAAACTATACCCAAATTCAGTAAGAATTTAATGCATTTACATTTACTGCAGTTCACATGCTGCAAACAGGATCTGCATTGAAGATCTTCAAATCTAGGCCAAGAGGTCCTTTAAAAACCCCTTTTGCTACACCTGGATGTGGGGATGGAGGTGAGAACCAGCATGAGAACATTCACGTGGACGTTAACATCCCGTGCAGGGAGGTGGGGATTGCCCCCCACTGCCCTGCCACAGCCAGCACAAATCCTTCTGAGGAGGAACTGTCCCAGAGAGGGGGACACAGGCAGGACCTGCAGCCCCAAAGCTCCAGGACTCTCAGTTGGATGGAAATACCAGCTGGAAGCGCTGCTGTTCCGTTTGTCAATAAAAATGGTATTTATTATTAAAAGTAGAAAACCAGGGCGGTTACTTTGGATGAAACACTGGCTATCCTGTGCACAAGACTTTGGGAAAATTGCCACTGGAGCAGAGATCACAGAACCTGTGCCTCTCCCACAGGCAATGTTTGCTGACAGTGCTGCTATACATTCGTTTGGTGCGATGCTTATTTCGACAGCTTCCAAAATACATTAAAAGATCCTCAGCCCACGGATCACAATGCCTAAAAAAAGTAATTGTAACAGTCCTAACTAAAAAGGATTTCAATAACCACTAAAGAGTTGCTTGGATATGAAAATCAATCTCTGAAATGCAAGTTTGGTTCCAGGAGAGGAGGAAAGAAAGGGCAGGGGGTCAAGGTTTTTGGGACAGGTCTGTGACAGGGGCTGCCAAGAAGAAGCCACGAGCTGGAGGTCTTGGAACTCGTGCAGGAGAGAACCTCCCACCTTCCCAGAGGAGGAATGCCCTGATGGCTGCTTTGGGAACCGTGCAAGTCAATTTTCCAGCTGCACGGAGAACACACACGTCCTTGAAATGGAGCAAAGGCTGGCGAGCCCCGACGCAGCTGGGAGATCCCATGTGACCATTTCCATGGAGGGATGCAGCAATCCTAAAGGAAGACTCATGTCACTGCTCACCAGCAGAGGAGGAAGGGCAGATTCTTTGGGCTGGACCAGGGAGAGAGGTTCAGCAGGAGAGTTACACTAGCTCGGGCTCAAAGGTCAAGACAATCAAGGTCCAAGCTGTAAAGTAGCCACTGGCCTTTTTCCAAACACATCCCTTTAAATGCATCCCCCTAAAAAGAGAGTATAAATACGAAGCCCTGAGAACAAACTTCCATGTAGTACATCTCCATTCAAAATATCAGTGTTTTGATGACACAATTATAAGTTAGATATATATAAATAAATAGCTGGCTACTTGCAAGAGGCCTGCAACATCAAAAGGTACAAGATTGTCTGGCTACCAATGGGGCAAGGAGCAGGAACTGTAAGAATCCCACTATTAGTCACCTACCACCCCATCCCTCTCCTGCTCCATCTCACAGGCTTCCAAAGATTCCCTTGACCACTTTAAGAGAAAATTAACTCTGACATGTCTCTGCTAGTTTGAACTTGAGCACCTGAGGTGCAAGCTCAGGACCCGAGCCTGTAAATCCTCACTGCTGTGAGCAGTTCTTCCTCACAAAACCTGCTGGATTGATCTAACAAAAACGTGTCCCACGTGTCCAGGGATCTCTCACCTGGCCCTCAGAGCAGATCCCCCAGGGAACAGGGCAGTTCCTCACCAGGCAAAGCCACACAAATTCCTTGTGCCTGGTGGCTGCACATTCTGACTCCAGAGTGGTGACATTTCAGTTTTTGTAGGTTTTCTATAAACTGGGCCAATCTGTGCCTTTTCCAGCCCAGTGGACTCAAATTCCCTCTGCATTATCAGGGATGAAGGAGCAATCCCAGCCCTGGGGTGATGGGACACAGCCCCTGGTGTAATTCACACCCCAGCACCACAGATGTCTTGATCAATCCCTTCAACCTCAGGGTAGTTTTGGGTGGGTTTAAATCAACTCCCCACACTTTATAACCAGTTCAGTGGCACTGAGGGGTCTTGCCCTTCCAAGGGAGGCAGCTTTGAGCTCCTCAGCCACTCCTGAAATCATACCCAGCATTTCCCAAGCCTTTACATTCTTCAAGGGCCACGACTGCACCAAAGGATCTGTTTGCTAAGTCTGAACCTCTCCTTATCCACTCAGAAGCCAAAAAACCTCCCACCAAACCACAGGGTAGTTTTTCCCAACTTTGCCTTCTAAAAACACTCATTAAAAAGAACATTAACCAGAATCCTGACTGTAGAGAAGGACATTTATCTCTAACATTAAGAGCTTCAAGTGAAAGAGTCTTCTGGTATTATTACAGGCAAAAAGCTTCAGGAGGAAGCAAAAAAAATTGGATAAAATAATCAAAACCTTTTATAAGAGCACAACATTCAGTCACAGCTACTCATGAGCAGCTCTGCTGAGCTCACTGGGGTGCAGGATCAGGCTCCTGGCTTCAGTTATAGGACAAGGTTATAATTTCATGTCATGTTGTCAGTCTATTCTTAGCAAGAGCCCACAAAAATGGTTTTACTGTCCAATTTGAACAGAAGAAGCATCTCTACAAAGCTTGGGATTTCTAAATGTAGAAGCAAATATTTCAGCAGTCATCAACTGGAAAGCTTAATATGAAATTACAAAATAATAATAATAAAAAAAAAAAAAAAGAATCCTGGGATAGTAAGACAAGATAAAATCTCAGGGTGTTTTGATTTCCCCACCCTTCATATTAATTATGAGAAATTGGCAACTTCAGTGCCTGGGCTGCATAACAGCACAGAGCAGGTGCCAAGTTCAGGCCAAAACTTGTCCTAGGGTTTCGGGTTGCATCTTGTAGCATTTTTGTTTAAAAAACCTCACAACTGCACATAAATGCCTCCCACACCTAAAGAGGTGACTTTGGAGAGCTGCTCAGGATCTCCCTGTCTGACAGGACACCTTGGTGCTGGTTAAGGCCAGGGCCTCCACCTGATTTCTCTGCAAGATTTGCCTCTTCTGCCTTTCCTGCAGGGCTGTGAAGCACAGGGCATGGTGGGGATGATGACAGATGTCAATCACATCACATTATTTTTCACTGAGTTGAAAATAACCCCCCTGTTGTTTTTTTTTTTTTTAGCAGACTGCTAAAAAAGTAACACCTGCAGAGCCCAGCCATAAACACCAGCTGGGTGTTTGCAGTGAGTTCTGTTCTCAACAGCTCAGAATTCCTCTCTGAAATCTCAAGTCAGTCTTCTGGCAAAATAGGAAAGACCTGACAGTCTTGGTATGACCATGGTAAAAAGAAGTATAAAGAAAACCCACTTCTAACTCAAAGACAGCAATTTTAAGCGTGCTTTAAATACCTTAAACAATAAAAACCTGTGTGGTTCTGCTGCTTTACAGATCACCAGCAACCCCCCCATGCAATTCAGCTGCTTTTTTTTTTTTTGTAAACAGAATAAAACCCCCACGAGCCCTTTCCAAAACCATGCACATAAAAATGGGAAAAAAAAAACCACCACAAAAAGTGTGAACTTATCCCTCCTTGCAATGGGATATGGCAGAGTTATGAGCTTAGGAATTGCAGCCACTTGGGAATTCAAGTCTTGATGTGATGAATTCTGTGGTGAAAGAGATCCTGCACCTTTGTGGTACCTGACAGAGAACCTCCTGCAAGTACAACCCCTGTGGGACTGCAACAACACTAACACAGCAAATAAATAGGAAAAAGTAATGCTATTTATTAGAATTCCATCTCTGAATGATTCTGCTTAAATTAGAATGCCAGATAAACAAGCTTGGATAGAAATGTGCTTGGCTCTCCCAAGACTTGGGCTTTTAAAAAACATTTCCTAAGAATCAAATATTTTTTTTTTAAAAAGCAGTTTTGCAATTTGATAAGAGCCATAAATTAATACTGTATGGAGATGATTTACATCCTATGCTAGTGGTCAGTGACCTTTTGTAAACACCAGCCAGATCCTAGCAAAACTGGCCAGAAAAAACTGTCACAGGCCTTTTGAACGAGCAATATTTTCTTTCCAACAATCCGATTCTTAAGCGTTTTCACAAAACCTTTTTCCTATTTTTTTTTTTTTTTAATAGATATACTTTATTTTAAACCTAATACCTGAAAACATAAACAAGTCCTCAAACCTCTTCCACTAACACTAAATCCACAAGGCAACTCACTCCTGTTGGCCGTTAACTACGAAAGCTCTCGTGCGAGAGACCCCTCCAGCCAGGACCTCCCCCCTTTCCCTCCCTCCCTTCCATCCACCCCTTCCCAACCATCCAGGCACCCTCCCGAGGAGGAGGAGGGGGAGTGAGGGCTGGGGGGAAGTGGCACAGTGCACTGGCAGTTCCCTCTACGTGCGATTCAGCGTCTGGAAGATTCGGGAGATCTGTAACATCACCGGCCCCGTTTCGGGATCGTTCATCCACTGAGTGCTGTTCAAGGGGTTTTCAAGCATATCCTCAAAGGCTGCCAAGAGATAGGGATTGCAACAATTAATCCTTCAGTGTTTGGGAGGTTTCAACAGCAGGACAGTGAGAAATGGCTACGACTCAAAGGCAGTGCCCAGCAAGGTGGGAAGGCACGCTGTGCATCCCCCAGGGCTCACAGCCTCGGATGATGCTACAGGCTTTGGGCTTTCCTCGTTTCTCAGCATTAAATTCACTGCAGACAGTGATTAAATACTCAGCCTGGATTACAGGCCAGCCCACAAAACCTCAAGGACATGGGGTTGAAAAGGTAAAGCCTTAACAGACTGTCCTGGCCTCAGTCTCCAGGATTGTGTCCATGAAATCCTTCCCTTCCTGCAGCTCCACTTCTCTTAACAAAGCATTTCCCACATCCCAGCCTGGATTTCTTGCACCAGGATCCTTTTCCTCCCTGCTACTTCACCAAGTCCATGGAAAGCACAGTCACCCCTTGCCCATTCCCTGTGCTGCCCTTGGGCTCCTCTGGGGAGGACATTAAGCCAGCAGAAGCAGCAGCAGATGTGCCAAAGGCTGCACAGAGCCAGTACAATTGTAGCCCCTTAAGCTTCCAAATCTCAGCACTTTATCTTTTCATAGAGGCCCCTGGAGCCACCAGGGAAGCAGCATCTCCTTCCTGGTGTCTGGACAGCAGGAGATGTCAGGAAGGCAGAAGGGGAAAAGTTGGGTGTGCAAGAAAATTACCTCAATTTCTGAACAGGGAGAGCGGTCCAAATATTTAATTCATGTCCTTGCTGTCTTTACAAGAAGCTTTGGTGCTTGTTTGCTTTTTTTTTGGTGTTTTATTTCATCTAGTTCTGACTCTTCTACTCATGCTGAAGGAACCAGACAGGCACTGCAAGAGCCAAGCTGCAAATCCAGCAGAGGAATGGGCCAGGCACTGATTTAAGCCCTTTGAGCTGGGCTCCTGGACATTTGGAGCCAGTCATCACAGAATGGGACAAAAAAAGCAGCTGCACAGTCACCAAAATGTCAGTGTTGTAAGAGGCTGGCCCAAGGTCAGTGTTAATTTTCCCAGGAGTGTCAGTGCACAAAGCTCAAGTGCCATTAGTGGGAGCTGGAAGTGCCCAGCACCTCTGAAAGGCTCCTCATTAATACCTCGCTCAAGGTCATGCAACTTGCCTCCAGGAAAGCCCAAAATAAAATCCAGATCTCCCCTTTCAGCACTTGAACTATTTTCTTTTACACAGACTCACAAGCTTAAAACTAAAGATTTATCAATATTCTGTAAGGAGCTCATTAAATGCAAACCCTCATTATTAAAACCTGTGACATAAGCAATTTGCAGATGTATCATTAGGAATATATCCTCTGATGTTCATCCGAGCTCCACAAGCTCCTATAATGGCATTTCATTTTCTATTTATATTCTGAGCTGCAGTGTGGAACCCCTGTTGGAAATGAAGAGACCATTTGTTCAGAAATCAAGAGTGGGAAGGTTCTGCTCTTGAATTATTTAAAGGCTTGCAAACTCTCCTAATTACATTTAAAGTAGTATTTTTAAAGGCTCTCTTGAATGAGCTGTGCACACAGCCTTTATTTAAAAGCATTGCTTCAAATAAGTTTTGAAGATTAAATGCAAAGATTAAATGCAAAACTTTTTATCTACATGACAGAGCCATTGTTCTGTGTTGTCAAAAAGAGCAATTCCTCAGGGATTTGAGGCTCTGTCAGGCTCCCCAGCTGGGCACACTCTGTGCCCACAGCCTTTCTGACCATGGGCACACAAACTTTACCACAGAGTTGAAACCCAAGCAAGGGGAAGGGTGTTTTCCCATTTTATCTCCATTTTGATAGGCAAAGCCTCAGCTCAGCCTTCTTGTTTGGACACTTTTGCACAAGTTCCCTTCTGTCTCAGCGAGCAGGCCTCAGGCACAGGAGCTGCATAGCAGGAGACAGCCTTGTTTTTGCTGTGAAATAATCAGAGTTCTAGACAGACATTCCTGACTTTTCCCCTCGTGGCCAAAGGGAGAGCACAAAAGGTCTCCTAAATCCACAAAAGCATCGCAGCCAGCAGCTATTAAAGTTCTGACTTCAGCAAGTGTAATCCTGGGGAATTAGAATCATTTCTGGGACAGCCCCAAGGCCTGCTCTGGCTTCAGCTGAGCTGCAGGATGAAGCAAACAAACAGCAGAGCTGCTGCAAGTGAGGAAAAGGCTCCAGAGCTGCCCCTGTCCCCCAAAGGGAGCTGTCACCCAGCTTCTCCTTTGATTTCCTGCCAAATCCATGTCTGTGCAGCAGGAGACCACACAGGACTTACCTAGTAGAGTTTTAGGGTTGGTGAGCCCTAATTGTACCACTGGGTTTTCTAAGATGGCTTGGAAGAGAGGGCTGTTGGTGTCAATGCCCTTATCTAAGTCCTCTGGAGAAGGTTTTCTGTCTCCCAGCAGCCACTCACACTGAAAGAAATCATCAGGCACATCAGATTTCATTAGAACCAAAGGGTCTCTACTCAAAAGTTTTGCTCATGTGGCATTTTAAAAATACTTTTCCCTCTCCCAGTTAAAGCCTGAGCTGTACATTTCCTTTCACACAATTTGTACCATCCAGTCCAGCATCCTCTCCAACAGCAGCCAGCACTGGATATTGAAGAGAGGATTCCCTGGATGTCAGCTGTGTCCACAAAATTTTCCTTAACATACAGCAGGGGACTAATCAATCTTGGAAAAACTCCCTGTTTTCTGGTTCCAGAAACTGTGGAAGCATTGCTGCCAAATGGTAATTTACACACTGCATGGCTTGAATGTATCCTGGATCAATTATTCCTGTCCTAAACCACATATTCTTGGGAATACCTTTCCCTTTCTCATGGCAGCACAATCTCTTTTGCAGACTGTGGTGAGGGAGTTTCCCAAGAGCTTTTTGAAAACCCAGCCTCAACCTCACAGACCCTGAGCTCCTCTGAGGAGCCCTTTGCATTCCAGCTGTGTATCCAGTTTGAAAGAGGCACAGAATTTGTGCTCCTGAATCTCCAGTAAGAGCTGACTTTATGACAGATCAAAACATGATCCAGTTCAAGGCTGAAAGCATCAGTGGGACAGACTTTTGGAGCAGCAAGGAGCAGGAAGGACATTGTACTCACGGCTGCATTTTGCTGGTTGTTGTTCACTCTGAGTGCATCCACCACTTCCTTTTCATCAAATCCCATCTCCATCAGGGCAATGACAGCCTAGAGCAGAATCCCACAGCTTAATAAATGTTACATTTAGAACAGAAATGAGAGCAATCATATCCCAGAGTAGTACATGAGGTAAAACCCTCATTGTTTCTGTTTGCAGAGCACTCGGTAATTTTATTGACAAAGTTTTCAAATACTCTCTATCAAAAGTGGATCTACTCCTGCCCTGCCACTCTTCCCTCCCAGACTGCAGTGAAAGCAGCAATGCCAGGAGTCTGGAGCTCGCTTCAGTCCCCTCAGTTTCCAGGTGCAGAAATAACAGTGCCACTCATGGAGATCCTGCTACCCCAGACAGCAATGAATTCCTGAGGCAATGTCCCTGGATTTCAACACACTCTGAACACCTCCACTGAAATACTGCCAAGCCAGCCCAATATCCATCTACCCACAGGTTCTATTTCATTTATTAACTAAACCTTTATTTGGATTTCACGGTGCCCACGAATTCCCTCCCAAGCCCATCAGTTCCACAGAGGATAAGCTGCACCTACCCGTGGGTCTGGACGAAATTCTCTTTTCCTCCGGATCTTCTTGAATATTTCCGTCAGCTCATCCTTGGCCTCTTCCCCGCCCTCCTCCGAGCTGGGGCCTGCAGCTGCCTCAGCAGAGGAGGCAGCACCTTCAGCTGGGGCTTCTGCAGGAGCCTGACCTGGCAGAGGAGCATCCACAGAAGGGTCATCAGCGTGTTCTATCAACCACTCCATGGCCTGGGTCACCGACATGCTGGAAAACACAGGGGAATGCCAGGATGAGGAATGCTCCAGGTGGTGATGCCTTAGGTTTTAACTTCGATATTTCTCCAGCCCTGCCCTGCCCAGTGTCCCTCTGCAGTTCCCTGGAGCTCGTTCAGTGCTGTTCTCTCATGCTCACACACACAGAACAAAGCCTCTCCAGCTCTCCAAGGACACCCAGACCCTCCTAGGCCCAACAACTGCAAACCACAATCTTGGGGACAGGGGGGCAAGCTTGGCCAAATTCCATCCTTGCCTGGCTTCTGGTTGATATAGAAGTTCTTTCTGATATAAGTGTGAAGAACTCGTGACCTGTTGTCCATTTTGGGATGCACTGAGGCAGGAGCCTCTGGAGCCCAGAGTGTACCTCTGAAGGCCTTTCCAATCAATCCCTCCTTGATTCCTTTATTCCTGTCCAGTCTCTGTTTCTAAGTAGCCATTGAAGGCATCAATGTGACAGCAGCTCCACATACATTCATTTATTCCTGTGGTGGATGCACCTGCATGTTCATTAGTACCTGAAAACTCACAGAGCAAAGTTTTGGCAGCCCTGTGACCCACAGACCTCGCAGGGCTCACCCAGCACCAATCCCCCTTCCCTGTGCCACCTGCACTCTGCCCGAGGCAGCACTTCTAGGAGTTAATGCTTTCTCCAACCTCCATTTAGGTGACCCATATAAGGAGACAAAAAAGATGCAAATCTGTGTTAAAGCACAAGCAGCAACTGCCAGGCAGGTGCTGGAATGTTGGAACGCTGGAAGCTGAGAATTTTAAATTCTCTGTGCTGAAAGGCACTGATCCACAAGGAAACACTACATTTGATCTGAGGCCTTGGGATAGGCTTCCAAAATTGAGTGAGAACATTAAAATCACGTGTGTGTAGTTTGAATAGAAGGTGTGGTGTCACAGGGTGAAACATTTAAGATTTACAGTTTTAGAAGAGAGTAATACATTTAATTATATATGTGTCAAGATGGAGTTTTTAGAGTAGTGACTAAATACTTTTTCACTTTCTTCTTCCTTCTTCTTTGTGGGTTTCGATGGTGTCTTATAATTGGATAAGAAAATCTGCAGTGCTGAACTTAGGGGCTTGAACATTGAGTTAGAAATAAAAACAATTTAGGTGGCAAATCATTATTGGACAAACTACCCTTGAAAAATCTTTGTAGAGTTAGGCCATTACAGCCTTGTTCCACCTTGTTACCAGAGCTCACAGCTCCTAAGGCTGTAACAGAGATAAGAATTATAAAACAACTGAACAAGATAAAACCACATCTCCTGTGTTCCATGCCAGCTATGGGCAGTGAGGGTGAGGGGCTGGAAGGGAAGGCCAGAGGCCAGCACTGGAACACTCACTGGTTGAGCCGGAGGGCTTTGACAGCTCTGCTCTCGGGGAAGCCCATCTCGGTGAGCTGGCGCAGTGCGATCTCGTCCACCCTGTCCTCCTCGTCCTCATCCAGCATGGCTGTGGCACACACACACAAACAAAACAGTGCTCAGAGTCACCCCAGGCTCACACAAACCCCCGTGTCAGTGCAATGGCATGTGTTAACTTCAACCCCCATTCTCCCTCCCATCCCTCCTTTTGTTTCTGCCCCCAGTTTGCCACCTCATCATGTAATTTGCTGCACTCAGCTTGCTCCGGCTCAGATTGATTCTTCCAGGACAAAGACTTTGCCCAGATGTGTTCAAGATCTCAAACAAAAGGCCACTAACTCTCATATGACTGTGGGACTTCCATACAATTAAATATATGAGATTCACTGAAGATCTATTAAGCATTTCTCTGGAAATTAAGTTGGATCTGGCTGTAGCAGATCTCAAGGATGAGCATTTCCCACCAACCACAATGGATCAATACCCACAGTTTCTCCTGATTTTACTACCTCCTTGTGCATTTTCAACTATTCTTTACCATCCCTACTAATAATTTTTAAATGGAACTTCTCACCCATCCCAAAGGGACCTTTTATATCCATGACTTTCATCTACAAGGTGAAACTTTTGCCACAAAGTTTTCAGCAGCTTTGCTGCCACATCAGTGTCTGAACTTCACTCTGAGCCCACTCCTACGCTCCAGAAACAAATTCCCAGATTTGAAACTAGCAGCTCTAAAGATATGTTCATACCATTTGCCTTCTTAAATAGTTCAACTGCATCTGGGTTCAGTGCTAGCAATTTCTGTGCAACTTCTATGAGAGACACTAAAATCTTCCGGAGCTCTGTCTGGAACTGCAAGAAAGGAAACTGTCAAAACATTTAGACAGGGAGTTACCAGCCATCAGTGAATCTTAATGTATCTATTGTTAGTAACACAGCAGCAGCCTGGCCCTCTGTACCCAAAGTTGCTTTTCAGGGCTTTATTTTAATTGTTTAGTCTCTCAGAAGGCCTGGGACCTTCCTGTGAAGTGTTACATGGAAGCCAAAGCTCCTGGGCAGAAAGGTCCTTTTATTTCTACCACACCCCATGAGCAGCGGCCAAGGAAGGGAAAAAACCCACTGCAAACCCCTGAACTATTTAAAACTGAAGAAATAAACCCCCCCTAACTTCACATCTGCCAGATCTTGAATATGCTCTGAGGCTTTTCCAAGCACAAACAAAACATTTAAAATCATAATTTAGGACGGCATTTCATTATCACTCAACAGCACAAGCTGTGCCTAAACCTTAAGCTACTTAATATACATTACAGACATCTGAATTTCTCTTACAGAGAAAACAGAACTGCATTCACAGGTAGGAGAAGATGTTCTATAAATACATCTATAGATAAATAAAAGCCTGTTTGGATGTTGGTGTGTGAGCTAAAACAGATGCAGTACTTACATCCCTCATGTTGTGGTGGGTCACGGTGCGATCCACGCTGCGGGCGGGCAGGTTGGCAGTGGCTTTGAGGATGGCATCCTTGTCAGGAGCCTTCTGCTCCTGCTTCCTCTGCAGGAAGGGAACAGGAGCAGGTTTCACAGAGAACAGAGAACACAGCAGAGCTTCATGTTCCTCCCCAAGACAGCAAGCAGTGCTCTGTCTCTTGTACTGCCATGGATTAACAGCTCCAGTAGCACGCTGCAATTACAGGGCTCAGCTGGGCCTGTTGGGCTGCCCCACTTTCAGTCCTTACACCCAAACATGCAAGGGAATTCCAGCACCAAGAGGGACAGTGATGTATCCCAGAGAGCTTGGAGGCCTCTGAGTTTATGTGATACATCAACTGCAGTACCAGCGGTGCATAAACACCATCCTGACCTCAGGAAGAATTCCAATAAAACAAAATAAAACAATAAGGGGCAACATTTCAGAGGCTGGTTAGAGGGTGACAAGCCACACGGAGCTAAAGGCAGAAGACAACTTGGCAGTAAGTCAACATTTCTTTGGCTTTTCAAACAAACTAAGGCACTTGCTGAACTGTATTTTAGCTATTAGGCATTTGTTCAAAGATGAAATCTATAATATTTCCACAGAGTGTATCTGTGTGGAAATGTTCTCAGCATGACAGTTAAAAATGTAAAACCAGCTTCCTATATGTTCGGGAAAAAACAGGAATTAATTCCTCTGGGATTGAACTGGGAGCATCTGCCTCTCCAAGGAGAGTACATCCCAGTAACCCTCCCAAATAACAACAATAAAGCAGTTAATCCAAAGGGTTTGGGGCTCACCTTCTCCTCTGCAACCACATCTGCCATCTTGAGGAGCAGCGTCGGGGCACGCTTCTTGATCAGCAGCAACACATCTGCGAGAGAAGGACACTGCCACACGTTAGAGACACCCCACAAACTCAGCTGTTCCTGGAGATGAATGCTGTGTTAGTTCCACTGGAGCATTTATTTAGCTTCCCACCTCGAAGCAGAGAGTAAATCTTAAAGATGTTACTGTTAGGAATTTGCCAAATGAAAGAACCTCCTGCTGGCAGGATTCAAACCCAGACGATCTCACCTCTGTCCTGAATGTTTTCCTCCAACACCGTTTTTGTGTCTGTCAGCACCTTCTCAGAAGTAGCATGGATCAGCTTATGGTGTGTCACAGTTTTGGGATCCTCCAGGCTCCCAGGAAGACACTGCAGGAGACAATAAATACTGCAGATCAGAAGACAGAAATGATGCTCCTCATGAATCAGTTGGCACTCGGGATTCTCTGCATACAAAGTGTGCATCATTTCCTGGCTTCTCAACAGCTAAAGCCAGAGGTCAGTGCACATAAACATTTTATTAAAGAAAATGAGGTTTGATTTGTGCCTTGTGCAAGTGGATTTGTGCTGTCTCAGGACATCTCTCTCCCACTAAAATCTGGGAGACTTGGAGATTTGGAGCAAAGCAAGGATGCTCCAGGACCCACTGCCACATGAATTCTGCAGCAGATCGCTGTGGTCCCTCACTCTTGGTGAGCAGCAATTGGTACCACAAAGTAAAAATGCAAATCTGCCAAGAGCAGCAGTGTTTTGCAGGAGGAAGGGCTGTAATGCTGCCCTATGTTCTCATTTGGAGTGTCCAAACAGCACTCCCTGCTTCACCTAGTAATTATTATTTACTCTCAGAGTAAACAAGCCACTGCCAGCAGTGATTTCAGTTTATCTGACCTTAAACTGGGCAGTTTCTGCACCTTATTTCAAGCTGAAATCAAAAGATTTGGCTGCTGGAGCCCTAACATGGGTTCCTGCTGAAAGAGCTGATCAAAAGTTCCACTCACAGCTCTTTCTCCCAACCATAAATAATCAGAATACAATGGAATTTTTTTTTTGGTGCTCATTCCCTTATTGCAACTCTAAATTGCATGTCAATTAATTCACTAGGAAATCAGTTCAAATCCTAAAAAAAGAGTGCTCGCACAGGCCTTGAGCTGCCTCCTCCTCACACCAGAGTGGCTCCAGATGCACAGCGAGAGATTTCAGGAACATTATTACACCAGTGCATCTAGAGGCTTCCAGTTTGTTTGAGTGCGAAAAGAATTCAAAGTGCTTGCAATTCCAGAGAGGCAAAATTAGAAATAACAACCTACCAAAGCCCTGAAATTGCTGCTGCTGTTCTCACCACAAACAGGACACTTAATACTGACCTCGCCTGCTCTGCCTGCAGCAAACAGCTTTTAACGACGCTTCTAAATGTCTCCACCAAGCCACTCCCGCCATGTCTGCAGAAGAGAGTGTTCCTCCATCGTGTACCAGAGCCATTCCCAGAAATCCCACTGAAATCCCCAATTCTGATGGAGCCTGTAGTGCTGTTCATCACCAGCCTCCTGCAAAGGAGCCTTTTTATTCCATTGTCACCTTTCCTGCTGACTGCAGCTGATGGAAAACTCAGCTCCTTGTTGTTTTCCCAGAAAAACCACTCTTGTTTCCAACACGGATTCCATGCCTCACCTGAACCTGGATTTGGTTCTGATGCCTCACTGAGACTGAGGTGAGAATGTCTGAGTCCTGCTTTGTCTAAAGGGAGCTTCTCAGGATTCCTCCAGCTCATGGAAGTGCTGAGCCAGGGCCAAAGACCACATTAAGAGCTGGGAGAACCTCCTGTAATGGAGCTGATCAGGTGCCCAAAACTCCTGGGTACATCAGTGGAACATCTCTGCAAACAAGCTCAGAATATTCCTGTTATGGATCCTGAGAGGAAGAGAAGCTAAAAAGGGCAGCTGGGAGCTGTGTTTGGGGTGGGACACACAGACCTAGTACCCTACTTCTCCCCAGCACATATAAAGGAGTGAGTGGGGACAATCATGTAATAAATGTGGGCAGTAATTAATCACAAAAAATAATAAGGTAAAATTTAAGCAAAAAAAAAAATTAAAGTTCTCTGGACACCAATTCTTATTTCCTGTTCTTCCAACCACTTCATTAACAAATGCAGAGAATAACAGGACAGATCTGGGCACTACATACACCAAAGAGGCTGCTGAGTGAAACACTTGGGTTTACCTTAACAATTTAACGTGCCCTGGAAACAGAAAACAACACCTGAACAGCAGTGCCTTTAGCAGTTCTCACCTTTTCTTTTTAATTCTGGAGTTCCCAGCAGGCTGCTGTGCCTGGCAGGTGACAAATGTTTGTCACAGCTGCCCGAAGCAGCTGCTGAAATCCTAAGCCCTGGTGATGCCAAACACCTCTTCCAAAGCTTGGAGTCCTGGTAAACCATAAGGCTTTGTTTGTTTTTAATTATGAAAAAGTTGGTTGTTTTTTTTTTTTTTTTTTAATAACAGAAACACTTGAAAATAGCCCTGACACTCCCTCCTATTAAATGTGGGTGGCTCAAATAGTCTGTTTAAACAAATGGTGTTACAGGTAAAGGGGAAAACCAGTAGGAGGGGTTTATTCCTTTAACTAACAGAATACCTCAAAATATCCAATTTAGGGGAAATAAAGACATCAAGAGTGGCACTTCAGAGATCAGCCAGCGTTTGAATGTTGTGGAGGGAGAAGTGGCCACTTTCCCAGTTACAAACATCTCCCTCTGCTTCCTGAGAGAATGATTTCAAAGACATTCAGGAACATAACCATCAGTCTCTTGGAAGTGGTGGTGGCTGCATCAGTTATCTCAAGGAGTTACCAAGATTCAGGCCATGAGCAGGAGCTATGATTTTTCCAGGATTTTCCCCTCCATAAAACTATCTATTATCCATTGTGGTTGTGCAAATCCACCCCAGGAGCACAAAGCAGCAGAGAAGGAAATCAATTATCACCCTGAGTTATCAATTGTCTCTGAACCTGCTCTCTGCCTGTGTGAAGCCACTCCTCCTTGTCCTGTCACTCCACCCCTTGGAAAATAGTCTCTCCCTCTGTTTCCTGTCAGCTCCCCTCAGGTATTGGAAGGCCACCTGGGCACCTTTATTTCATCCAGGAATGAAAACCTTTAACCCTTCAAATGGGAGTTAAGTGGTTACAAGTGACAGGCATCTTCTCCCATTGCACAGGTTTTATGTAAAAAAAAGTCTCTGCAGGACTTTAAAGACAAAACCCCCCACGAGTAAATGTGATTTAGTGAATTATGCTCCCAGAGGGGGGAAGTCGAGGCTGCAGCCTCTGCCAGCTCCAGAGCTCCACGTCCCTCAGGAAGAAATGCAGCAGGTCAGGAGTGCAGCTGCCAGGCCAGGCTGTGCTGGCCCTGGACTCCTGGCCATGGCTCACTGCATCACACGCTGCTGTTGTCAATCAGGACAGCAAAACCCAGCTGTGGCAGAGCTTCCAAACGGAGCCTGGTGGCTTTGAACCCACTGGGTGTGAGGCTGACACACCAGAGAGCCTGCGTTCCCCTGCTCTGCCCCCACTGCCCGAGCTGCTGTGGACACGTCTTCCCCTCCACACAGCGAGAAGTGATTGATCCTTTGGCCACTTCCATCGAGATCTTGTCGTTGCAAGCACGAGGAGAGCATTAGAAGCGCTTTTATCTCCCCTAAAAAAACACCTCGGTTGTTCCCGTGCCAGCAGAGGGTGAGGCTGCGCTACAAGATTTTAACAAAACAGGTAAATTCTCCTCCGCGGTCCCGACCTTCCTTCTTTGCTCAGACACAAACCAGGTTACACCAACTCTCACCCAGCAGCTCACGCAGCGCGGGCAGGAGCTGGTGATCTCTGGCACCGCTGCAAAACACACTCCAAACTCTGTAACCAAATGTTACAAAGCCCTTTCCGCCCGAATCCTCCTTACCCAACACGCACAACTCTCCAAACGGGCGTTTTCTCTCCGTATGCAACAGTCTCACGTAATTCGGGGGGAAAACCAAACAGCAAACCAGGACACAAAACCACCTGTTTACCTCAGCTAATTATTTTCTTCTCCTCATTTTAAAGACGGGGCGTTACAAAAAATCAGTTTTTTTCTCATGGGACAGTTTTCCTTCCCCCTGGACTATTAATTCCAGTCGTTCTCCCGGTCCCTGGTTTCCAGTCCCGCGGAGCTTCGGGCGCTCT
The DNA here is from genome assembly GCA_013400515.1 of Erpornis zantholeuca. Classification (NCBI taxonomy): domain Eukaryota; kingdom Metazoa; phylum Chordata; class Aves; order Passeriformes; family Timaliidae; genus Erpornis; species Erpornis zantholeuca. Next base: position 716,644 of record VZTN01022425.1, on the reverse strand, counting down.
CGGTGGCTCAGCCCGGCCCCCCCCGGTCCCCGCTCCTTACGTGCTTCAGGCACCGCTCCTTGAGCTTCTCCACCGTGGTGTCCTCGGGCACCTCCTCCAGCCACTCGGCGCCCTCCATGGTGCACACATGGAGCCTCAGCACCTTCCCCGCAAAGATCTTCTCCTCCTGCACGAA
>VZTN01022425.1:695803-716341 GCA_013400515.1 Erpornis zantholeuca | reverse complement strand
GCGCTCCCGCCGCGGCCGGAAACGGAAATTCTCTGTGCCGCGGGGCATGCTGGGAGATGTAGTTCTACTGCGGCAGGCTCCTCCGAAAGTGAAGGCGTAAAAAAACCCCTCTCCCCCTCAGGCCTGCCTCTGGGCGGGCAGTTAGGGGTTTCAATCTTTCATAAGAATTTATTAAACCTTTAANGCGGACACCCCGGGGGCACCGGGAGGCACCGGGAGGCACCGGGGCGATGCTGCTGTCCCGAGCGGGGCGGGATGGAGCGGCCGGGGGCAGCGGGCATTTCCCCGCCGGCCGTTAGAGGGGGCCCGCGGGCCGCCGGTTCCCGGCCCGCTCCCGTCCTTCCCCGTGGGATTCCATTCCCAGCCAGCCCCAGTTATTTGGGTTTATCTTTGTTTTTTANNNNTCAAACCTTGCTGTTTCCTACGGCTCGTGCCCGAGCTGCGCCAAGGAATTCTGCGGGATCGGGGCAAGGTCGCCAGCAAAGCAAACATGAGAAGCACCAGGATCTGCCAGCGCCCAAAAAAGTTATAAATACACATTATAAAATCGACTTTTCGCAAATATTAAGATGATTGCTATATGATTACTACGTGGATAATGATTGCTACATGTGTTATGTTAAAATAACTTTGGTGTAAAGATAAAGTTTTTAGCTCTGCTGTTAACAAAACTTAGACATAGTAATAGTGACAGCTGACAGTGTACTTAAAGTGTTTGCTTAATTGAAATAACATCCAATGAATATATAATAGAGACCCTGTTAATGTGTCAGCTATCAACACTCACCGTCTATAAAAAAGTATAAACCACAGTTTAGAAGTAATAAACCAAGTTAGANGGTGCATGCCGGGAGTTGTAGTTCCGTCCCGCGGGGCGCGGGTGGTCCCTGAGGCGGCCCAGGCACGGCTGGGGGGTCGCGGACACCCCGGGGGCACCGGGAGGCACCGGGAGGCACCGGGGCGATGCTGCTNTGTGCGCGCTCTAAAAAAAACAGACCCAAAGAAAATCAGTACTAAATAACTCCTAAAATATGAAAATTGGTTCTCAGAAATGTTTGAATGTGCATAAAATCTATGAATACGCAACAGATGAATGTAAATAGAAAAAGTATATAAAAAGTGGCTCCAAGACAGCAAGTGTGCTCTTAACAAAATACCAAACACCGTTTTAACCCTTTGCTCTACTTCTGTCTCCTCTTGTCCTTTTATTAAAACTTCTATTAAACCTTTTAAATTTTACCAAAAGAGTGAACCTCGTTTTTCACGACAGCAACAGCAACAACAACAACCCCGGGGTAATCCCCCCTGAAGCGCTGGCCACGCTTGCTCTGCACACCCCACATGTGCTCCGGGTTGTTTTCCCACCCTTTCCTGCAGCCCGACACATTCTGTGGGGGTTTTTTAGTGTTAAATACACCATTAAGGGGGGGCTTGAGGGGAGAAAAGGGCACCGCAGCTGCTGGGGTTTTGTGGATTTATTAAACGGAGCTGTTCTTGTGCACAAAGTGAGAGGAATGTGTGGTGTGTTCACCCCTGAGATGCGATGTCCGTGTGGCACACGGGGCGCGGAGCTGGTGAAAGAAGAGATAAATCCTGCCGGAATCAGCCCCAGGGACAATAAAGGCAACGAAGATGTTGTGTGAGGGGGAGCTGAGAGCTTTGGAGAGCCAAAACTCGGTCCTGCCGAAAAGCAGAGTTAATTTGGGGCTGCCGGGCGCTGTGGCACGAAGCCCCAACCCCGGGCTGCATCCCTGGGGCGACTTTGCCTTTGCTCCAGAAGCTCCCAGAGCTCAAACGGGACATGTCCCATCCCCTTTTCCGAGGAATGCCATCCCTTTCTGCTGTGCCCAGCTCAGCCACCAGCCCCAGAGCCCACGAGAGGGAGCAAATTCCTGCTCAGCGAACTCCCGGCCGGCAGCAGCTCCCTCCGGGAACAAATTGCGCGAGTTTCCCTCCCCCAAAAACGCCGCCCTGGAGCCCGGGGGTGCCGAGGGGACAGCGCAGGTCCCGAGGGGGGCGGTGGGGTGACCCCAAGTCCTTGTGATGGGGTCACCTCCCGACCACCAAACCCACCCTGAGAATTTCTCTTTCCTGCTGATTCCCGGCGCTTTTGCTTGCTGCAACTTTTCCTTGCTCCGCGGAGGGAGCTGGAAGTCGGGATGGTGCCCCTCGGAACCCCTGGAGTTGGGCACAAGGATAAGGCTTTGCTGGGAGTTATTTTAAACCAGCCAGGGAGCCGGGGGGTCATCTCCCAGCAGGATAAATCCAGGGCTGGAACTCTTGGTGTGCCCAGGACCTTCCACAGCCATCGAGGAGCTCTGAGCAGTCGCTGCTGCTGCAAAGGAGAAGCAATATCTGGAGATGAATCTGGAGCTGAGGCAGGGGAGGAAAAAAAAAAAAAAAAAATTTCTGCTTTCTGGCCATCTCTGGTGTTGAAGCAGCTCTTGCCTAACAAAAGTGGAATACTTTATTTCCGTGCTTTGAATGCAGCTCCGGTGTGCTTGATAAAATGAACCCATAAAATTGCAAATACGAGGCAATTTGACTACTGATGGCTAATGCATCATAAGGGCCCAGGGAATGGGAGCATTTAAAAATAACCCATCTAAACACTGGGCACTGCCTCCTTGCCTTTGCTCTACAGCAGAATAAATAAACAATATGTGTCTATTACGTTGATATGGTCCAAAGCCAAAAGAATGAGTGCACAATGTGTAACTTGCTTTTTATGGCCGATCCATTACGCCCAGAGACCAACATGGGAATGAGGGAAGGGGAAATCAACAGCTCTTTCCCTTTGAGGAAAGATTCCTCTCGTTTCACATCCCCAGGGGAATCATTTTCCGTGGCTGCATCCAGCAGCAGGATCCTTCCCTGCTGCCCAACCTTGGCCTGGGGTCCAGCCTGGTTATGGGGGGAGAGCAGAGCCAGGGCAGAGCCCATAGGAGTCAAACACCTCCTGTAGTGCAGGGAAATAGGGGAGAGCAGCTCAATGTTAGCGCTGATTCCTGCAGGAAACAAAATACCAGGGAGCCGACAAGGAGCATGGAAAGACACTTTTCACAAGGGATGGAGCTCCAGGACAAGGGGAAATGGCTTCAAACTGGCAGAGGGCAGGGTTAGATGGGATATGGGGAAGGAATCCTCCCCTGTGAGGGTGGGAAGGCCCTGGCACAGGCTGCCCAGGGAGGTCCAATCCCTGGAAGTGTCCCAGGCCAGGCTGGACAGGGCTTGGAGCAGCCTGGGACAGTGGGAGGTGTCCCTGCCCATGGCAGAGGTGGCACTGGATGAGCTTTAAGGTTCCTTCCAACCCAACCCATTCTGGGATTCAAAGAGCAGAGCTGTGGGAGCAGAACCTCCACAGTCCCATCCCTGGGCTCATTTCTTCTCTTGCAAGGACTCCAAGGAGCTGATTCCAAACCAACCAGTGCTGGCAGAGTGGGAACATCCAGCTCGGGGAAATCCACACCAGCAAACCCCATAATCTCTTTTAAATTGTCTGAGAGTGGGAGGAACAAAAGAGAGTGACAATTGCACACCCCCCCCCCTCACAGCTTTTCCTGGGCAATCTCAGAATTTATCGAGACAACTCCTGTGGGATGCTCCATCATGTCATCCAAGACTTGTGTATCGACTCTTTTCCTGCTGCTGCTGAGGGAAGAAATATGATAACGGGAGGGATAATGAAGCAGACATGTTTTCTCCAAATCAAACCTGTTCTCCCTTCAGCTGGGAGAAAAGGGTAAAGAACTTCCCCTTCACGATATTTTTCTCAGTAATGTGTTTTGACAATTTAATTTAGAAGTCATAGAGTAGCGAAGACAAAGTCACCCGGTGGGTGGACATCGGCGAGTTCAGTTGCCTTTGTGATGAATTGGCGATAGTACAGAGATGACAAAACAACACAGGGGGACAAGAAGGAGGCTGGCAGCACTGTCGGCAGCAGGCACAGGATAAATTGAATGCTACACTTCATCCAGGAGCTCCAGCATCCCCAGGCATCCCGACGTAATTTATGAATTGCAATTAGCATTTTATTACGGCTCGTGCCCGAGCTGTGCCTATCACTAGGGTCCGGGTTTTGCAAGAGCTGCAGAGCAAAGTTTTCCTGAGTTTAAAGCTGCTATTTATTTAAATTAAAGTGATAAATATGCTGGCGAGTTTGCTTTGCTGTTGTCCAGCTGCAGAGGTGGAGAGCGTGGGTTTCTCGTGGAGAGGATTTGGGGCTCTGTGTTGGACAGGCTGTCCCAGGAGTGCTGTGGGAATGGTGTAGGATCAGCAGCAAAGCAGCCCCGGGGAGCAGCAGGGCCTGCCTGTGCCCCACAGCCCCAGTTTGGGATCTCTGCTCTGCCCCTGCTGCCACCTGGGCTCAGAGTCCTCTCTGTGCAGCTCTTGCAGAGCCCCATCCCGATCCTGAGGGTCTGATGGCTCCCAGATTTATTTCTCTTTTTCCCGAGACGTGGAAACTTCTGTCTCTTGCCATTCGGCAACTTCTGCAGTCATCCAGCAGAGGAGCAGCCTCTCCTGCTGCTCCCCTCTCCATCCTGGAAGCAGAGCCCTTCTGCTTCCCCTGCCCTGCAAACAGAAAAATCAGCTGAAAGCCTTTCTGAAAAGGGTGTTTTATGTTGGAAACTGGAGGACTTTGTGGGCAGTAACCCCCAAATTGCCAGCAGTGCTTCAGGACCCGCAGCACCCCAGGAGCAGGCACAGGCAGGGATCCCTCTGCCCATCCAGCTTTGCCTGGAGCCGATATCCCAATGCAGGGACCCAGATCTGTTGTACAATTGAACTCCAGAGTCGCTCTGAAAGGCCCCTGACTGTGTTCAGAACGACTCTGCAGGTTGTTATAAATATACAAAGCCTTTTCTGGGGATATTCATGAAATTCTATCACCACTTACCCTGGCTGGTAATGGTCTTGTTTATGTATGGGCTCTCTACCTGGCTTTGCAGCCTCTCCAAACACAATTCCATTACGGTGTTTAACTGCTCTATCAGTGTAGTACTTAGCTCTCTCTGCTTCCCAGCACAGCTCCTTAATGGCCAGGGAAGGTATTAGGCACTGCAGTTTGTGAGTATTCAAAAGAATGTTCAAATCTCACGATGTCTTTATTTTAAAATTCATGGAATTTCTAAGTACCAACTTGTAAGCCATGACCAAACAGTCATTTCTTTCTTAAACAGCTTTTTTTTTTTCCCTCCCCCTCTTTCTCCTCCACCACACCTCCTTGTTCTCACCACAACTCTGCAGATTCCAGTCCCTCCTTGTCCTGCTGTATTGTCCCCAACACCCTCGGGGTCCCCACCAGTTCTTTCCTGCCCAGGAGCAGCCACAGCCCACACCCAGCACGGGGACATAGCTCTGAGGGCACTGTGGGGTCACTCTGGGGGTTTGCAGGAGGTGTGGGGCAGGGAACCTCCCCGAGGAGCGCTGGGGGGAGCAGATCAAGGGGGAAAAGGGAATTAGGGTTCAGGGGAACATTTAAAACTACCTGTGTGAGAAGGGTGGCAGGGTCAGGTGGTGCTGGGGACACAGCAGGACTGGGAATTGTCCCTCAAGTCCTTCCTTGGCAGCAGCGGTGGTGGGGTGACCCCAGCTGGGCTCCAGGTGCCACCAAAGCTGCTCCATCACTGCCACCCCCAAACCCTCACCACACAAACCCATCAGCGCTCTCCCTTTCGGCACTGCATGGATCCAGCTGCCAAATTTCTTCCCTAAACTGAGAAGAAAAACCTTTCAGCTTCAGATCTAAAGCCCCAAAGTCCCTCTTCCCCCAGAGAACCACGAATCCCCACCTCCAGCAGCCACGGCCTCATCCATCAGGTGCTGCTTAACCTGTGGCTGGCACGGTGGCACCTGGGTGGCAGGAGGCAGCTGGGAGGATTTCTCCTTCTCTTTCCAGCTGATCAAGAGCATTTTCTCGTTTCCTCGTATGTTTTGGCAGAAAGTCACAATTTAATTGTTGGAAACAAGAGCAGGAAATATTAGCAGCACTGGCACAATAGGATTTTAATTTAGCTTCAGGACAGAAATGGGTCTCTAGCAGAGTGCCAGGCTCCAGGATTGCCTGTGAGTACGAGGAGCCTGGAGTTTGCCTAATCGTTTGCACAACTGGGGTAATTCTGTAGGGATGCGAGGGACTTAATTGGGCTCGAGCTTAAACACCCTCGTAATGCGAGGCACACTGCGTGCTCCCAGCATCATTATTAAACAGCCCATTTCACTTTTTAATGATCATCTTGGATCACTGTAACAGTGATCAGCAAATAAGCCCGGACAAATAAACATCTGTCTTCAGTGTTCCCACAGCTGGGGCTGCTGCCGGCCTCCCTGTGAGGCTGGGACAGAGGCACAGCGCTGCCCCCAGCCCCGAGGGACCCCAAATAATCCCTCTGTGCCCGGACTGGGGGGCTCGGAGGTTGGGGTGGGTCCTCAACACCACCCCTTGGGCCACCACTGTCTGCCCAGGCAGGAGGGGTCTCCCCTCCCGCCCTGACATTGAGGTGAAATATGGGGCACCACTAAATTATTCAGTTGGCGAGAGGGGCTCTCAGGATGGCGTGTTGCTCTTCTGCAGTGTAATTAATAGTCTTTAGATTAAATATGAAATCATTCCCGCTCATTAATAATTCAGCGGCAGCGTGGCGATCTTTGGAGAGCGGCAGCACTTCATATTCCTCTCGAGTCTGGTGCCTGGAACGCTTTGGGGGAGGCAGCCGCCCTTTCATCCATCTCAATTTCAGCTGCTGGCTGCTCGTTTCCTTCTCCAACGCTGTTTTGCAAAAGGTGTGAAACTTTTCTGCTTCTCCGGAGTCGGTGCCCAGCGGTGCCAGCGTGTCCTGGGAGGGCCCGGGGCTCCGCGTCCGCTCCGGGCTGGAGCTGCCAACTTCTGGCTCTTCCCAAGGTGTCCGTGGCAAAGCTGGGCAGTGCCAGGAGTTCTTGGAGCTCAAACACACCTTCACCTTCCTCTCCGTGGGCCCTGAGCGGGCTCTGAGCGTGCGGCGACATTCCAGAGGGAGGTGGAGGGATGGGGAAGAGCTTCCCGTGGCACCTGTGCTGCCATCCTGCCGTGCCTCTTTGCCACCGTGCCGGTGGCCTCGACCGCGGCAAAATCACCAGCACCAGCTCCACAGAATCCTGTAATTCGCAGAAAAGAGGAGCTGCCCCAGCTCCCCTCCATCCCCGCAGCCCCCAGGCCCCGCTGCTGTGTTTTACAGGCGGGATGGGGATGGTGCTTGTTGCTAATGCTGACAACGACCGTAATTTAGCTTTACACCAGCACTAAAACCGGAGAAAAAATTCATGTCCTGGGACATCCGTGACACGGCTGCTGCTGAGGGCGGATTTATGTGCGAGCCCCAGCAGCTCCCAGCAAGGAAAACACCCCGGGGCCCACGGAGAGGTGAAACAGCCCTGGACTGATTCCAGCTGTGAAATCAGCTGTTCCCGTGGGACAAACCCCTGAGCCGCCTTATTCCAGCGTGATCAGTGGGGTAGGGGAGGGAGGGAAGGCAAATCCACGTCCTGGTGGTGCCGGTTCCCATTCCCGAGTGCTGGAGCTGTCAGGCTGGGATTCAGGAATGCTCCAGGGCAGGAACGAGCAGCAGCCTGGGCAGATGGATGGCTGAATCCCCCTGAACATGGCACCTGGAGCAGCAGGAGTATTTTGGGCTGCCAGGCTGTGGGGCTGTGCCAGCGGCAGCTCCGGAGGGTCTCTGCTTTTTTTGCGGAGCGCCGTAATTCCTGTTCCCAAACAGCAAACAAATGCTAGGCAGCTGCTGCAGGAAAATCTGAAATCAAAGCCAAAGCGCAGGGGTGCAGGAGGTGAGAAGGGCAGGATGAGGCTGGTCCCAGCACGGGGCAGGGAATTGCAGCCCTGGGTGAAGGCAGCAGCTCCGGGGGTCCCCCAGAATCCCAAATCTAGGTGCTAAATGTCACCTCTCGCAAGGAGCCCCAAACATCCACGTGGCCGCCGTAACCTTTCCGGAGCCCTCCCGGCTCCCCGCGAGCTGCTGCAAGAGGATCAACTTGTTTGCACACCTGGCTGGGTTTTAAATAGGTTTAATTCCTCTGTGCCTGTGTGCCGCAGCTTCCCCCGGTGCCTCGGCAGCTGTCGGAGGCTGAACGTGCCGGCTCCGAGCTGCCCCCGCACCCGCAACCACCGCGAGCATCCCCCGGCAAGGCTGGGAGCGCCTCGGGCACCGAGGGGATCGGCCAGAAAGTCGAAATGTGCTGTCTCCGATGGCAGAGGGGGGGCAGCAAAAGGCCAGAGGGGGTCAAAAAGCCTCCAGGCGAGTCCCAGGGTATTGGGCGCCGTGCCAGGAGGGGCTGGGGCACAGATCCCCCTCTGCTGCATAATGGGATCCCCACATCCTGCGGGAGAGTGGCCGGGGTGATGTGGGACAACGCCGGGGCTGGATCCATCCCCGAATCACCCCAGAGGTGCTGGTGTCCCCAAACCAGGCGTGAGGACCCTGAGCATCCTCCCGCTGGGCTGGTGGGAGGAACCCGAGTGGTGATTCCTCGTTAAAACAGGACACAAATGCAGGCGGGGATCACAGAGCAGATTTCCAGGACCTGCTTCTTTTGGGGACCCTTCTGCAGGGTCCAGTGGCATCAAAACCCAGAACCATGAGGGAGTGTGCTAATGAATATGGAAACCTTCTTTTCGGGTAGTGCACACTCATAAATGAATCCACTTTATAGAGCCATAGCAGAGAGGAAATGACTATTCGGAGCCTGATTTATCTGCTCAAATGCTTTGTAGTACTTCAGATTAATAAAAATATTTAATAAAGAATCAAGTTGGTTTATGCAAAGAGAATCACATCCCCTGTATTTTTATTACTGAAAAATTGGAAGCGGGAAGGAATAATGATATAAGCTACTGTATAAATGACAAAAATACCCATTCTAGTTATATGCATTGCTGTACAATCTTTTTCTATCCTATAAACATAATATATTCTTATGCCTATTTCAACTGATTCAGTAGTCATATGCTGCATTGTGCAGTTTAATACCATCCTGTCCTCAACAGCTCTGGCAAGTGATTAAATAAGAAATAAATTTTGCTGTCATTGCATTTAAAATCAAATCAAGGATCATTTGTTACCCCAAACGAACCAGTTATCCTGCTCTGCTCATAAGGAGGCTGCTGTTTGCTGAAGCATTTAGAAATGTATATATAGTAAACTCTTTGCATAATGGCTTGTACTGTAATATGATCTTTATGAGCCTCCCGCTCCGGAGACACTCGGCAGCGCCAATAAACAGCACATTGCTTTTTTAATTTAAAGTTATAGGTATGAGACATTCCACATTCTCCCGGTGCTCCTCCCAGCCTTGCTGGCTGTGCCAGGAGCTGGGGGCAAAGCTTTGCATCCCCCGGTGTCCCCCAGACCCCGTGTGGCACTGCAGGGACAACCCCCGGGACCTCTCCAGCAGCCCCCAGGGAGAAATCCGGCAGTGCCAGACCCCCAACATGCAGGGAATACGCCCAGGAGGGAGAGACAAACTGTCCCACTCCCCAAGTACGTTAAATTTAATGTCAGCGCCTCGTTAATGGCCCCTCACGTTATAATGTGTAATATAAACTTGCAAATTAATTGCGGTACCTCCGGAAGCTTCTTTAACTGCTGCCGCAATGAAAGCTGGCTAATAACCATCGTTCCAAAGTCCATTCTTGTTAGAAGATGGTGTCTGACCAAACTCCTTTTGTTGGCTCATTATTTTAATTCCTCTGCTCCCCAGGAATTGCCCTTTCTTGGCCACCTCCGCATCCTCACTGGGATTCACCTGAGAGCAGCTGCTCTTTCCTCTGGGATTCCATCCACAGGTGAGCCTACACTGGTGAGCCACCTGCCTCGTGCTCCAGGTGTGAGAAAAAGCCCGTGGAGGGAACCTCTTTCCTTAGAACGAACAAAAAAATCAGAGTTTTCATTAAAAAAAATGACCACCGTGAGGAAAAGGGGGAGCCCTGTGTGGGTTTGGGCATCACCATTGGCTCCCAGCCCCTCACCATCAGCCACGGAGCCACCACGGACCCCACCAAACCCACGGGGTAAATTATTTGTTGCAGATTATTTGCTCAGCTTTAATTATCAAGTTTTGGCACCCATTAGTTAAAGCGGTTAATTTTATTACGGAGAAAACAACAAATCACGCGGCTGACAATAACGAGGATGAACAGGCATTTAATTATCCTTGTTCTAGACAGAACAATTATTAATTTTAAATTGCAGAAACTCATTTGAAAAGTTTGGAGTCTGGAGGATTGCTGTGGGGAGTGGGATACTGCTGTGGGGGATCCGTGGTCAGCGGCTCCGTTAATGCCAGGAGCTCCAGGAAATCAATTCCTGCACCAGCCTCTTCCTCCCCCTTGGAAAGGGAAGGAGTAAAACCAATAAATTTGTGTGTGTGTGGGGAGTTAAAGGAGATTTTAGTCACTCTTGCACTCACTGCTGGACCTGGAAGGGTTTGGGGTCCCTCTGCACTTGCCAGGACAAAGCAAGGAGCATCCTCAGGGAATTTGGGGCAGCACAGCTCCTTTGGCCTCCCCTCAGCTCCTTCCTCAAGACATCCTAGAGGCTCAGGGAAAAGCAAAACCACCCAGTAATGAAAGTTGGGGGAATGAATAAATTCCTGCACCAGCCTCTTCCTCCCCCCTGGAAAAGGAAGGAGTAAAACCAATAAGCTTTTGTGTGGGGGTTATTAAAGGAGATTTTAGTCACTCTTGCACTCACTGCTGGACCTGGGAGGGTTTGGATTCCCTCAGCACTCATGGCAAGGAGCATCCTCAGGAATTTGGGGCAGCACATCTCCTTTGACCTCTCCTCAGCTCCTTCCTCAAGGCATCCTAGAGGCTCAGGGAAAAGCAAAACCACCCAATAATGAAAGTTGGGGGAATGAAGCCAGAGAGGGAAGAAACGACTGGAATCTCATCATTTATCCCCAGTGGTCAGTGGCACAGATAACATTTTTCAAAGTGTAATTGCAGTCAATTGTGCTCTCCCCACCAGTGCCCGTCAGCTCGGCTGGGGTGATAAATGTTGGCTTTTAAGCAAGAATGGATTGATTATTAATAGCTCAGATACCAGTTACAGGAACTGCAATAAAACTAGATTTTAATTTCCCTCTCTATTAAGGGATCTCATGTTTCATTCAACGTAGGGAGAAAATAGGGGGCTTTGCAAAGATATTAGATTTACTGCCACTATAAAAGATCATTGATGCACCCAACTCTGGGCTATATTTGACTGATTTTTCAACAAAAGGCAGCTCAGTGGGTCTCTGAGTCTCCCTGGGCCCAGCCCTGAACCTCCCTGGCATCAGGGGGCAGACGGTTTCATGGAATCCCAGAAGGGTTTAGATGGGAAAGGACCTCAAATGTCATCCCATTCCACCCCTGCCATGGGCAGGGACACCTTCCTGTGTCCCAGACTGCTCCAAGCCTTGTCCAGCCTGGCCTTGGACACTGCCAGGGGCAGCCACAGCTTCTCTGGGCAACATTTCCACATCTCCAGTGCTCCTGATCTTCAAACCTCCCTCCCATGCTCTCCTGCTCCCCATTAAACCCAAAATCTCAGCAGAAAATCACTTATTTGGGGTAGGGATGTTTTGGTTGTGATTTGTGTCTGAGTCAGGAGCAAAAGCATAAAAGCTGCCTTGACTGAAGAACAGAGTCGTGCATTTTAATCTCTTATAACTTACTTTTATGATGTAATTCTGAATTATGTTATTGCATTTGTATTTAGAGAGCACAGCAGATGGTGCATGCAGTAACACTTTAAATTAGGGTTTCCCAAATACACATTAAATTTAGATTTAATAAGACAGTTATCACATGGGAATTAAATACCAATTGATTATTTAGAAGGTACCACAGCTCAGCAAAGCGTGGAGCTCAGCTGGGTCCTGGCACCGCAGCTGGCACAGGGCAGGGACCTGCAGGGCTCCTGATGCCAGGATGGCTTTTTGTCTTTTCTTTTATACCCCTCTTATATACCCTTTTATACAGTTTGATGTATTCTCAGTGCTTTTAGCCCCACACTTGTACCTCCCCAAGGCTGAGAACTCAGCTCAGCCCCACGGCACCGTTAAACCAGGAGAGCAAACATCCTGGGAGCCCCAGACACCAAGGGCCTCTCCAGAACACATTTGGGAACCTCAGCCAGGCCCAGCCAGGGGGAAGGTTCCTCACAACGAGGGCTTCACTCCAGCCTCTCCCTGGGGATCTTTGATAAATATGTTAATTTTGCAAGGTCTATAATTGTGTGTATTTCAGTGTGAGGAGCAGTGTGTGCATTTTGGGGCATTCCACCTGGCCCAAGTGCTGCACCCAAGGATCCTGAAATAAATCCCGAGGTACAAACCCCTTTTCCCCATAAACTGTGTTTTGGTTTTAATTTTAAGACCAGGGAAAGGCAACAGCCCTGCCCTGGCTCCTGCCAGGCACCCACGGCCTCCCTGGCTCTTTGTCACCTTGGTGGTGGCACTTGGCAGTGGAGGGTGGGCACGAAGGGAGGGGCACTGCTGCTGTCCTCCCCCAGCCAGGCCAGCACCCTGGCGTGCTGGGATCCCTCCCTGTGTCCCCCAAGTGGCAGCAGTGCCACCCAGTCTGCTTCCCGTGGCTGGTTCAGACCTGCATCACCCCCAGGTAAATGAAACCCCAGCCCTGAGGGCACCTCCAGCCACACAAACTCATTTGCAGCCCTTTGGCTGTGCCCAGCCATGCCCACAGCGAGCCCTGCTCGTCACTTCAGGGCACAGGGATGGGCTCGACCCCTCTCGAGGCTCCTGGTGGCACAGGGGTCCCTGGGGACAGGGGACAGCTCTGCTGGCACTGTCCCAGCAGGAGGAGTGGGGGATCCAGCCCTGCTTCCACGTGGGAAGTGATCACAGCTCAGTCACTCAGCTCCATTCCATGAAAACATTTAAGATCCTTTGCTGCCACTGATTTATTTATTATTTATTATTTTTATTATTATTATTATTACTATTATTATTCCGAGCCACAATGTGCTGCACATAGACTGCAGGCAATTTACTTTTCTAATCAAATTGATTTCCATTCAAATGAATTCTCTTGTCCATCTCCATTCCAGTAATGTTATTTTAAGCGTGAGCTCTGTCTTGGTACAAATGTCTAATCAAATGGGGAGATGCAGAGGGCAGCCTGGTGGGTCCTGGTGAATCACACAGCACTGAAATTAGAGATGCTTTTAGGTGCAGTAATTTATGTATTGTAACTTCTGGTGAGGCCCGGTGAGTGAGATTACATTGCCCTCCTGGATTTATCTGCCTTGGTTTGTGGCTTGGCATTTCTGCCTTTTTTTCCCCCCACTTTTTGTCCTGTCACTGAATTGGACCAATTTAATTCCTGTCCCAGAGCCCCACAGGGATGAGGGTTGGCCCCACAGGACCCTGGCAAGGACCAGACCCACCGTGAGGGACTTGGGTACCAAAACATCATCCCTGCCTCATCCCAGCCCCAGCAAATCCTGGGCCAAAAATCAACTTCCTGGCTCACCTGAGCACCCCTCATTACCCCCATGCCGGTGGCAACTTTCCTGCCCGAGTGTCTGAATTGTCACCGTGCCGCTGCTGTCACCACCCCGAGGACGTGGCTGTTTACCACGCTGCCACTCCAACCCCTCCCTGCCCTCCCTTCACCACGCAATTATCATTCCCATCATCATAATTACCCTTTAAGCCACCCTACAGTCACCCACCCCCCCGCAGCCCTGCCCGGAGCTGATGGATGTGCCGGTGGCACCGTGAATCCTCGGGAGCGGCCCCGGAGCGCGGCGGCCACGGCCGGGAATGATGCACTTCCTACTGCTCACCCTTTATTTGTATTTTGTGTCCTGCACGATCCATCTGAGCCGTCGCCGGCGCTGGAGTGCCGCTCCACAGTCGATTATAAAATGGCTCGGTGCAAAAGATGCATATAAATAAGAGCAGCCCTGGAGTGCTCCGGAGCCGCCGGCGCGGGGCTGTGATTTATGGCAGCTGCTCCAGGGGCCGGGCTGGCATCAATCTCACACCTCCCTCACACCTGCGGGGCAGGAGGGGGAGAGGCAGCACCCCCAGCACCCCCAGGCCCACACCCTGCTGCCATCCCTGCCCTCGCTGCACTCCGGGGCAGAAAGGGGAAGGAGTGGGATGGAGCCAGCCCTGGATGGGGACTCGGCTCTCGTTCCCTTTGCAGCATCCCTGGCTGCAGGGGCAAGGACCAACATCTGCAGTGGCCAAGGCCTGCAGTGGCCAACTCCTGCAATGACCAATGTCTGCACTGACCAGCTCCTGCAACAGCCAACTCTGTCAGCAATGGTCAACAACTCCTGCAATGGCCAATGCCAACTGTAGTGACCAACCCTGGCAGTGGCCAACACCTCCTGCAATGGCCAGCACATGAAATGACCAACCCTGGCAGTGGCCAACACCTCCTGCAATGGCCAATGCATGAAATGACCAACCCTGGCAGTGGCCAACACCTCCTGCAATGGCCAATGCATGAAATGACCAACCCTGGCAGTGGCCAACTCCTCCTGCAATGGCCAATGCCAACTGTAGTGACCAACCCTGGCAATGGCCAACACCTTCTGTCCCTGGGCTGGTGGTCCCTGATCCTGGTACCAAGTGTGTCCCTGGGGGCCCACAGTGGGGACAACCTGTGCCTGTAACACCCAGCTGTGTGGGTGGAAATGAAGGGCCAGCTTCAGAGAACTCGAGCAGGTGCAGTGCCCCGACCTCTCTCCCTCTGGAGAAGATCCCAAGAAAATCAAGGCAGGTTAAGTCCCAAGAACACATCTGTAACCAGGCATTTCCAACGCTCGGGGGAAGAGCACACCCATGGGTGCTCCATCCCTTCTCTCAGCCACCTCCCTCAGGTTTGGCACAGCCAAAATCACCACCCCACCCCAGGCACGGGTGGGGGGAAACCTCCTGTTTTATAACAATAGCAATAAAAACAACAACATTACTGCAAAGAAAAACCCCTTTCCACTCCCCCACCCTTGCTCCAGCAGCTCCCCTGGCGTCACTGCCGCAATCCTGGGGCCCGGACGGAGTGAGCCAACCTCGCCCCCCCCCTGCACATTTTCCCTCAGCACATTTCTACAGCAACGTCGTTTACTTGGTTAAATAACTCATTTATCTTTTTATACTCTCTGCAGATCATAATACACCCACTTTGACAATACCGCACACCAAAGACCTAATTTTAGCGCTGGTGTTTAGAAGTAATCAGTTTGAAATATTGGAGCGGGCGTGCGATATTATTATGGGTTTTTTTTTTTTTCTTTTTCTTTTTCTTTTTTTTGGTTTTTTTTTTTTTCCCCTGAAACACTGACGTTTGCAAGAAAGCTGCTCATAAGGAAAATTCTGATTATAACAACTCATTTAGAATAAATCAGTTTGAAATGGTTTATATAACGCGGCGGAATGCGCCGCACGCCAGCCTCCGAGTTCCTTGTGTTTTTTCCCTTTCAGTGAGATGAGATTAAATGAAAGCCCAAATGCAAGTGGTTTTGGGCACTTCTATTTTGCTAAGCTGAGGAAATGCAGCTCCTCAGCAATTTTATGGCCAATTGGGTTGGGGGGGGAAAAGCAGAAAAAGGCAAAAATTACAGAGAGGAGAATTACCACCCTCAGAGCCCACCCCACTCAGACACCCCCAGCCCTCCCTGGGACCCCGCTCCGCCTCAGTCTCTCTGCCTTTGAAACATTTTCCTCCCTCCCCATCCTAAAGGCAACATCAACCCCCAGGACAGCCCCATCGTGGGCAGAGCCAGGAGCCCTGGGGCACTGCTGGGACCTCCTGGTGCTCCGGAGACTCTTCCCAGTCGGTGCCAGTCCCTGACCCTGGAGCAGGGATGGAGACGCAGCCTCTGCCACTGCATCCCCCAGAGCATCCTCACCCTGCCCCAGGGCCTCCAGGTGCCCTCTGAGACCTGGCAAACTCAAAAGTGTCCCTGGGTGGGTGGCAGGAGCCCTCCTGCCTGTTCTCAGAAGGATTTTCCGTGATGAAGAGGTGGGAAGCTCTCCCAGCAGGGTGGGAAAGCGATGGATTTCGGCTGCTGCTGCCCCCTCCAGCCCCAGCTCCGCTCTCTGGAAAAGCCCTGAGTGTTGCTTTGGGAAGGCTGCAAATGCAATTAAAAATAATGATAATAATAACAATAAACTTTAGCTTTTATAGGCAGGAAGTGTGGATGGAGGGAGGGTGTGATGTGTCCAGGGAAAAAAAGCCAAAGTATGCCCAAACCACACCAGGTGAGGCAGGGGGAGAGCCCAGGGCAGTGCAGGGAACTCCAAAACTCCCAAATTTGTGCAAAACCCTTCAGTTGGGATTGTTTCATACCTTGAAGTGGAGCCTGAGCCATTGGAGCCCCTTCAGCACCAATTAACAACCTCCTGCTTAACACTCCCCACCACCCAGAATGACAGAAAACAGAGAGAAGGAAACCTTTTAATTGTAATTTACTTTATTATTTTGTAAATGTGAATTTTACAAAGCGTTTTACAATTAATGATCACATTGGGTTGGGGGTTTTTTTTTGTTTGTATTTTTTTTTTAATGGATTTTTTTTTGTTGTTTTTTTTTTTTCATCATATGAAAACAGCTATGAGCACAGTTCCAGCTCGGGGGTCTTCATCTTTTCTCTCTTTTTTTTTTAGTTACTGATATATCGTGTCAGCCATGGCTACAAAATAACAGTCTGAACTATACAGAGTAAGAGCACATAAATACTAGTGAATAATGCACGATAAAAAAAGAAAATAAAATAAAATTAAAAAAAAAAAAAAAGAAGCTAGCATCGTTCGTGGCTGAGACAGTTGAGGAACATAATTCAGTGGTACTGTGAGATTTCCTTACAGCACAGAAAGTATTTTTAACAGTCATGAATTACAGTACTACTTAATACCCTATGAAGACGCTTTAAAAACAACCTTGTACTTTAAGTCCTTTTTTTTCCCCAAACATTCTGTCCAAAGGATTAATGTTCTATTTGAATCAAGTGCCATCCAAATGTTCAAGTCAAAAATATTTATACATTTATACTCAGTTGTTTTTTTTTTATTATTTATTAATTTTTTTTTCCTTTATTCTCGTCTGCTAAAAATAGTATTGCAAGTTTTGGCTTTTTTTTTTTTTCCAACCTTGACATAAAAATCACGATTTTTTTTTTTTGATTTTTTTTTTTCGTGTGTGTGCAAAACGCTTTTTTTGTTTTTTGTTTTTTTTTTTTTAAGAGTGGAAGAAACTCAAGGAGGAGAAGTGGAGGGGTTTCCAATGTGAGTGTGTCCAACAATCCCCCCTCGCTTGCTCCCGGCAGGATTCGGGGAGCAGGAACACTTGGAACAGCAGTGGAATCCCGGGATGGCTGCGGACTGGCCATGGGGGGGACAGCTGGGGACACTCCGGGGCTCATCCCTCCTTCTCCGCTCGCAGCGAGAGATTTCCAGACAAAAAACCGAGGGAGCAGAGCGCTGGGGCCGAGGGCTGCCCGGGGGTGACACCGCGGAGGGGACTCTGCTCCCCGAACTCCGCGGGCACTTCCAGTTCTGGGGCGCTCGGAGCCCTCGGTGCCAGCCCCGCGTCCCGGGGAAATCACAGCTCCAAGGATTCGGCCCCCACGGGATGTCCCCGCTTCCAGCCGCTCCTGCCGGGGACATCCCTCCTGTCCTCACCTCGGGAATGTCCCCGCGGGACCCCGGGGGGGTGCAGAGGGTCATGCAGCCCCTCGGCGAAGCGGTGTTTAATTAATTAGCGCTAACGAGGAGGAGAGGAGCTGGTCCTACGCTATGGCAGCTGCGGGGAACTCGGGTGCTTTTACACTCTGCGCTCGTTAAAGGTGCTTGGTATAACTTTAGATATAGAATATACAGGTAATATTGCTAATAGTCAAGCATAAGAATAAAGGTGCAGACATACCATAAATACTGATGCTCTGATTTTACACTGTCAGACCTAGATGAATGCAGTTTCCTATTCACATTATAAAGCAGCCCCAAATTCTAGAATTTAAAATAGTGTCGTAAACAAAGAGGAGGAAGGAGTCGGTTATGATCTGATCTTCTTAATCTGTTTTCCTTGGAAAAAAAAATGATCAAAAAATTCTAAGGCACTCAGGAAAGCCGCATACAATCGATGGACTGCTCTGTTCTCACCTTACATTCAGTTTTAAGGGGTTATTTTTTTTTTCTTTTTTTTTTTGTTGTGTTTTTTCTCGGAAGAATACAATCATTACCATATAACATTTTCAAACATATCATTAATCCTCCACACACAGGAAACATTAGTGCAAAATGCTTGCCCTCATCTACCAGATAAGGAAAAACCCAACGCCCTTCACATTTTAGAAGTTTGCCTTCCTAATAATAATAATAACAACAATAATTAATAAAACAAACCCAAATTGGGAAGAAAAACAAAAAAAAAAAGGAAAGAAAAAAAAAAAAGAAAGAAAAAACCCCCAAAATATACAGGAAGTTGTGCTAGGTATAAAAATATATATTTTCACTGTGCAACTTGACTCTCTCCAGACTCTCTGTCCTAAGCCATTCAAGTACTTTGCTGCTGCCCCCCTGGTGGCCCTGCCGGCTGTCTGGGAACAGGTTTGGTCCAGAATTAATCCCTACAGCCAAGTGCAGCCCCAGCTGGGGGGCTCAGCCTGCTCCCCACCCCCAGCAAGTGCCAAAAAGGAGCAGGAGGAATCCTCTGCAATATCTTTTCTCTCTATATTTATATATATATATGCACACAGACACACACACACAAGGGACGACTTTTGATCTCCGACACCCGGAGCCGCTCCCAGCTCGCCTCAAACTTTCGGCAAACCCAAAGTTTTGGGGGGATCAGAAGGGTGCTCAGCCAAGCCTGAGCCCTGCTGAGCTGG
The DNA here is from genome assembly GCA_013400515.1 of Erpornis zantholeuca. Classification (NCBI taxonomy): domain Eukaryota; kingdom Metazoa; phylum Chordata; class Aves; order Passeriformes; family Timaliidae; genus Erpornis; species Erpornis zantholeuca. The sequence goes on along the minus strand of VZTN01022425.1, from coordinate 697,436 downwards.
CTGAGCTGCTCCCAGGGCCACCAAGGAACTGGATTGCTCCATGTCCCCGGGGATTGGATGGGGACAAAGCCCCCCCCGAGCTCAGCCCGTGGTCCCCGGGGTTTGTTCAGTGACGTGGGTAAAGTGCAAATAGAGCTGTGCTCATTCCCACTTCTCCGAAGCATCCCACACCTCTGCACCTGCACCAGCCCCCCAACACCTGGTCTGGGGCATCACAGTCCTCCCCCCTACCCCCCCAAAAAACAGCTGTGCCAAAACCCGACGTGGGGCAGGACCCCCCTGTCATTGATCTGGTGTGTCAGGAGCAGTGGCACGGGCTGGGCAGCCTCGTTATTTACGATGCAAAAAACTGCTTCAAGTATCAAAGAAAACAAAACAAATGGCCAAAAGCTGGGTTATCCTCTCCCTGCTCCCCCTTTCCCAATGGAAACACAAAGAAGGAAGAAAACCCTGAGCAAAGCGCTGTCTGGATTAGGGAACCAAAGCAGGAAAGAAAAGAGGAGCACAGCCACAGCAGCCAAAAAGTGACTTTTTGTGCACCTTGTTCCTAGTCCCAAAGGTGTTAAAGAACAAGCTGCACGTGTCATTAAAGCAGGTCGTTAAGTCACAGTAAAAATAACCTTCATTAAAAAAGGAAAGGGAAAAAAAAAAAAGGAAAAAGCCAAACTTGGCTTTCATGGCACTGTCCCCATCCCTTGGGGACACCCCAGCAATGGCACCCCCGTGGGACCCCCAGCCTGGCCCCAGCACTGTGGGGGAAGCTGCAGAGTCCCGCTGGAGCCGGCTCTGCGGGACAGATTCTGGTCACTTTGGGGTTTGGAAAGGAGGGGGACAGAGCAGGTACCTGCTGCCCATCAGGCTCCAGGGACACCCACATGTCCCATCCCGAGGCCACCAAAGCCACCACAGCCTGGGGACATCAGCCTGCAACAACAAAAATCGAGATAAGTAACTCCACATTGGGTTTTCCCCAGAAGGGGCTGCGGGAGGGTGAGCAGGAGGCAAAGTGCTTCCTTCTCCCCAAAACCTCTTCACAGAAGGACACAAAGCTCATTTTTTCTTTTAATTTTTGNGGGAGGGAGGGAGGGAGGGGGAGAGGAACCAAACCCAAACCGAGCCGTATTGGGCAAAAACCAGACCACAACCACGCCAGCGGCCAGGCTCTCCACCTGCATCCCACGCAGTCCTCCCGACACGTGCCAGCCTCAATCCAGCACTCCCACCCCTGCTCCCGGAGAGAACTCCCCGGGGACAACGGCACCGAGTCCCCGCCAGCGCCGGGCACCCATGGCCAGGGCTCCCCCTGACACCCAGAGGGATCTGGTCACCATCAGTGTCACGATTTCCCCCAGCCCATCCCACTTGGCTCGAGCCCTTCCCGAGACAAACACGGCCAGTCACAGCACCTGCACCCGAACACACCTCGCTTTCCTGTTCAGTGACAAAACTCTCCTTAGAGGACAAGGTTAACGATGGCTTTACTTCTGAGCTGAGTGATGGATGGGGTGATGACAGGGTGGTGGTGGTGGTGGGTGGGGGGTGGCTAGCTTTTCTCCTCCCCTTCTTGAAACAAACGAACAAAAAAAGAAAAAGAAAAAAACAAGGAAAAAAAAAAAAAGGAAAGGAAGAAAAA
>VZTN01022425.1:678647-695739 GCA_013400515.1 Erpornis zantholeuca | reverse complement strand
CACATTGGGTTTTCCCCAGAAGGGGCTGCGGGAGGGTGAGCAGGAGGCAAAGTGCTTCCTTCTCCCCAAAACCTCTTCACAGAAGGACACAAAGCCCATTTTTTCTTTTAATTTTTGCATCCAGTGCACTCCAAATTATTAAAAAGCGAGGGCCTGGCTGGCCTGGGGAGCAGGGAGGGGGCACAGGGTGAGCTCTGCACGCACCGAGTTCTGCCTCCGGTGCGGATGCTGCCGGGAGCCAGCAGCAGGAGCTCCCAGCTCCGTGCCCTTTGGAGCAAGAACAACTCTCCATGCTCAGATTCCTCCCTAAATCCCTTCACAGGCACTGAGGGGGGGCTCCTCCCCTCCCAGGAGGTGCCCCCAGGACCTGCAGGCAGAGGGGTGACAGAGCAGGGCCGTGAAGGTGCAAACACGGAGAGGCAAAGGAAGAGGAGTTGCTGGGAGGGAGAGAGGGAGGGAGGGAGGGAGGGAGGGAGGGAGGGGGAGAGGAACCAAACCCAAACCGAGCCGTATTGGGCAAAAACCAGACCACAACCACGCCAGCGGCCAGGCTCTCCACCTGCATCCCACGCAGTCCTCCCGACACGTGCCAGCCTCAATCCAGCACTCCCACCCCTGCTCCCGGAGAGAACTCCCCGGGGACAACGGCACCGAGTCCCCGCCAGCGCCGGGCACCCATGGCCAGGGCTCCCCCTGACACCCAGAGGGATCTGGTCACCATCAGTGTCACGATTTCCCCCAGCCCATCCCACTTGGCTCGAGCCCTTCCCGAGACAAACACGGCCAGTCACAGCACCTGCACCCGAACACACCTCGCTTTCCTGTTCAGTGACAAAACTCTCCTTAGAGGACAAGGTTAACGATGGCTTTACTTCTGAGCTGAGTGATGGATGGGGTGATGACAGGGTGGTGGTGGTGGTGGGTGGGGGGTGGCTAGCTTTTCTCCTCCCCTTCTTGAAACAAACGAACAAAAAAAGAAAAAGAAAAAAACAAGGAAAAAAAAAAAAAGGAAAGGAAGAAAAAAAAAAAAAGAAAAAGCTACAATCTTATAGACTAACCTCAGGAATATCAAAAAAGGAGCCCAATATTTTTTTAAGTAGGTCGCCACAGACCTAGTCGTTTACAGTATAACGAATGCGATTATTTCCTTCATAAATTTTAAATACAAGCAGAATAAAAATCACATTTTTTTCAGGCAACAGTAGCAGTTCAGTAGGTAAGTGGCTTGATCACATTTTTTTTTGTTTTGTATTAGTAATGCATGCAAGCAGCTTTAGTATTACAGATCCCTTATAGGTCATGAAATGTTTGCTCTCTTTATAAAGTCCCTCCATAAGTACCATCCTGTCTTCTCACGGGGGTTTCGGGCCGGCTGGAGGAGCCCGAACCTTGTTCGAAAGGTTGCGGAGTGCTTTGGGTTTCCGACGCCATGGCATCTGTGGCAGCTGCCTCCTGGATCACGGAGCCGGCGCCTTCGGCATCCTCGCTCTGCTCGAAGGACTGGTTGGATCCATTGCTCAGCTCTACATTCACTGTGTTAGTTCTCAAGGCTACTATAGTCCCCGAGTCGCTCCTCCTCTCTGCATAGATGCGCTGCTCAAAGACCTGAGCGGTGTTGGGCTGGAACTCGGGCTCCAGGGGGACAGTGTTTGTGGAGGAGCCCATGACGGTGCGGTACATCTCCATCCCCTCGGGCAGCATGGATTTGATCTTGGGCAGCCAGCGCTTGCGCACGCGCCGGGCGTTGGTGCACATGTCGGCCGCGATCACGTTCATCTCGCTCTCCTTAAAGCTCGGGGCAAAATTCTGACAGTACACTGCAAAGACAGGGAGACACGGAGCTGAGGCTTTGGAGGGAGAGGCAAGGAGGGATCCCGGGCTCTCAAGTGGGAGCAGAGCTTCACCCCCGGACCTGAGCTCTCCGAGGAGACACACACAGACAAGCTGGAGGCTCCACACACTCCTCGGCTAGCGACACAAAGCAGGAAGGAATAAACATCCTGGGTGGCAGAGGGAGGGGGATGGAGAAGGGCCCCTCCCCTCCATGGGGAGCCCCAGAGCTGGCAGCCATAGCCACAGCACGTGGGAATGGCCAAACCAGAGGTGGACACAGAAAAGGTCCCAGGAACCCCTCAGCAGCAGCTCCACTGATGGCTCCCAAACCCACGGTGCTGCAGGAAATGTCACAGCTGAGAGTGATGCCTTAGGTTTTAACTTTTATATTTTTCAAATCCTGCCCTGCCCAGTGTAACTCTCAAGTTTCCTGTTAAGTGCTGTTCTCTTATGCTAAGACAGACATAACAAACCTCTCTAGTTTGCTCTCCAAGGACACCCAGACCAAGAACTGTAAACCTTCATCTTGGGGAGAGGGGGCCAAGCTTGGAGAAATTCCATCCTTGGCTGGGTTCTGGTTAGTGAATTTATGCTGATATAAAAGTGTGAAGAACTCGTGACCTGTCGTCCATTTTTGGAATCCACTGTGATCCAAAAATGTACAGCTGAAAGCCTTTCAAATAAATATCACCTATATTCCTTTATTCCTGTCTAGTCTCTGTTTCTAGGTAGCCATTTAAGGCATCAAGGGGATGCCCAAGGGATCTCTCTGCCCATCCCTCTCCTGGTGCCACCCCTGCATGGCCCAGCAGCCTGGCTGCTCCAACATCCCTGTGCTGGCACTTCCCCTGGGCTCCAGCAGGAGCTGGGAGCTGCAGGAGCCCTCCCTGCAATCCCTCGTGTCCTGCTCCTCCGCAGGAGCTGAGCACCTGATGTTATGGAGCAGCATCCAAGGAACTGCCAGGGTGAATAACTGTCAGCTAAAGCTTGTGCACAGGGAGAAATCCAGGCAGGAAGAACCCACCCTGTATCCTGGTGCACCCACCAGAGCCTTTCCAGCTCCTCTCAAAAAGGACCACGGATGGAAGGTCCAGACTTGGGACACTTCAGGGTGAAACTAATGGGGAGCTGACTCCACCATGTTCAACCCCCTTACTGAACATCTGCCTTCTCCTCCCTTTTCCCCACATGCCACAGATCTCCCAGGGCAGCTGGAAGGCCCCTGGAGTTAACAGTTAGGGAGGGGAAAGACTCCTCTTCCAAATCTTAAAACTAAATTTAAAAAGTTCCTTCATTTTGTTTTCCAGCCCAAAGATTTACAAAGATTTACTCCCCAGGGTGAGAGAACCCAGTGATTCCCACTGCATATGCAGCCCATGGCAAACAGACTCTCTGCACCCCTCAGGGTCTCCTCCAACCCTCAGCTCCTGTCCCAAACCACCCCAGGTACCCACAGTGACTGGGGGAGCAGTGGCTGATGGAGAGCAGATCCCACCCACAGCTTCTCTGGGCAATCGAAAAACGATGCAAACTAAAAAATAAATTGATTTTCCTGCAACCTAACCCCACCATGATCACACAACAGAGATAGGTCTGGGCCCTGCTGCTCCACCCCAGCAGCAGAACATCCCTCTCCTTACATTTGACTGCATTAAGGACCCTGCTGTCCAAGGGCTTCCTGCTGGGATCGCTCGTGGAGGACCGGATTCCAGTTCCGCAGCTGTTGGCAAGGGTGTTCCTGTGGGGAAGGCAAAGGAAGGTCCTTGGAGAGGGCACTCAGGGCACAGCCACTGCCCTGCCCTCCTCCTCTGGGCTTCTGGTGGAGAGATCACCAGGATTTTAAGGTAAGGCATGGGAAATGTGCACGGGAATGGAATAAAGTGTTCAAGCATCACTGAGAAAACGCACAGAACTGAGTGCAGCACGTGCAGAGGGTGAGGCACTCGTGACACAGGGCTAAAACCCCAGGGAATGAAGGGATGGAATCCTTTGGGAGAGCACGAGGAGCAGCAGGGCTGCACCTACCGATCGAAGAAGGTGGCCAGGAGACGTCTGAGCAGCACCTTGTGTTTGACACCGGCACATAAATGGCAATTCATCAGCTGCCCCCGCGTGATGTAAACGCCTGAGCCTGCAAGGGGAGAGAGGGAGAGCCCAAAATTAACCCTGCCACACCCACAGAGCCACCCCTGAGCCACCAACACCTCCTCCTGCACTGGCCACTGATGCAGTGGGAACAGCTTCATCACCTGCTGCAACTGTTGCCTTTTCTTGAGCTTAAAATTCAAACCAAAACACAGTTTATGGGGAAAAGGGGTTTGTACCTCGGTGTTTATTTCAGGATCCTTGGGTGCAGCACTTGGGCCAGGTGGAATGCCCCAAAATGCACACACTGCCCCCACACAGAGAAATACACTTAGAGGCCTTGCTAATTAGCACATTTATCAAAGATTCCCCAGTGAGAGGCTGGAGTGAAGCCCTCGTTGTGAGGAACCTTCCCCCTGGCTGGGCCTGGCTGAGGTTCCAAAATGTGTTCTGGAGAGGCCCTTGGTGTCTGGGGCTCCCAGGATGTTTGGTTTGTTGGTTTAACAGCACAGGGTTTTCCCAATTATCAGCCTTGGAAAATTACAAGTGTGGGGGCTAAAAGCACTAAGAATACATAAAACTATATAAAAGGGTATATCAGAGGGGTATAAAAGAAAAGACAAAAAATCATCCTGGCATCACAACAAGGACAGTGGGATTTCTGGAAAATCCTAACGAATCCTTGGGGCCTTGGCAAATCCCAGGCAATAGCAACTCCAAATTTTATCAGTACAGAAAGAAAATCTGTGGGAATCAAAGGAAAGGATCCTCGTTTTCTCACCAATGCACGCAGTGCAAGGCTTACACTGTGATTTTATGAGCACAGCTCAGATTATTTATTCTTTCTGAAGGGAGAAAACCCCAATCCATTTGGCCTTTCTTTTTTTTCCACTGCAAGACTGTAGAACACAGAGCTGGAAATGAAAGAAAAAGCCCATCTAGCACAGAAGAGGCCCTTGGTCACAGATCTAACTGCTTCCAAAACCCCAGCCCATCACCTCTTGATACCTCTGGTGAGCAGGGAATTTCCCTTCTAATGCTCAGGAGCTGCTGCCTTTGAACATGCTGCCTTTAAGGATGTTTTCTGGAAGAAAAAAGAGGCCCTGCAAAGCAGCTGGACACGTCCAGGGGTCTGGCAGTGCTTTACAGCAGGTTTTATATCAATTTTTTTTTCCTCTGCTCCTGCCTTGGCGTGGCTTCCAAGGAGAGGCAATCCCATTCTTCAGGCATTCTGTTACATGAGAGGGTTCTGGTATTTGCTTTTAATTAAGATTAAATAATGGGTCATTTCTGGATCCAGAACGCGCTCTGTTCTCAAGATATAAAAACATCTGCTGGAGGAATAACAGCTCCTCCTGGATTTCCAGGGAAGGTGATGGTCCCTGACCTTCTGGAGGGAGCTCAGGCAGCCCCTGAGCCTGACCCTCTGCACCTTCCCTGGCAGCAGGGGCAGCCCAGGATGCCCATCCTGCCCCAGGATCCAGCACCACTCTGGATCTCTGAGCCATGCCACGTCTCACCAGGAATTTTCCTTGTATTCTCTTCCATGGAATGAGCATTTTTTTGGGTTTTTTTTGAGTAACAGCCTCGGTCCCTCCCTCAGATGTGACTGCAAGCCTTGCTCAGGACCCTTCCAGAGAGGGCTGCTCGAGTTTGCTGAATTAATCGTGGAATGAAAAACCAGAGACAAAAGGAAAACACTCCCACTGGAGAGTTGAGGAAAACTTTCCCAGCAAGGATCAAGCTCCCCCCTCCAGGTCTCCCCAGGTTTGAGACAGGAATTAGGGAGGTTTATTTTGTGTTTTAAGAGATAAGGCATCAGAGTGAACACCAACCAGCACGGAGGGGAACTTCACTTCAATAAATGACAAATAACCAGGCAGCCACTATCGGTTAGAGATATTAATCTACTCTTTTTCCAGATTGAAAAATGTAAATCAAGCAGAGCTGCCTCAAGCCAATTTGCAGCTCTCACTGTGAAAATAACCTGCACCACTTGATGGTTTTAAGAAGTCTCACATTAAATGGAAATGGGTAAAAAATGAATATTCCAGCTACAAAATAAATACTTGTGGTTTGCCTTCCATCAGAGTCCCGTCCTCCATCAGCTGGAAACCTTTGTGGGCATCCCCTGAAATCCTGATTCCTTCTACAGACTGAAAATGAAATCATGCTCTTCACCAAGAGAGAAATCACTGGAAGGGAAGAAGTGATTTGGATGAGCTGTGCTGCCACATGTCCTTTTTGGACCCAGGGCTTTGCAGGGATTAATTAAACCTCCCCACTTGCAGGCAGGTCTGGGATGTCCTGCCCAGTCACCTCCACACAGCAACATCCAAGGGAAAAAACCCAAGCTGGGGGGAACTTCTAAAATCCAAATCTGATTATTTCCACTGGAGTTTGACCTGGTCACTCCAGCGAAACACTTTCTGTGCAGTGCTGGGGGTGCCTGGGCTGGCACAGTCACCTGATTTCACTCTTCATCCAGCTCTACACTATCTAAACAGCACCATCTTCCACCTCACACTGGCCAGAAATCCTTCAGAGAGAAGGGGGGAATTCTCTCAGTATTGTAAATTCCCCCCCAAAATGAAAATAAAGACAGAAGAAAGGACCAAACCCAGTTCCTTCTCTTCCTTCCTACTGCAGCATTTGACTGCTTAATAAATTTATAAAGAAACTTTTACAGCTTTTTCAAAGCTTGTTCACTGACACAAATTTTATCTCCTTTGCTCTGTAAATCTTATAATGTGGTAATTTTTTGGGGGGGGTTTGTTGGGTTTTTAGATCTGTGAGTCTCAATGAAAACACACTCACTGCAGCCACACCGAGCAGGAAGAACACAAGCTTCAGAATTCAATTAAAATGCTAAATTAATTCAATTGAATAAATCCTGTTAATGACACATTTTTCTATCAGCAAATTAAAAGGAAACTCAGAACTTTTCAAAAGATGATTGGTGACGAATAATCCAGAAAGACACGGCAAGGGCACACAAGATGCACGGCTCCAGCAAGATGGAGAGCACAACTCCAGGAGGAAAACAGCAGCAACCCAAAGGGATTCTAAAGAAAAGTTACCTGCAACCAGCTCGAGTTTTTCTCCAGGATCTCCCTCCGAGTAGAGCTTGGGGTGGCAGCGGTAGCCGATCTGACTGATGAGACTGGCAGGGAGAGCCACCAGATCCCGGCGGATCAGGACACAGGAGCGGTTCTCCAGAGGGATCTGCTCTGGCTTCTCTTGGGCAACTTCAAAAGGAAAAGGGGGAAAAACCATTAAAATAAGTTATTATGCAGGAACAGCAGTGCCAGAAGGTCAGACTGACTTTTTCACTCAGCAGTTGGAAATGTTCCCCCCTCCAGATGTCTGGCCACGTCCGGCCCCAGGGCAGGTGCCACCTGAAAGCCTGGAAAAATCCCCTTGGTTTCCCCCACCACGGCAGTCTCAGGTTCTGCAAGAGGGATTCTTAGAATCTCATTATGCTTTAACTTCTCCTAAGTTAATCATTTGTGAAAATGGACAGCTCTGCCCAGCTGGCATCGCTCTGCAAGCGTGGCACATGGAGCTGCTGCCCCAAACACCCCCAGGACGATGGCAGGAGCTTCACCAGGGGGTTCTCAACAGGCAGTAAATTGCCCCAGTTTGATGAACACCACCAGCAGAACACCACCACTGCTTCTCTGGATGGTTTTTCCTGCTGAAGTTAAAATTCAGACACCCTCTGCTCTGAGAAAGGTCACCAGAGCCTCTCCTGAGAATTGCACCCACCAGCCACCTCCAGCCCACCTTCTCTTCCTCTGCCTTCTGCAGGACAACTTCTCCTCTCAGTAACAAGAGACACCCCAACCAACAAGCCAAAAAATATTATTAAGATGTGGCTTCAAAACCAAAACACCAAATTCTCCCAATTCATCATCCCTGGAGCCCACCACTGCCCCAGGAGCAACCAGTACCACGGAAAAGCTGGAAGCACTGGGCTTTCCTGCCAGCACCTCCAAATCTGGGTCTTGTGGGTACACTGAGGATTAATATCTAAAGCATATTTCCAGTCTAAGACCACCAGAATGCTTAAAATGACAATTTCTGACAGCAACAAGGGCTGACTGCACACATCCACTTTAGGATATGGTGGGAGCAGTTCCAGGGCTGAACTGCAACCCAGCTCTACCACAATCCACCTTTTTTTCCCCAAAACTGTTTGACACCATGGTAAGTGCCACGTACAAACCCAAACCCATCTCTGTGCCTCAGTATCTGTGAACCCTGAGAGAAGCAGAAACCCCAGCAAACGAGCGTTCCTGAACTGTCCCCTGTTCCAGAGGTGTCTATTCCTGCGATTATCCCTGAGTTCTGGGGGCCACTTTTCCTCTCTGCAGATAAAATAACAAGTTTTGCAGACTTGTTGCTGCAGTAACCGAGGGCGATGGCTCGGGGACAAAGGCAGCAGTGTTCTAAGTAGGACATGCCCGCGGTGCCATGCTGGGCTGTGGCAATCCTATCGCAGGCTGCGGGAGCATCCCCACCCTCACGGCTCCCCCTCGCCCTGAGCAATGCCAGGAGGGATTCTGGAATCTCAGGAGGATGCCCTTTGCTCAGGGAGAGCAGTGTTTCCTTCGCTCAGTAAGGACCCAACAGCAGCAGAACGACTCCCAGGGTGTTTTTCAACTTTTCGTGCCATCACGGCCCCAAAGTCTGTGCAAAAGCTGACATTTCCAACTGAAATAGTCCCAGCATTCCCAAGCATCCAGATCCAAGATCCCACTGGAGATGGGGGTCAACTCCAGCTGAGGGGGAATCTCAAAGAGCAGCTCTATTTTGAGGCTTTTAAAGAGTGATAAGAAAGCCATATCTAATTGAATACTGGTATTTTCCAGGTCAAAGAAACCAAAACCAAAGGGCTGGTGGGTATGGAGGAACCAGGCCTGCTCTGCTGTTCTTCCCTGGCTTTTTGGCTCTGCCAAGGCAGGGGCACCAGGGCAGCTCGAGGGGAGGAAGGAACACCTCAGTCAGCTCCCAGAGGTAAAACTTTACTCAAAGGTAAAATTAAATACACACCCCCTAGGAGCTGTGTATGTGACCTACACAACCTCACCCAAGCACACAGCTCTGCCTTTATTAAAACTGAATTTTTAATATTTCATTTTTACTTTAACCAATGAGTCAGGTCAAAAGCACCCACAGTATCCATCACCACCCAAAAACCACCCAAAATGGAGCTGCTGAAGGGCAGCAGAATCCTGCACAGACTCCTGGATTAGAGGCCTCCAGGTATTTTTTGAGTGATATAAAGGCTGTAGGTTTCCAGGGAATGCAGCTGCAATCAAATGAGACAGAGTTCAGAGCAGCTTGTGACCCAATATTGCTGTGAAGGGAAGAGGAAACCTCAGCCTGGAAGCCTCCTCCCTTTTTCATCAAGAGTCTTCCTCAGGACTTGTCACTGAAGACATTAAACACCCACAACATCCAAGTGGAAACAGCTCCAGTGGACAAGGACAAGCCCACCTTGCTCTTCCACCTTCCACAGACAAACATTCCATGAAACCCCAAATTTGGGGTCCAAAGGGATCCTACAGCAGCACTAACGAGGCAGGGAAGAGAGGGATCAGCATGAGCACTGCATTCCTTCTCCTTCCCTGAAGACATTTTTGAGGGGTTGGTGTCAAATCTCTTCCCTAAAAGAACAGCAGCTTCTCAGGACAGGCTGGGGACAGTCCTGCCTTGAAGAAATTCCTTGCTTCATTCAAAATTTCACTTTCTATACAAGGAGACACAGAGAAGCTCCTATTTCTTCCTGTGAAATCAAACACTTCATAAACCAAACTAAAATTCAGCTTAAACAACCAAGTGCAACTCAACCTGCTGCTGGATTTTGGTTACATCTGTCCTGCTGGCTCACTCTCTAGAATATTAAACTCAGCCATGAATCATTTTGGGGACTTTATTTCCCTTCAAGCATCAGCGCAAATCCAACGACAGCAAACAAAAAGAGGTTTGGGGCTTTCAGTGGCACCTCAATTGAGCAGATAGCAATTGGTTATGTAAAGGAGCAGGACACAAGAGCCACTTTGGTCCCATGTTTCCAAAGAAAGCCACTCTGTTTGGCCTTTCTGCTCCGGAGAACAGCAGAGTATTCGCTTCTAATTAATTTGTATCTTCAGAGGGCAGAGGCTCCTTCCCTTTGAATGGGAGGGCAAACAATGGGAAGTATTGTTAAATACAGTTTTGTTCCTGAGCAAGAAAGGAGCTCCCAGCCAGCAGAGAGGGGCAGGAAATCATTACAGAGGAAGCCCCGAGAGCTGCCAGCCAAACACTGGAATATTTCTTTTATTTGGATATTTGCTTTCATCCCAAACTTTGCTGGATGCTGCAGCTGCGACAGGTGGTGCAGAATGGGAAATACTCACTTTCCTGGAATTTTTGGCTGAAGAAACAGCCTCAGACCAACTCATTGGTCCATGTTCCATGGCTCCAGGCTGTGCATGATGCTGGGGCACATGTCCTCCTTATCCCTAAAACACTCTGCCCACCTCAGAGGTCCCTTACAGCTCCAAAGTGCCGAGCCCACGATGCTTTGGTGACGTTGGGATGGTTGCACGTCCCACCTGAGGTGTTTGGGGCCAGATTTGCTAGGGATGGGCTGCTCAGGTGAGTGCCTGGGAATTGCTGGACACCAGGACTCATTTATCTTCATAGTTCCTGACAATCCAAACACCAGGGCTTCAAAATGAGTCACAAACCCCCAACTCCCACCAAACTGCATGTAAACTGGGTCTGGGTTCTCCAAACTGCATGTAAACTTCAAGGTACTCCTGTGGGTAAGAAACGACTGTTTCTGGTTTAGGAATGGGATTTGGAGATACAGAAAGGTCAGAAAACCCAGAAATTGATGTTTACAGAGTCCCAACATGAAACCACAGAAAAGGCTTGAGAACTCATCTCCACCTGCTCCACCGCGGATGCAAACAAGCAGACGATCCTCCCCTGTTCCCCTGAAGAGAAGTCTCTTTTCAAACAGCAATATTTTAACCACATTTCTCTGCCATCAGCCTATTTTCCACTGGCTCTGGGACCACCCCAAAAAATTATCTTCTCTCCACAGCCTCAGCATCACCAGCATCCGCTGCAGATGGAAACCTGTACCAGAGGACACACGCAAGCAGCACGGGACAGATCCATCACAGAGTCCCAACGGGGAGAGTTTACATTTCCCAACTAGTACATTTATACCGACGCACTGAGATGTAGCCATTTGATTTGTGACCTATTTATACAGGGAGGTAATCTGGAATTAGTATAGGAAAAATATTACTGGTTTATAAATACCCCTATCTTGCCTTCGCCTCAGATCTCAGCCAGGAGTGAAACATCTGCCAGCCTAAAATTAAACATCTGTGGTTCGGAGCGAGGAAAACGGGGCTGGAATGGAAGTTTGATGCCAAAAAAGGCCAGAGGCTGAGAGCCCCCGGCCTGGGGCTCAGCCTTCCCCCAGCCCAGCTCCGATGGGATCGGGGTCGGGATCGGGGTTGGGATGGGGCAGCGCCGGCACCGCATGAGGAATCACGGAGCCACCCAGGTGGGGAAAGACCTCCAAGATCCCCACCTCGTCACCTAAAGCCACAGAGCGTGGCTTCCAGGAGTCTCAGGGTCCAGATCACTGAGATCAGAGGTTTTTCTCTTCCTGTCTCAAAGTCCAATACCAGGTAAAAAAGGAATCAGACCTGCAGCTTCAGTTTCTCGTGTTGTTCATTTGAGTTCTTATCTCATTTTCAGCACCTGGGCTGAGCACTTTGAAAATCATGCTGCAAAGACCCCAAAATGGAGATTGCAGAGATGTTTTAAAGACTTCTCACCCAATAAACTATCACAACATACTATATTTATAATTCTGTACCAATAACTCTCACCTGTTTCTAACACATCTCTTTCTATCTCAGATTCATACAACCAATCATCCTCCATTGGCAGGAAAATGGAGAAGAAGAAAAAGTCAGGGACAATGCCTTAAAATCTCCATATTGTGTTAATTCACTATCATACTAAAAACCCTAATATTATAAATTTTCACCTTGTGATAACTATACTACAATCTATTTCACACATGCAATACTTTCAATTTGTCCAGGAGTGAAGGAAGCCCTCTCCAGGGGCACAGATCTAAAACCATGTCCCCCTGGAGTGCCAGGGGGGGTCCCAGACACCCCTGAGCAACAGGAGGGACTTTCCAGCCTTCCTGGACTCCAACAGAGGAGCATCCAGGGGTTGGAATTGACGCCTTAGGTTTTAACTTTTATATTTTTCCAATCCTGTACTGCTAGTGTGACTCTGAAGTTTCCTGTAGCTGTTAAGTGCTGTTCTCTATGCTAAGATAGACATAACAAAACCTCTAACTTGCTCTCCAAGGACACCCAGAAAGATCTGCAAACCTTCATCTTGGGGAGAGAGGGGCAAGCCTGGGGAAATTCCATCCTTGCCTGGGTTCTGCTTGGTGAATTTATGTTGATATAAAAGTGTGAAGAACTTGTGAGCTGTCATTGTCCATTTTGGGATCCACGGAAGCAGGACCCTCTGGAGCCCAAACTGTGCATCTGAAGGCTTTTCAAATAAATCCCACCTTTATTCCTTTATTCCTGTCTGCTCTCTGTTTCTAGGGAGCCATTTCAGGCATCAGAATCCCTCTGTGAAAAGCCCAAGCGCTCCGGTGGCTATGAGGCTATCCCGCGATCGCTTCGCTTCCTAAAAACCCGCGAGCTCTTTGCTGCCGAGCATCCCCTCCTGCGTGCAGCCTGGTGTCAGCCTGGCCACGGCAGGACGGGCCAGGGACACGTGGGACCTTGCAGGATCAGGTCCCTGTCCCTGCAGTCCCAGAGAGCTGCTCCATCCCGCTGCCATCGCCCGGCGTCGCAGCCGTGATTTACGTCGCTGCAGCGCGTCGTGCCCGGGCTCCGCTCGCTGCATCATTTGGGATTCTGGGCTGCTCCCTGCCCTCTTTCCTTACTGTCAGGAATCAGAGACCAGGAGAGAAAACTATTCTCTCAGCTAATTACCACAACTACTCTATAATGGCTATTTTAGATGAATTTTTAATGAAGTGTGCTCTTGTCAGTTCAGGATTTCATAACTTTCAAGTCCAGCCTTTGCATTCCAGCCATTTGCTGCATGAAGGTTTTCCCTTTTCCCTGCAAACCGGTGCAGCAGGAGCAGGGGAGGAGGACGGACCCTCGCACAACTTCGCTGGTGCCTGTCAAAATTAAATTAACTGCATCTGCTCAGCAGAGAGAGCTGACTGACAAGAACGCGGCTCGGTGCAGAAAAGCGCCGAGCATCTGCAAGTCCTGCTGAAACCCACTTCAGCTCAGGCCCACGACGCTGTAATTAACAGGGATAAAAATACTTTGCTTTTGTTTAATATTTTCTGGAGTTGTGCGTTCCTCAGATCAGATGCTGGAAACCTCATTAAGTCTCGCTCGTGTCCTCGAGGCCCACATGTTCTCCACGACCAGACCTAGTTATGGAGTGAGGAGCCATTTTACCGCAGTGCTCCCAGCCCGGCACGGCACCGGTGACGCCACGGCCACCAAATGTAGCCCAGAGGCTGGGGGGAAACTGAGGCACATTTTCCTACACCTCTCTGCCTTTCTATGCCAACACCTAAGCCTGACCCTGCTGTGTTTAATCCTGGCCTCATCCTGCTGTTCCTTTTGCAGGTCCAGCACTTGTCCTGGTCTCTCACGCCAGAGCCAGCACTGCAGGTGGGATTGGCCTCTTCTCCCAGGCTTCCTCCAAGAGGAAACAGCCTCAGCCTGAGCCAGGAGAGGTTCAGATTGGTCATCAGGAGGAATTTCTTCATGGAAAAGGTGTTCAGCCATTGGAAGGGACTGCCCAGGGAGGTCTGGAGTCCCCACCCCTGGAGGTGCCCAAGGAATGACCAGACACGGCACTCAGCTCTCGGTGGTGTTTGGTCATGGTTTGATCCTGGAGGCCTTTTCCAACCTTAATGATTCTCTGATTTGGAGATGTGGCTCTGACCCAGCTTTGGAGATTCGGAATGGTTCTGACTACAAAAAGGGGTGAAGAAAATAAATTAAACCCCACCAGTCTTGGGGCAAGAAGAGGGTTGGTGACCCCTCCGAGGGTGGCAGCTGAGGCTGAAGGCAACTGAAGAGCATCAGCCACCAGTGTCCCACCCTCACCAGCACCAACGCTTCAGATGGGGAACGAAAAAGCAGAGAAAACGAAGGAAAAAAAAAACCCAACAACCTTCTCTGAAATTCAGAGCTTCGTCTGCTCCTCTTTGGCTTTGTGTTTGTTTTAACAAACAGGGCTCTTGGAAACCTTGGCAATCCCTATTTTAAAGGGCTGCCCCCTCCCCCAGGCCTTTGTGAGGCTGTCAGGATCTCCATGCCAGGAGCAGGATTAGCTGCCTTCTCTCTTCCATCTTACGGTTTCATTATTCCGCACCTTTTGAGGGTACAGTTTATCCTGGGTAATTAAAACACAGTTAGCTCTACAAGTCCAAACCATAATGGAACAGCTTAGGTTTTACTTTTTGTAATCTCTTTTTTGCGTGCCCTCTTTTCCAGGAAGCCTGGTACCTATAGCTGGCTTATTTCAAACAGGAAACTCCCCCGAAACATGCGGGTGTGGAAGAGGAATTTTAGCAGAAATGTGGAATATTTAGAGACTTGCAACTTCCCTGCGTGGCCTTGGCTTCACAACCTGGTTCTCCCTACAACAAACGAGCAGGAAAACTTGGCTGTGGGATGCCCAGCTCTGGCACAAGGGCTGCAGCATCTCCAGTGACACCCAAGAAAGCTGCTTGGATTTTCACTTTTCCAGCTGGGATGATTCCTGCCCCACAAGGATTAGGGACAGAGCTGCTGCCTGCACCATCCCGGGGCTGGTCCTGCCCTTGCCTTCTGAGCTGGTTTTGTTCTGTTTCTGCAGGAGCTGGCCCCGTGACAGGGATGGAAAACGCTGTCCAAGGGCACAGTCCCCCTGCTCCGAGGAGAAACGCCACAGGCAAGCCCACATTACTCACCACAGGCTCTACAGTGGGGAAAAGCAAAATAAACCCAAAACAAGTGGGCAACAGCACAGTTACTGTTCAGCCTGCCTCCAACAGCAGCCATGGGGGAGATCCTGACCTTGTCCTCACCTCTGATCCCACCCCTCTCCTACCCCATCCCAACCACCTGAAGCAGGGCAGGGAGAGAACTCAGGCTCGCGAGGCTCATTTTCTACAACTGCTTGCCCACTTTTCCCAGCAAATTATTTCTAATATTAAAATAGTAACTTTGCTATCTTGTCTCTCTTTTTCACATGGCTTGGTGAAAAAAAACCTTGGAAAATACTGCTTTATGTGCTTGCTGTGGGGCAGGGGGACGTGCCAAGAGAATGCTGAGCTGCTGTTCCTTGGGATGGGATGGGATGGGATGGGATGGGATGGGATGGGATGGGATGGGATGGGATGGGATGGGATGGGATGGGACAACACAGGACAGTGTGTGAGGCTGAGCCCATTCTCAGTACTAAGGAAGCCTGGCTTTAGGTAACGAAAATTGTCCTATTAGCCAAACCTCGTTCCTTGGTGAAGACTAAAATCAAATGGCTTTGAAGAAAGCTCACCAACAAACCAGAGTTAAAATATTTGCAACATCAGTGCAGCAACTCCAGGAGCCAGAGCAGGGAAAGCAGCTCCAGCAAGGAGATGCTGCATGTGGCCAGAGCCGGCGGGAAGATGTCCCTCCCTGGGGAGCTGCTGTGGATCAAAGCTGCTGCCACAAACACCTGCAGCTCCCACAGGGAGGCCACTGGGAGGCTGAGCTTCCATGGGGGATGCTGCCAGCTCCATCTGTGTGGGGGGCTGGGAGCTGCTTCCATGCAGACATGACAGCATCCCGTGGGCATCTCCCCTCTGGAACTGAGCCCCTGGATCTGCACCTCATCTGTCCTGGCTCCTCAGGAGGGTCTGAGCCCCGCAAGGTGCCCAGGGAAAGGAGCTGCGTGTCCAAGGAAGTGAGAGGGAAGGGACCTCTCATGTCCCTGTGCCCACCTTGGGGCTGAGCAGCAGCTTCCATCACCAAAGTGAAGCTGCCTCCTGTGTCTGAGGCCCACGCAGGGATTGGCACTCATCCCTTAACCCCGATTCTGAAAGTGCAGGAGAAGGATTTTATTTAGTTCTGGGCACTGGGTTTCTAATGGGGAAATAAAAGAACATCAAGCCCTCAAACTGCTTTTCCCTTTCTGACAGTGACGTGTGGGACAAGGCTGGCAAAGGAGAGAGGGGCACTTCAGGCAGTGGGGAGAAAAGTCCTTCTTTCCTTCTTTTTGCAGATATTCCTAATTAACTTCTACGAAAATTATATAGTTGATCTTTTTCTCCCTTCCTTCAAATGTCACGTGTTAATCACTTTTTAGAAAATCTTATTGTAAAAGTCCAGGACAGAAGACTAACTCTCAAACCGATCACCTTGCCCTCAGGTGAGAAGGGTGAGTGCTTCCCTTGCCATGGATGACCACCCCTGCTGGACGACCCACGGCAGGTGAGCTCAGCCATCACCTTGGGATGGACGTCACCACCACAGGGCTCATGCAACCACCAGGCTCCTGGCTGGCAGCCTCAGCCAAAAAGCAAAGGTTTGAGCTGACCGTGGTGGATGACGCAGCCTCTCACCTAAAGAACCTCCCAGCTGGCGAGCGAAGGCCACGCCACACCTCGACACCAGCGCCAGGCCCACCATGTGCATCACCTCCCGCACCACGCTGCGAAACCCAACCAACGACACCCCCAACGCACAAAAACCTGGAGAACAACCCAAAACCACCCTCGGCGGCCGGACAAGGAACCACACAACCTCTGAGAGGGAGCACAAAACCCGAGGAGTTTACCGGAGTAGCCTCCCGACGACTTGATGTACATCTGCCCGTACTGCTCCTCCACCATGGTGTCGTAGGCCTCGTCGTCCTCCTCGTCCTCCTCGTTGTGGTAGGAGGTGGGGCTGTCGGTGGTGGGAATGCTGCTGGCGCCGGGGCTGGTGCGCTCCCCCTGCGAGTACTGCACCTGCTGCACGTTGGGGATCAGCGTGGCCAGGTTGGGCATGCCGTAGTAGGAGACGCGCGACAGCTTCAGGGGCCCCGCGTTGGTGCCGCCGGCGCCGCCGGGCCCGTCCCGGGC
>VZTN01022425.1:642657-669335 GCA_013400515.1 Erpornis zantholeuca | reverse complement strand
AAAAAAAAAAAAAAGACATAATACAATTAACCCTTCAAGGGCAGCTGAGCCTGTGCAGCAATTGGGATCTTCATGTTTTTGCAGGAATTTCAGGGCTGCCAAAAAAGTTCTGGTGAAGGGAGACATTTATACATTAAACTTTTAATAGTCTATAAAGCAAAGCTACAATTGCATCTGAGCTTGATCGTTAATGGAAACA
This sequence comes from Erpornis zantholeuca, assembly GCA_013400515.1. Lineage (NCBI taxonomy): Eukaryota > Metazoa > Chordata > Aves > Passeriformes > Timaliidae > Erpornis > Erpornis zantholeuca. The sequence continues at coordinate 669,136 of VZTN01022425.1, read as the reverse complement.
GAAGCTTGCAGACAAGGGGAGTTAGAGACTGCAGAAATTTAACTCTGCACTTCTGGGCTCACACAGGCAAATACTGCACAGGGGCTTCTCCAAAAATGAGGGGCTTGGTCATCCAGCAAAAACCCCGAGAAACATCAAATTGGTGACATTGGTGACCCCAGCCTGATGCCCACTTTGCCCAGGCAGATGGAGGCAAAGCTGAAAACCTGCATTTTTTAATATATTCTCTTTACTGCTTTTACTCCAGCAAAAAATTCCCTGTCTCCCCTCTTTGTGGAGGGAAAATTCCTCCAGACTGATCCCTGCTCCCAGGATCATTGAGTTCTTTACCTCAACGCTGACTTTTCCTTTCTGCCTCCTCTGCTCCTGCAACAAAACCCTTCACTGGGGCAACAAACTGTGCCCAAAGCTTCTGCATATGACTATTTCTGTATCACACCCTAAAACACCCCCAGACAACACTGCAGCCCAGAATATTATATTCTATATATGCTGCTGCTGATTCTACAGTTATACAGATGAATAGATTATATATTACCAATATTGGCAATACATATATTATATGCTAAACTATGTCCACCAGCATCTGACAAGTTCTGAGCTGCTCAGAGAGCAGCAGCCCAGCACAGGAATTCTTTAAATCTGGGGTTTTTTTTAATCTCTGCAGCGGGGAGGGGTCAGAGGTTGGAGTGAGAAAGTCTCCCCAGTGCTCACAGCATGCTGCAAACACCAAGGTGCTCCCACACCAACAAACACTGACCAACCCCCAAAAATATAAATATATCTAATTCATATTGATTCATAATCACAAGAAATGCCAAAGCCCAGTTTAGTTGGTTGGTTGTTTTCACGAGAGGACACAAACACCGTAAAACTCTTTTTTTTTTTTTCCCAAGTATAAATACTTATCAATACTGATTAACTAACACAGAACCCCCCTAATATTAGAGATCAATCACTCCTGCAGCCTCTCCTGCAGGCAAGGGTCTGTCTCAAACCAGTACGAGCCTGGTGGGGTTATTTTTCCTTAAGCATGTGGGATACTTGAATACAGATGAATTGAGTTTTAAAGGAAAAAAAAAACCCAAGCAGCAACTTCTGGGCCAAGTTCTTGTGTGCCAAACTTTTCAACTGCCACAGCACAGCTCGACAGTGTTTCAAAAGAATTTAAGCACTGTTTTGAATACTGCTGACAATCTTCCTCATCAAAATTTGTAATTTAAATACCTCAAATCTGAAAAGCACGCTCCCTGGGGCATGCTTCATTCTCCCTCCCCACCGCCCACCCTCCCCAAGCCCCATTTGGAATAAAATCCTTTGCTTTCTGTATCTGGCTGGGTTTTCCCCCCTCCTGCAGCCCCCCAGCATCCACTGCATCCCACAGGGATGGCAGAGCTGGGCAGCCGTGGATGGAACCTCTGTGTGCACCCCAAACCATGGCCACCTTCCTCTTTCAGAGCTCTTGGGGCTGCTTGTGAGATAAAACCAGTCACTGGCTTAGAGATAAGATCAGTCACTGGTTTAGTGATAAAATCAGTCACTGATTTAGAGCTAAGTCCAGTTAGTGATTTAGGGCTAAAAACCAGTTAGTGATTTAGGGCTAATACCAGTTACTAATTTAGGGCCAAAACCAGCCACTGATTTAGGGCTAAAACCAGTCACTGATTTAGAGTTAAAACCAGTCACCGATCTGGAGTTAAAACCAGTAACTGATTTAAAGCTAAAGCCAGTAACTGATTTAGAGTTAAGATCAGTCACTGATTTAGAGTTAAAACCAGTCACTGATTTAGGACTAAAACCAGTCACTGATTTGGAGTTAAAACCAGTCACTGATTTAGAGTTAAAACCAGTAACTGATTTGGAGTTAAAAGCAGTAAGTGATTTAGAGTTAAAACCAGTCACTGATTTAGAGTTAAAACCAGTCACTGATTTAAAGCTAAAACCAGTCAGTGATCCAGAGCTAAACCCAGGCTGCCCTGACTCCTACACTGAGAAAGGGTTAACCCAAGGACCCCCATTCCCACCCCTCTGCTCTCCAGTGGATAAGATGTTCCTCCAAGCGCCTTCAGTCGTGTCCATAACCCCCACACAATTCCCTGCCACTGAGCCTAATCCTCCAGGAGCAGCCTAAGGAATTTCTTGGGGTGCCTGTGCCGGTGGAGCAGCAGCTCCATTTTGGCAGGAGAGTGTTTAAGATTCCCTCCCAGTGCTGCAAAGCACCTTGAAAGGTCGACGAGCGCTTTCATATTCTCAGATCCATCCCCGACGCTGCCGCAGATGAAACGGATTGACCTAGACAAGAACTGCAACAGTCTCTGTGAAATAATCCATCACCACCCCTCGCCAGCCGCAGCTGCCTTTGTCATGGGAACGCTTTGGGAATCTCACCTACCTATTGCAGCCGAGCAGGGGCTGGAGAGGCTTTAAATCCCAGCCCTGCTCTCCTGGGATGTAACCAAAGCCGGAGCTGCGGAGTGCCGAGCAGGCACACAACAGCAAATACCTCCATATTCCAAAGGCTGTGCCCATTACCCAACTCATTAAAGACAGTGATACTTTGTAACATACTCTAATCTTTAATATTCATAGCTTGCTTCATTTGCATATCATGCCATAAATAGTTGAAGCAGAGGTAAAACACAAAGCGCTCCACTTGCATTTCTAATTATGCCTAAAATCAAATGTAAATCACAACACAGCCAAGCCACAGAAAATATTAAATTTGCTGGCTCTCAGTTAAAAAATCTTTAAGCAACACCCAACCCCCTCCCCAAACCACGCTCACAAACCCAATTATTTTTAAAAAGAAAAATCAAAGGGGCTCACATTGTCTCTTTTAAGACAGAAGCCGACACATCCCAGCCCCAGCCCTGGTGAGGGACCCAGCAGCATTCCCAGATGTGACCCCCTGGGAACACCAGCACCAGCTCATCTCCCCCAAAACCATCCTTAAAACCCTGCCTTGCCCAGGGGCTGGCTGCAGCTGCCCATTTCACCTTGGTCTTTGGAGGAACAACAGGAGCCTTTCCCCCCGGGGCGCCTGGGAAAGCTGATCTCCAGCAAAGGAGGTAAACTGGAAGCATCAGCTCGAATGTGAACTTGTGCTACAGGCATTGGGCTGGCTGGAGGTCGTGGCTTTCACAGCTCTTAATGGAAGGCTCTGGTGTGTGGCTGCCCCCAGGGAAAAAGGCATTTTTAAGTCACTTGAACCCACACTAATTTTGAAGGAATTGGTTAAATCCCACCACAGCGAGCTGGGCACCGAGCAGCCACCCCGGCTCCATCGCCTCTCCCCCTGAGATTCCTCCCATTTAATAAAACACTTAAAAGACTTCTGAGAATGAAAAGTGGAAAGAAGAAAAAAAACCATATATTATCACTGCCATAATCTACTCCTACTTGGACGCTGATTGTCCAGGGTCTCTAAATCCCTGAGGGGAGCAGGTCCAGAGTTTCCTCTGCATCCCCCCCGGTTCTCGTCCTCTCTCCTGGTGCTGCAGCTCACCCTGCCCTTTCCAGACTTGTGTCCAGCTCAGCAACAACACCCCGTGGGTTCTAAGAAAGAGTTAAAAGATCTTTTCTGCAATATCGACTTCAGAAGAATTCCAGAGGCGTCATTAAAATTTAACCCCAAAAGGTGAGCAACCACCCCGTGCCCCCAGACCGCACCCAGGGAGAAGTGAAAGCGAGCAACTCACAGCCTGCAAAGCTTTTCTGCTCTTCATATGTACCCTGGCATCTTGCCCAGACCTATTTTTAAGCCCATTTACTAGAAATCCCACAAATTAAAGGAAATACGGATAATGTTGTAAGAATCCTTTGGGCCAAATAAAAGCTACACATAATTTTCCTTGTGCATCAAGAGTAAGATCCTTAACCACAAAAACCAGATTTCCCCAAAGCTCTTTTGCAAGAGTGAGAGAGAATCTTGTTTTGTAAAAAGTTGCTTTGATTCACTCCTGGATTACAGGGAGCTCCGCTGCCTCCCGGCCAAACCCGGCAGTGATTCCTGTTATGAAACAGAAAGGTGTTAGGAGAACACAAATAAATTAAACATCTCCAGCTCTGGAACGGGGACTGCAATGACAGCAAGGCACAGAGGGCTGTGGGGAGATGCTGGAGGATGGTTATTGGGGTTTTTTTTTCCCCTCTGCAGAGGAGATTTGGGTGGGTTTATCTCCCGGTTTCTTTCGAACTGTGGGATCGTAGTGCTCATGAAGGGTCAAGCGTGCTGGAAAATCTCCAACCTGCCCTGCTCCAGGCAGGACATTCAGCACAGAGCCTCTCCTCCATCTCCTGTCCTCATTCCCAGCTGCATCCCAGTGCCACCTGCACGCCCAGGACGGGGACAGGGTGATGCCAGTGTGAGCTGTGCTGCACCCCAGTGAAGGCTCTCCTCTCCACAGCACCTCCTCGGGGATTTTCCGAGAAACAGTGATTTTATACCAAAATAAATCTATCTCTGCATTTCTAGCTGAATAATTACAGTGGGGTCTCTCATGGGGTGAGCACGGGGAGGGGGCAGTGCAGGAAATTAAGGAGCACCCACCTGCAGAGGGGCATTGGGAAGGAGGGAAGAGCTGTGCTCCATGCAGCACCCATGATTTTAACTGTACAAAGACTTGAAATCAACTCCAGTAACAGCTCTTGTACTGGGGTAGGATTAAAAAGAAAGCAACAACCAGATCCATGTTCCACTAAAACTCATCAGACAAACAGAAACAGCCCCAAAACACAGCAAGTCAAAGCAGCATTTGTGGCTGGTCCTGGCAGGGAGGGAATGAGGGGAAGGTGCTTCCTTTCCCCATCCAACCTCACTTTCCCCCCCCACTCTCCTTCATCCCCACCACTGTCTTCAAATGTCTTCCTCACCAACATTCCAGCTTCCTTTTAAAAAGGAATGTAATTATGCAGGGGAATACTCCAAACACACAGATATGAACAGTTAAACACGCAACTTCGGGAACTTTTCCAAGATTTATATGTTTTGCATGGAAAGCAAATGTTGGGTTGGTTGGTTTGTTTTTTTTTTTTTTTTTCCCCTGCCTGGGAAAATATTTAAGTGCTAAGTTTATGGAGCCAAGTCCATTTATTCCTGGTTTATGCTGCTGCTGCTCAGACAGAATCTAATTAGTGATTTCAGCAGCACTGGGGGATGCGGCGCTGGCCGACGCCCGAGCCCCCGGCCCAGAGCTCTGCCAGCACGTGGCTCTGGATATTGTGGCCCAGACAGAGTTTTTATCCACAGCACAGGATGGCAGGAGTGCCTGAAGGATTGCCACCCTTCCCTGGAGCATCCTGAGGCTCCCAGGAGAGGCCCCCCAGGTCCCTCCCAGCCCCACCAGTTCATCGCCGTCGCGCTTTCCGACGCGGTGGAAGTCTCCTCGTGGTGATGCTCTTAGAAACAGCAACACTGGATTTGCATTTTCCTGGCCCTTCTTACCAAATCCCTGCCTTCCACATGGAAACTCCTCCCCGTGCTCCCAGCTCAGAGCAGCTCCCACCTCCATCAGTCCCACGAGCCGAGGCAGCAGTGGGGAGCAGTCCTGCTCCATCCCTGGCAGTGTCCAAGGACAGGTTGGACAGGGCTTGGAGCAACCTGGGATGGTGGGAGGTGTCCCTGCCCATGGCAGGGAGTGGGATGGGATGAGCTTTTAAGCTCCCTCCCAACACAAACCATTCTGGGATTCTACAAAACCCTGAGATCCACTCAGTCCCAAGCCTCAACCACTCGCTGAGACCTGGAGACTCTTCACGAGGTCCTCCAGCTTTTTGCAGCAAAGCCAGCCAGTGATTTGCCTCTATTTTTCCATTTATTTGTGTATTTTTGCAAATCTTTCTGGCCAGTTAAACCAGAACCATGGTGATTGCAAAATCCAGGAAATTTGCTGCAACGCTCTGTAACTCTTGCAAGGCAATTAGCCAAAACCTCACACAAATAAGCTTTTTTTGCCACACCGTTCTAACCACCAAGCATTAACCCATTTTCTTAGGAAACAGCATCTGCTCAAACAACTTCCTAACCTAGCAGCAGGCATGGAAAAAAACCACTGCAGTATCCCTAGTGCATGGTAAAGAGAATTAGCAGGCGGATTTGTCCCGCTCAGAGGGTACTGACTGGAGCCAGGCTCCTCTCACAGACCCTCTCCCTGGAATATTTATTTCCTGGGGCAGGAAAAGTGACAAGGTCAAAGGTTTTCCTGCAGCACCTCCATGCTTTAAAGCCAGAGGAGATGGTGGAGCAGCCTGGGGGCTTTGGAGCAGGATTTGCATCTGTGGTGGGGTCTGAAATCCTTGGAGCTATAGGAGCTGCACCCCATAGCTGCAGGAATAAATCAAAGCACGGCACAGGTGTCATTTTTAAGAGTAAAGGAACCACTGAGCAATAAAATAAGTTTCCATTTCCTATCCTGGCCTTCACATGGTGCTTTTTTTTTTTCATGGGAAGAGGGGAACATAGAGCCAAAATTAGGCTCCATGATTTGCCCTAGGAAAGACAGAAACCACACTGCATCCTTCTCCTTACTCCAGATTCAAACAGCAGCTACACTTCTGTGCCAGTTGTTAGAAGTCATTTCCTCCCTTCCTCTCTGCCCCTGCTTTCTCCACCATCCCCAAAAAACCAATAAAACAAAATAAAAAGCTTCCTTTTGGGAAGGCAGCAGTAATAATACCTCTCCCATCTGTTGATAAGTCCGAGGACCTGCACGGGGAGCAGAGAGGATGGAAAGCTGAAAGGGAACCAAATGTTTGCATGGTTTTACTGAGAATCAAAATCCAGCTTTAAACACAGTAAATCGGAGACTATTCTGAATCACCTCTTGAATTTTTTAATGCTACTCCTGGGAGCACTGAAGGTAAATATGTTAATTTGACTTCAATCATGGTGCGGGGAAAAAAAAAAAAAAGGCAGCACGCTGTATTAGTTTAGGGTACCAAGTCTTAAAACTATTCATGCATTTCTGCATATTTTATACTCAGCAAATAAAGTTCCAAGGTTCTATAAGGAGGCTGCGAAATTATTCTGAGTAAGCAATAATGAGCTGTGCATTATATAAGGCTGATACTAATGGTAATCTATTATTAAAATTTGAGAGTTATAGCAGCTCCACGAGAGTCCAAGAGCAGGTTTTCCTCTCTAGGAAGGGAAAGCAGCATCTGGAGCAGGGAGGTTGGCCAGACAGGTTTTAGGGGAACCAAGCTGCACCCCAGGTCTTTGGGATGATCTGTCCTGTGCCTCTCTAATTAACTCTCCCACAGGCACCACCCCAAGCCACAGCAGGTTCACGTTCCCAGAGTCTTTCACCCTCTGCCTGACGTTTCAGCGTAACAGATCTCCCAAAATGCATTAAAAAATTAACAAGGTCTCAGGTTTGCACATCTCAGCCAACCCCAGAGCCACCTTGACCCTCGATTCCTGCTGTGATGCCCCACCTGGGCTGCACGGAGGGCAGGGATGTGTCCAGTGACACCCAGTGAGCTTCTCCTACCTGTCCCCTCCTGCCAAATCACCTCTGGGGCCTCCAAAGAGCACCATAAAATCCAGGGGGGGTGCATGGACCGTGCCAGTGCTCAGATGCACAAAGGAAGAGGGCACATCCCAGCATCCTGGTCCAGTGGAAGGTTCCCTGCCCATGGAGCAGGGTTGGAACCAGACAGGCTTTAAGGTCTCTTCCAACCCAAACCATGCCATGATTTTACAATGCTCAGCAAGTTCAAGCCAAGCTTTGCTTGGTGCTGGTTTGACCTAGACTTGCTCTGCCTCTGTCCCAGCCCCATTCCCTCCAGGGATGCTTTCCTGGGGATGGGTGCTTCGGGATCCATCCCAGTGAGCGCTGTGGATTTTAAGGACACATCATCATCTCCTGAAACAGCAGCTCTCAGCACTGCTGTGAGAGAAACAAACAGCAAAAAGCCCAGAGCTTGGCTCTTTTTCCTCCTTCCTACATCTTTTGGTGAGAATCGAAGCAGTCTCTGGAGGCTGTAAATCTGGATCTGGAGAACTCACACAGAAATAGGCACACCAGGACATCTCCATGTTTAACCTGTACAGCTCCATCTCATGGGGCTCACGGGCCCTGAACACACCTGGGAACGTGGTGGTCTCACCTCAGAGGAAAATCCTCTCTTGGTTTTGCATGAAATGCAGAATTAAGATTTTCCTGTGTTTCAGGGCACGTTGCAGTGCGTGGCCAAAGCTCCTTTTCCCCAAATGAAATCCTGCAGTTTGGTACAGATCCCTAAGGCAACGTTCTGCCCAAACCAGAGCATAATGAAGCATAATAATTGCAGGAGAAACAAACTTAGTCTGAGACCTTCCTGCACGGAGAAGGACCTTGAAAAGCGACGAGCTCTTTGCTCTACACACTGAAAACAAGGAAGGAAACCAAAGCGGAGCAGGTCAGATTTTCTGGGTGTTTATGGCATCCACCTGCTCTGGGCCCATTCCCTGCTGGGCTGAAGGAGTTAACAGCTCCTCTGGGATGTAACAGGAGCTGGAGTTAGTCACCCAGGCATGTCCGGATCGGTATGAACCGGGAGCTGCCTATGAATGAAGTTGCCTTGGAGATGCAGCCAAAACCAATGACCAGATATTAACTTTTCACCACGGGCTGCCAAGGCAGGCAGAACATGTGAAACCAGCAGGACACAGCTTCCAGCCAGGCTGGAACATCCGGATACAACGGGAGGGACCCCTGATTCCCCCCAGAGGAGTAAAACTTTGTGTCTTTGCTCATGGAACAGGAGAAATTTCCCCTGGCAAAGCAAATCAGGCCAAGGGCTGGCAACAAAAACTGCTCTGGGATCTTCTGGAATGGGCAATTAATGTCCATAAGCAAGATGATGCCTTCCCTTGGTTTAATTTTAAGGTTGATATCAAAGATAGCAGCTCATTGCTATTAAAAATAAGGAGCTCCTTAATTCTTTCTGGAATCAGCACCATAAGCAGAAAAAGCAGCATGGGCACCTTACCCAATGCAGCTGAAATGAGACATGGTGAAACAAAACCATGAACAAGGAGTTCAGGGGCTGGGCTGGTGCAGGATCACACATCTGCCTGAGCCAGCACTTCCACTCCCAAGGGCAGGTTTGAGGTGGGTGAGCAGGAAGGAGAAGCTGTCCCTGGCATCTGCTGCTCCCCAGGGCACTCACTCATGGAAACTCAGCTTCGAGCTGAGCTTTGTCCATCTCAGCTCAGAGCTTCCTGCAGAGCCCCTGAGGGGACAGTGCCAGGAGGACAGGGGGTGACCACGAAGGTGGCAGTGATGCCTTAGGTTTTAACTTTTATATGTTTCCAATCCTGCACTGCCCAGTGTAACTGGGATTGGTTGGAAAGGCCTTCAGAGGTACACTCTGGGCTCCAGAGGCTCCTGCCTCAGTGCATCCCAACATGGACAAGGACAGCTCCCGAGTTCTTCCCACTTGGATCTCAGCATCAATTCCCCAAGCAGGAGCCAGGCAAGGATGGAATTTGCCCAAGCTTGCCCCCCTGTCCCCAAGATTGTGGTTTGCAGTTGTTGGGCCTAGGAGGGTCTGGGTGTCCTTGGAGAGCTGGAGAGGCTTTGTTGTGTGTGTGTGAGCATGAGAGAACAGCACTGAATGAGCTCCAGGGAACTGCAGAGTGACACTGGGCAGGGCAGGGCTGGAAAAATATCAAAGTTAAAACCTAAGGCATCAAAACCACGCTCGGGGCTGTCAGGGACATCACAGATCCCCCTTGTCAGAAGAGCACAGAACAAAATGGACATCTCCCCAGCAGAGCAAACCCTCCCTTCCCATCCCCACGCCAGCCCCTCGGTATTTTTTCCCTGAAGGAAAAACAGAAGATGCTTTCCATAAGCAGACGATTTCAGCAGCTAATTTTACCATCACTTATGGTCGACTTTATGACTAAGATTTCATGCTGACTATATTAATCCTGTCAAATTTCAGAGTGAGAGAGAAATGATACTGTATATTTTATGGCTGCAATAACTTCTAAGCCATTAGACATGCATGCTGACATGAAAGTAATCAAATTGATTTTTTCCTATTACAATGAAGAACTTTGTATGAGCAAATAGTCTTTCTGGCACAGGAATGGAACACCAAGAAGCCTCTGCTCACTCAGGAAATTAGGAAATTGCCACGAGCCATCGTTCAGAAATTTGAGTTTTCTGCTTACTCACATTTTATTGTCACCAAAGCTGAAAGGGACACGTTAGTCAACCAAACGATCAACAAAAGCCAATTCAAGGGATAATGAGAGGGGTTTGAAGCCCTGTTAAATACTGCAGAAGCTGCAGTTAATTGCTTTCCCTGCATTAAAAGCTCCCCTGTGCCTTTTTTAACCTCATGGGACACATTTTGCCCCTCACAGCTCGCCGGCCACTCCTCCAGGTGTGGGGTGGCAGAATGGATCAGAATAAGTTGCTCTGAGGGTTTTTGGCAAGTCCTGGAAGACCTGGAAGTGTTGATGGATGTGCCACAGTCAAGGAGAAAGCCCACGGGCCAGAGGGCCAGCTGAAACGATTTTTAAAATGCAAATAGGTCTTTAATTATAAATTCCACTCGCTCAGTGTTTTGTTGAGGGTTTTAACACCAACTCCTCTCTACACCTCGACTCTGCCTACCTAAAACTCCAATTTAAAACCTTTTAATTCCAACCTGGGCGTCGAGTTCTGGAAAAAGCCAGGTCACAACAGACCCACGGTGGGGCAGACGAGTGGCAGGGCAGAGGTGCCAGCCTGGGGTGTCCTGTGTGGACAGAGGCACACCCGGGCAGGGCAGGGGCTCTGCAAGCCAGGCCTTGCAGGGCTGGGCCAACAGGGCACACCTGCCAGGTGAAAAACCCTGTGAAAACCTGTTTTCTTCCCCCTGCTGCGTGAGAACACGCTGGGTGTGAGAGGACAAGATCAGAGAGGCTCAACATCTCCAAAGACTCAGCAACCAGGAGCAATTAAGTGCAGATAACACAAATGATGGCAGAGACTCACCCGACACCCTGCGGGCACAGCCACGGCTCCTCCACGGCCAAAGAAGGGCAAGATTTCCTCCCAGTTTTCAGGATTTTTGTAGAATATTGGTATGGATCGTTATTTAATGTCAGATCTTCCAAACCAAGCCACCAATTTCAAACCAATTGCACAAAAAAAAACCCCAAAAAACTGGCACAGGGATGTGCTAGAGGTGTCTGAAGGCTCAAAGAGCTAAAGGTGTGTATATATATATATATATATATATATGTATGTATGTATGTATGTCTTGGGTTAGCAAAAGAATTACAGTTTTAATGTGCATTTAGTTGAAAATTAAAATGCTTTTTTAAGGCTCTCTGTCAATGTCCATAATTTATATTTAATAACTATTAAATATCTATTTATTTTTGGTTGTGTTTTCTTTTGGGTTTTTTTTTAAAAACAAAAAGAATTTAGAAATACAAAACCATAAAACCACAACTACACGGATTGCCTCAGCCAAGACTTGCAAAACACCAATTCTAGTGAGTTCCAATTTCAGTGAACTCCAATTTCAGTGAATTGCTTTGTCCTTCCACACCAGATATCTGTAAAGTCATGAGAGGGAACCTTCCACTAGACCAGGTTGCTCCATCCAACGTGGCCTTAAAGGAAAAAGAAGTTGGCTTTGTTTGGTTGGGTATTTTGCTGTTGTTTTGGGGTGCTTTTTTGGTTATTATTTGTTGTTTTTTTTTTAAGTTGCATACAAGCAAAGCTCTGCCAACAAAACCCAATCCAGACCTCATCCTCACCGAGCCCCAGTAACCAGCACCAACCACTTAAGATTTAGAAGGATCCCACATCCCAGAGAGAGCCTGGGCCACCTCCTGCCTTGGGATGTGGTGCCCAGAGGAGGATGAGCAGCGAGCCACGAGCCCTTCCCCACCTCCACCTGAACCCCCAGCAGGAAAACATCAAATCCTTTCAACCAAACCCCTACACAACCCTGCTTCATTACCCAAACCCCAAAAACCCAGAGCCTTGCAAAGGTAGGAGAAGCCTCCCAGGAGAGGCAGTGAACAATATCCACGAGTTTCTCATGACCCTTACGGAGATTGCCATGACAACACCGCTTCGATCCTCCAAACATGGATATATTCATTTGCACTGGTGTGATTGAGAATAATTAGAGTGAGATTCCCCGAGCCAGGGAGTCACAGCCATGCACGGCTCTGGCAGCAGAGCCCAAGTTTCAAGGGAAGCAGCCTCAAAATTTAAATGTAAAAAAGAAAACCGACAACACTCTTCGGAGCCTCGTGACCTAATTCATTATAAAGAATGTCAGTTAGCAAACCTTTTAAATAAAACATTAAGCTAGAGGTAATTTGAAGCCTTGTGGATTTTGTTTTACTCAATTATTTTCTAATGCTTCGACTTCAAGAATAAATATGCAGAAATCAAAAAAGGAAAAAAAAAAAAAAAGGAATACTAAGGGTTTCATTTAATTCTTTTTTCAAAAGAAATGAAGACATTCATACTAAACCAAAATACCCTCAACCAAGCTGGGTTTTTAATTAAAACTTTTATGTCCTACAAGATTCTTCAAGGTTATAATATCTGCTCCCACATCGTGAGGCAGCACCACGCTCACACAAGGGCGAGCCCGTCACTCACGTTAGAACAACCTGAGCTATGCACTGCTCCAACTTATTTCCAGGACATCCACTCACAAATTAAACCAGGCTGGAATGCTGTTTCTTCCCTGCCCCATCATTTCCATGACCCCTTGCAATTTTCACTCTGTTGGGAAGAGTTCCCCTGCAGCAGACAGAGGCAGGAGGTGATCACGCTGGTCTCTTTCATTTAATTATGAATGCCTGGTGGTAAGGACATGGCTGGGGTGAGGCAGGCAGGGATGTAAAACCTGCAGAAGGGCAGCAGAGAATAAAGGCACTGCTGATACTCACAGCCTAAAATAAGATTAATTGGGGAAAAGGGTGAAAACAAAGGGAATGACAGAATCCTGGAGTAGTTTGGGTTGGAAGGGACCTTAAAATCCATCCCATTCCACCCCCTGCCATGGAACCTTCCACCATCCCAGGTTGCTCCAAGCCCTTTCCAACCTGGCCTTGAACATTTCCAGGAATGGGGCAGCCACAGCTTCTCTGGAAGGAGCTCGATGAATACTGCAAATGCTCTTCTAAGAAATACAACATAACCCAAAGAAATACAGTCAAAAGGAGGCATCCTTTGAAGGAAAAAAAAAGGAAGTTTAGAGCTAAATATTTGATTTGATTTTGGCAGCATCACCTTTTTCCAGAGAATACCAGATTTGCAGGAATGAGCTCTGCTCCAAGTCCCTGCTACGAAACATTCCGGAAACAAAGAAACCCAGAAGATAAAAAGATTCCTTTCCACCACACTGTTCAGGATAAAACACCTCCCCGACTTTGATTCAGCCTTCCTTACTAATATTTCAAAACTAAAAAGTCAGCCTCTGCCTGTAACCCACCCAGGGAGCTCCAGCAAGGATCTCCAGGCCCAACCAGCAGCTCCTGTCGGAGCCAGCGTGACCCCAGGAGATGCCAGGGAAGCAGAGCCAACTCATGGAACCCCTGATTTCCACGTCACTGCCACACCCTGGGGCCTCTTTCAGGGTGTTGGAAGTTCTCTGTGTCCCCCTCCTGCCTTAGGTTTTAACTTTGATATTTTTCCAATCCTGTACTGCTAGTGTGACTCTGAAGTTTCCTGAAGCTGTTCAGTGCTGTTCTCTATGCTAAGATAGACATAACAAAACCTCTAACTTGTTCTCCAAAGACACTCAGAACAAGAACTGCAAACCACAATCTTGGGGACAGGGGGGCAAGCTTGGGCAAATTCCATCCTTGCCTGGCTTCTGCTTGGGGAATTGATGCTGAGATCCAAGTGGGAAGAACTCAGGAGCTGTCCTTGTCCATGTTGGGATGCACTGAGGCAGGAGCCTCTGGAGCCCAAAGTGTGCACCTGAAGGCCTTTCAAACAAACACCACCTTTTTTCCTTTATTCCTGCCTAGTCTCTGTTTCCAGGGATCCATTTAAGGCATCAGAACCCCACATAAAGGATTTGGTGTCAGTGGAAGGTGTGAGGGCTGGAATTCACCGTGCACACCATGCCCCAGGGAGCTCCAACCCTGCTCGCACCCAGGGCTCCTTGTCAAGGCAGAAAACTCCAGATAAATCCATTTCTCTGCGGCAGAGAATAAACAAGGATTAGTATTCACCCGTTCATAACAGGGAAACCCTGCAGCTAGAGGTGGAGCCAGGCAGTGCCAGAACATCCAGCCTAAGTTGCTTGACGAATGCTAACTACGACTTCCAGCTTATTTATCTAATTTGGGTTGATTTTTAAATATTGAATTATCTAAGCAGACACAAAAAGGGAGCCTGAAAATTTCCCGTGTTAGTGAAAACTCTCCCTGCCGCTGTAATTCAATCTACATGTCTGAATATGACTGACTTTTCTCAATCACATTTGTATTGAGAAATGCCTAAAAAAAAAAAAATAATCAGGACTTGGTTTTTTCAAAATGGTGTTAAAGTGCCTGAAAAAAGGGGTTCTACAGCAAATGAGCCTCTCCAAAGCTGACTGTGATGCCTGCAAGTATTTTAGCCATTTACAACATTTATCACGGTCTGTATTTGTCAATTGATCCATAACGAGAGCAGAACAGCCAATACCTATAAAACAATCAGCTCGATTTCAGTCCAGCCTGGTTCCCATGTGAGGAAGGGGCAGCTCTGAACTGATAGAAGCAGTTTGTAACACACACAAAAAATACATGGAGGAGGGATGGAGTCAGTGGCAAAATCCTCAGTGGCTTCACCCGGGCCAGGATTACCTCCAGGCATGTGCTGATGCTTGGAGAAACACCAGGAAGATGCCAAGGATGGAGAAAAGGAGGCTCAGAGAAGATCTTATTGCTCTCCACAACCACCTGACAGGAGGAGCAGCCAGGATGGGTCAGGATTTGCTCCCAGGCCGACAGGATAAGAAGAAACAGCCTCAAGCTGTGTCAAGGGAGGGTCAGGTTGGACATCAAGAGGAATTTCTCCATGGAAAGGGTGCTCAGGCCTTAGAAGGGACTGCCCAGGGAGTCCCCATCCCTGGAGGTGTTCAGAGAAGGGCTGGAGGTGGCACTCAGAGCTCTGAGCTGGGCACAAGGTGGGGACGGGTCACAGGTTGGACTCGATGATGCCAGAGGTTGTTTCCAACCTCAGTGATCCTGTGACTCCCTGAGGGCTGGGGAGGGCAGGCCCACCTGTGCCACCACTGATGCCTGGGGTCCAACCTCCCCCCACTCCTGCAGTGCCCCCCGTTCAGGGTGGTCTTACTGGTCCCAGTGAGAAACTGGTGATGCTGGGCACCTGGGAGTGTGTCCCTGTCAAATCCATCCCAGTCCCATTCCCTGGAACTGCTGCTGGCTCTGAGGGTGGTGCTGAGCATCCCCACCCCACGGAATATGAGTACAACCACACAGTTTCAGAGAGCTGAGAATGTCAGAGCCCATCATCACCACTGAGATGGATTTGAAACAACAACCTAAGCACAAACACCCTCCCTGGCCATCCCTGAACCCACGAGGTACAACACACTCCCCCCAGCCCCAGCCCTGCTTTTAAAATTCAGCCTTTATCAGCTTGAGTTGAGCAAATCCAGTCAAAAGGCAGAAACGGATTGTGCTAGTAAGCAGAAAAACTGTTACATCTTCTGAATGTAATTTTGCCAAAAGCCTCTGCACAATTTTTTTTGTCACGCTTTGCATTATGAAGGAAATTTCTTTTTAGAAGAACAGGAGAATGATTTGCATAATATTCTTTGCAAGTTAATATCAGCCTCTGATAATGATCTCTGCATAATGCAAAAACGTTTGAGAAGACTGTTACAACACTAAGTAATCATATTTTAAATTATGTTTCCCTTTATAGAAAGGTGTTGCAAAAACACACAGACATGAAATCTGTCTGTTGAAGTCCCAAGAACCACCTGACCATCTTCCCACTATTCTACTGTTACAGATTGCAACACTGCCTTTCAAAATCTTACAAAACAAATTACTCTGCAACAGTCTGGCTTCACAGAAGGCAGAGCTTTTTCCTGTGCTGCTGCTCCAGCACATTACATTTCACAAGAGCCTCTGATGTACTGCACGAGTTAAGCAAGGGCCCCGAAATGAAGCCAGAAGGATCCTCCCATCTCACACTGCCCCCAGGCAGAAGTGGCAGCACCAGGGCATGCCCTGCCTGCCACCAGGTGCAGGGGATGCTGCCTCAGCTGGGTGATTCCTGCTTTGGCCCAGCTGGCTCAGGGATGGAGCGCTGGGGATGAAGGCTGTGACGTCCCCGCCGGGCCAGGGGTCCCCTCGGGCAGCTGGGGGGATCTTCCCGAAATCTCTGCCAGGGGTGAGGTGCTGGATGCGGCCACGAGATCTCTGCTTGTGGCTAATTAGGGCAGGAACTGAACATGAAAGCAGAGGTCCAGGAGGAAGCCATTTATACAGGGCAGCATCCTCTCAGATGTGGGCGCCGGCGATTTCCCCCAGCCCATCTCCAACGGGGGATGTGGGTGGGAAGCTAATGCACTTGGATATTAAATACTTAATATGTCACTAAGACTTAACAGCCACAGCCAAGTGATTTAAACCTGAGCTAACCTCCCCTGAACTACGAGGAGCAGGCAGAGGTTCCCGGGACAGCCCTCGCACAAGGAGATGAACTCGGGAGTGGTGCGGGAAGCAAGGGAAGGCACTTTGGGACCAATCACAGAAATGATGTCACTCAGGTTTGGAGAAGGCATGGAGAAGGATGCACGGCATGGGCTGTGCTCTGAGGGCATTGCCAGCACCAGCATGGGTCCCACAGAGCCACCAGCCCCAACCCCTGCCCATGGCATCCTCAGGACCGCGGTGGGAAGGGTGGGAAGTGCCAGCCACGCCTGTGGCACACACAACAGGACATCCTTCACGGGGGGTGGTTCTTGTCCCACCTGCAAAATGAAGACTAAAATTCAAATACCAGAGCTGAGCAGCCAAGGCAAGGAGAAAAGAGCCTCAGGGGTGTTAATCTGAGCTCTCTGAGGCAGCTCAATGCCCGCCCTGGGTATGAAACCATCCCAGACAAGAGATCATTCCTCCCCTCAATGACTTTGAGTTTGTCCAGCCACATCCAGTGGTGGGCAGGAGAACAATCTTCCACCCCATCCCATCTCTCCTTTTCATACCTTTTGCAGCAAGTTCCAAGCAGCTCCTTGCTACACCTCATCCCAGGCTTCCCCAAGTGGGTTTGCAAGCATTGGGAAGTTGGGTTTTCTTCCAAAAACTGCCAGCAAATCTCTCCCTTCCTTCCCCAAACTGACACATCCACCTGTACTGGTGGGAGGTACCACCAGACACAATTCCTAAGCTCCCAACCCACCTCCTGTCACCTGGACACCAAGAGGGAAAACTTCTCCCAGGTGCCAGCAAACACCAGCACGTGCACCAGGGTGTGGAACTGCCTGAACCAAATATTTCCATTGCTAATGCTGCACCTTGGGCTTTATACAACATTGCTGAGGCACGCAGGAGAGGTCAGGAGCAGGCTGCAGGGTGGGGAGGGGACACCAAAGCACCCAAACAGCACAAATCCCTGAGGCACAGCCAGGGGAGGCTGCAGGAGCACGGCCCTGGTGGGGCTGGCTCTAGGTGTGACTCGTGATGCTTCACAAACACACTGCAATCAAACTGCATCTACAGTGCTTCCAGGATTTGGGGGGGAAATACCAGCTGGGAGGGGCAAAAAAGAACCAACAAATCACAGCTTTCACTTTATAAAACCTTCTGAAAGAGTACTAAAGGCCACTGGGATATTTTTGTTTAAAATCACTTGCACTGTGGGCATCGCCAATGTGGAGCTCTCTGTGTTTTGATGACGGTCAAGCAAAAAAATAAAGTTTGATACTCTGCCAAGCTGGGGGTGACAGCCTGGCCCAGACACACAGGCTGCAGGTTCCCTTGGTTTCTCCACCCTCTCTGAGTTGTGCTGCCCTCCTGTCCCCCTGCAAAAATTTAAGTCCTCCCTCCTGCATCGTTTTTCCTGCCAAATCCAGATTAGTCAGCAACTACTGCAGGATACACCTCTCCTAAGGCACTCACCAACAAAGCAACAGCCAGTTTGGGACCTTAAAGGGAAGGTAAATGAGGAAACTTCCTAAACTTAATTGTAAAAATATTCATGAAGGTACCACGTGGCTCGGGCACCTCCAGCTGCTCTGCTGAAGCTCCCACGGGAATGCAGAGGTGCAATGGACACTGAATTAGTGCTGCAAGCTGCAAGCTGAGCCCATCAGTGGATCTGAAAACCACCCAGAGCCAAACACCCAAGTTTCCAAAAAGTCTCAGCCTTTGAGACTTTTTGCCTCAGAGCAAACCTTGGGATGGAGGCCCCCACTGCCAAACCAAAGCACTGAGAGTACCCTGGGCTCAATCTACATTTTTACAGCTGCACCAAGAAACCAAACCCCCAGCAGTGATCTGAAAGGCCAGCTATTAGATCACTTGAAATGAGCTGAAACGAAATTCCCACAGGTTTTATTGGACTACTGAGATATTGATTCTGGTGTGCTTCTTGCTCAGCCTGCAGCACAGAAATTCACCCTGCCAGAAATCCACCCCACCTGTGTGCCAGGCCAGTAACATGCACTGGGAATGCCCAGGGCTGCTTTTCCTTGCTTCCTCTTCCTGAACCTACAACTTTCCCTTCCCCTAAGGACATTTAACTGGACTGGCACAAATGCTGCTAGTGTCACCCAAAGGCACAAACCACCCCCCTGGGCTGCTCCTGTGCCAGAACACATCCCCAGCTCATCTGACCAGCTCAGCTGGGACAAGGATGGGTCACACTCTGGGCAAGGCCTCCTCCATTCCTGCCATTATTTGATGATTTTGGATCCTCATCCCAAATTCTCTCAGGTTATAAATTCAAGTGACACGAAACAACGCCACTATAATTTTTTTTTTTTTTTCTTTTACCCACATAAAAAGGGAGCAAAACAATTAAAGCCCAGGCTGTGCTGTGTGTGCAGAGGCAGTGCAGAGCTCCAAGGAAGCCCTTGCAGGGCCCGGGCTGCCCCGACGCCCGCGTGGCTGTGATGCGGTGCCAGCAGCACGCTCTGTGCTTCACGGCTCACTTCCCACAGCATGAACCCGGCCCCAGGAAACTGCCAGCAGTGTTCTCCCGAGCCCTGCAGATGTTTCAGCTCCAGTGGCTTCCCTGGGCAGCCCCCAGCACCCATCCCTGCTCTCCTGCCTGCCCGGTAACGCACGGAGCCGCGAGCGGGGAGAGCGCTGGGAGATGGCAGCTCTGAGGCTTCCACACATCTACTTGGGCTTTTTCTTTTCTAAAATAAATAAATAAATTCATGCTTGCAGCATGAACACGAGCTGGGCTGGTACTCTGCTCCTCCCTCAGCGGGATGTGCTCATCCCTTGACTTCCAGCTCAGCTGGCCCCGAGGTGCATCAGTGCCTGCACAGCAGCACAGCCACCCTCCCAAAATCACCAAACCCCATGCTGGCAAGGAGAGTTGTGCTCTTCCCTAAAGGATCTGCCCTTCCCAACTTATCCAACATCCCACAGGAGGCGTAAAGTTCTTGGACAGCACAGGCAAAGCCCTGGAGAAGGTGTCCAGGAGTGTGTGAAGCTCAGACTGACCAGCACAGAGTGTTCTGGATGGGCTGGAGCCTTGGAGAGGCTGAGCACAGCCCTGATGGAGCCATGGCACAGGTCCTGGGAGCTGTGTGGTGAGTCAAGAAGCCTTGATGCTGGATTCACTACAGAGCCTGGGGATTAGTCAATCCTCCTCTTTCGCCTGGGGAGGGGGGCTGGTCCCAATTCAAATATTGTGTAAGCTGAAAAAGAGCCATTTAAAAAAAACCAAAAAAACAAACCCAAACAGATAAAATGCAGAAATACTATTGTGGAGGAAGGCTGAAGCAATAATGACAAATGATTCCTTGCTGCTCTCCCATTCCCTTCCTCCCAGAGCCTTAAAAAGGCTTTGCACCATCCTGCTGGGGCCCTGCTCACGTTACACCAGGATCAGCCACAGCCCAGCCCGGTGCTCATGTCCTGCCCAAGGTCACAGTGACAGCCAGTGCCCAGGAGGAGCCAGCCTGGAGCTTCCCAGGGCTCTGCCCAACCTCTGACCCCGGCATCCCCACATCCCCAGGCAATGCCCTGGGGGGGAACACACAACTCAGGAGCCATGCAGCACCAGGGCTGGGTTTTGTCAGGTTCATTTCTGTGGACACCAGGGAGAAATCAGAGGCAACCTTCCCGACTTCCACCTTTTTTTCAAGTCTTTTCTCTCTCCCTCCTTTTCTTCCCCCCAGTTCTTAAAATCCAATTATAGCACGACTCTCTCAGCAGGGGTCAGTGTGGAATAAGAATCGCCCGACTTAATGGACATGAGACCAAGAAAGATTAATGCCTAAATGGTTTCAAAAGTTGTATGATGCCGATTTCATTAACATTTTAATTGTAATGTATCTTTTTAATCTTCTTTCACACTAATGGTTTTTATATGCTTCAAAAAAAGGAAAAAAAAAAAAACTGCTGACAACAAAAATATCAACACACCAAAATTAACAGACGGAACTGAGTGCTGTAATGGGAGCTGAATGAAATGCAGAAAAACCATGTTAATGATGCATTAAGAGTAGAAAGTGTGCTCAGACAAGAGTCAAAAATTCAGCCCTATGCTTGCATGCCCTGACTTTGAACAGGGGCACCTTTCCCAGGGGTTCAGCATGGCCCCAGGTTGTGTCTTTTAGCAGGGATGTGCTGAAGCAACAACCCCAGCAGCTTTACCAAATGCAGAGATTTATCCCCAAAAAAGGGTGCTGGAAATTAATCTAACTTAACCAGGGTGACAGAGAGGAGCAGCAGGTTCAGGACAGGAGGCTGCTGCTGTTGTCCATTCCCTTTTCCATGGAATGGCACTGCTGTGGCTGTCACCACTCCCTGGGCTCAGGTACCTCCAGCACAGCAGAATTCCCAGACTGCGAAGATGCTGTTGCAACCGGCGTGCAAAATTTTATTTTACTTAATTAGAAGACAATTAAACCTAAGCAATAATGTTTCATTAAGCATGGGCATGTATTGATGATGTTAGCATGGATAAACAGAGGCACAGAAGGAGCAGATAATTGGCGAGCAGACAAATGAAGTTTCAAACAACTTTGGTTTGTAGAAACGAGTGACAGATTTGGTTCTGTCACCTGCCCTGAGGCTGGGCTGCAGCTACAGGGGGGATGCAAAAACCCCAGAGTTTTCCCTCACAGCCCATCACAACTCCTTAGAAGGGAGAAGATGCAGTCAGAGGGATACAAAGCCTCCTTATGCCCACCAGGAAATCACAATCCCTATCTCTGCCATGAGGATGTGATTCCAGCCACAACAGAACAACCAAAATGCACGATTTCCTACTCAGATTTAGTCCTTCAAGGCTGCTGCAGGCGGTGCAGGGCTGAGGGAGCTTTCCAGTGAAGGGGAACCTACGGAGAGAGGTTACTCCTGCTTGTGGGAACTTCATCCCACAGGATCTCAGCCACGGAGCTGTGCCTCTGCCAGGAGGGGTCTGTACTCCCACAGAGCAGCCAGGCTCATGCATCCCACTGGAAGTCTCCCAGCAAGCCCCATCTGCCTCTTCCCTTGGAAAACAAGTCCTTTTATCCACCTTCAAACGTACAAACCCTCACTCCCCACCTCCTCTGGGCACACTTTGAACCACCAACCCTTCATTTACGCCCCGTGTTACAACTCTGTGCAGCATAATCCCAACCAGAGCTCAGGAGGGCCACAACCCCTGTGCTCAGCATCTCCCTGCAAGGACCCATCTCCTCTCCAAACCCAATCCCCGTTTCCCTAATGCTTCACATAACAGGAGCGTAAATGTTTGTCCTATGACAGGGAAGAACTGGCATGTAAAACATGTCCCCCCACACAAATGTGTATATATATCCCAGGCTGCCATATGCTTCCCGGTGGGTACCACGGCAGGAAGGCGAGCGTGGAGCGGCGCCAGCGCTGCCGCCGCACGCGGGACCCTGCTCCACCGCAGCCCCGCTGCCCTCCCAGCTCCTTCCCAGCCCTGCCGCTGAAATCCAGCCCCCACACACCTGGGGGGGTGGAGAAACACCTGGCTGCCCTCCCCCCAGGTCGATCCATCCCGAAGCAGCCCCGATCGCTCTGCGAGAGATGCTGCGGAAGAGGAATTTTCTGCCGTTTGAGCGAACGATGGACAGAGCCCCAATATTGGCTTTGTGGGGATGACACCGGGGAGGTGAAGGGTTTAATCTCGTCCCAGTGACTATATATGGTCACTGTGATGGAGCCACCTCCCTCTGCTCACGCTCTGCTGCCCTTGGCTCCTGGCACTGGGCTCCGCAGCAAACTGGCAGGGCCTGGGCACGGTGCCGGCGCGCCAGAAGTCAGCAGACTCCCCACGTTCCTGTGCTCTCTCTCTCTCTCTCCCCCTTTCCCAATTTTTTTTTTTTTGGCTTGTAAAAAAAAAAAATCTTTTATCAGTCTTAAAAAAACAGAGAGAATGCGCAAATGCTGGAGTTTAAAAAAAAAAACCAACCCAAACCCTAAAACATTTTAAGAGTGCTTTATAGAGAATCATTGCACAGGGAGTGGGGGGGAAAACCTACCTGTCAAGTTACTTATGCTTAAATGTACATTTCATAATCACTTGGGGGTTTTATAAAAAAAAAATAAAATCAATCTTTTGGTGAAAAGTGTATCAATTTATTCAGCCCACACAGGCTGGTTTGCTAGTGCAGGGTAGTTTGTGGCTGCGATTCCTGCCCTCCCCCCACATCCACCCACCTAGAGGGGAAAAAAAAATAAATAAAAAAAAAAAAGCACCGAAATATTTGTCTTCATAGGAAACGCAAGACCAAAAAATGTACTCGAAATTCTGTAAAAAGTCTGACGTGAGGACCTCTGAAAAGCCTGAGGCCAAACCGCGCCGGCTGCGAGCAGCCCCGGGAACACACACAGCACAAAACCTGTGCCAAGGGCTATTTATCTTCATTTTATCCCATTGAGCTGTGAGCTTTCGGGGGGTCTTGGTCACCGTACCAAAGAACTGCTCTCGTCACCACCGTCCCAACAGCGCAGGGGCTGCCAGCACCAGCATCCCTCATCCCAGCCTGGAGCAGTGAGATCCTTCACTGAACCCCCCCAGCAGGGAGGAGGAGGAGGAAGCTCCACACGCTGCTCCCATCCCCTCCGTGGCAGGCTCTGTCCCAGCAGTCCGATTTTTATTACCTCCGTCCCCATTTAGGAGTAACCACATGACAAACCCGAGCGCAATCCTGCCCGGGGAGCTCGCCTGGGATTGCCTCTCCCTCCCCGGGAACACAGCATTTTAGCAAGTTTTCCCTTCACAGCAGAATTTGTGGCGACAAAGTATGTAAGATTTAATTTTTTTTTTTCCTTCCAGATTCCTGTTCTGCCTCCAAACATTTCCTTAAAAACAAGTTGAACTTAAAAAAAAAAAAAACCCAAAACCCCAACAAAAAATAAACCGCTAATGAATCACAGTTCCTAGCAAATGAGCAATTGCAGTTGACACAATGAATTATGCCTGAAGCAAGCTGGGAAACATATTTTGCAAATGATCTCATCCACAGGCAAACCTGGCATGACACTTGATTTGCTAAAAAAGACACAAAGCCTGTCAAAATTCCTGTCACTTCGCAAATAAAGTCAGGTAGAGAAAACCAACAGCCTCACCCTCTTTCAAGCCCGCTTCACCTATTTCTCAATTGCTCTACAGGCTTGATTTAACAAAATAAAAAAAAACCCCACACGCCCTCCTGTAGGTGTGCCCATCCCAGTGGGTGCCGAGGGCTATCGGAGCCGCTGCCACTTCCCTGGATGAGGAATAAATGGGCTGGGAAGCTCCTTGGATGCCAAACACAGGCTCAGCTCAATTTGAAGCCTAATTGCAGCAAGATACGATGCTCGCCCTGGCCATTAGGTATGGCAGGGAACTCACAATTCCCTTTAATTTCCTCCAGCTGAACGCCTGGGTTTTATTTCTTTCATTACATTCAAGTAAACTCAAAGACAGGTTAGAAAAGGGGAGGGGGGGTGGAAAGACACTCAAGTGCAGCCCCCCCTGCTCCTCAGCATCCCTGGAGCTGTCTCAGAGCAGCTCCCTTCGGCCCAGCACATCCCACCCTACTTCCCCACCTGAAAAGCTGCTGGCTCAGAAAACCTGGAAAAATCCAAAGCCATGGCTGAATCCTCCTTCTAACCCCATTTTGTCAGGCTCGAGTATTTTTAAACACAGAGCAAAGCAGGAGCCGAGTCCCAGCACTCTTTCCCAGGTTGTTCCACGATGTTTTGTCCCCAGTCCATGTCACCCCAGTGCTGCTGTGCCAGCAGAGCCCAGCTCTGACCCCATCCCTGCCCATCCCACAGCCCAGCACCTCCAGGAGGCCGGGCAGGGACCACAAGACAGCCTGAAATAAACATTTCCATTCCAAGGTGAGCTGGGTTGTGTCCCCAGCCAGGAAAACACAGTCTGGAGGTTCCTCCCAAGCCAGCCCAGAGCTCCCCGCGTGGAGCAGGCTCTGGCAGGAGCTTTGCTGGTGTTTCTTTCCCGGCCAGCGATGCTGCAAAGTGGCCTCGCTCCTCCTGACACCTCCAGCTGGGATCTGAGCCAAAGCTCAGCCCAGAGGGACTCACCTACACTCACTCTCCAGCCAGGCTCAAGATCAAGAAAGGACTTTTCTTTTCTGGACTTGCTAGCAGTGAGGATGCTCCGTGTGCCCCCCGAGTGTGGGGATGCTGCCCTGTCACCGGCAGGGGCCGAGAGGAGCCAAAATCTGCCTCCAGTTCCAGCAGGCTCCCTCAGGAAAGCACAGTCATGGCTGGGGGGAGCTAAAAGGCTTTTATATTGCCAGAGAGCTCCAAAAATATCACGTCCAAAGTGATCCAGCATCAACGCACGCATCCTGGCTAATGGCATCCATCTCTCAGAACAAAGGGGGGCTCTGGGAAAAGCTTGGGGAGCCCTGGACAATGTTTTGGGAATGATGCCCTGCACAGACCACAGCCCAACCAACACACAAACCACATCTCTGGCCCCCGTGGGAGCCCCTGCTCCTGCCCTGGTGCTCGGCTTTACCCCATTCTCTGTAATTCCAGCGGCCTTGGGAGGTTTTTTTGGCAAATTTTAAGTTTCAGAAATCCATCCCCACCCTCCAGCGTCCCAATGCGACAGCTTTTCCCCTGTGAAGCCTTAATTAAAAGGCCTCTGCAGCAAGAAAAACCCCAAAACACAGCAGTTACAGCCACAGAAGGACATTTACTCTCAGGAGAGAGAGGATGAGACCCCTAATTTTTTTTATATTTGCCACTTACTTCAAATCCAAGCATTACCACCTCCATCATCCACACCTTGGGGTCAGAGCCTCACTGTCCTCAGCTGGGCAAACCACAGCCATTCAGCTCATAAGGAACAGCTCAGCTTTGCTCTTTTTAACTAAAAGCTTTCAGAATTTCGGAGCCGTCAGGGAATTTGGGGTGACCCGTGCTGGGATGCTGCACTCCGGAGCGGCACCGGTTCTCCCCAGGACCCCAGTGCCAGTGTCCCCACGGAGCAGCAGCAATCATCCCCGGCTTGTTTACCGATCCCAGCTTCTCCTGCTGTTTAATATTTCAGCTGGAGAAGGTGAGCCGGCACGCCAGCCCCTCAATTACGCAGGGCGAGAGGCAAACACTTGGCAGGCAGCGAGCACATCAAGCTGCCCACAAGCCTCGCAAATGCCTCCGGAAAGGAGGAGGGGGGAGAGGAGAGGAGGGGAAATAAAAAAAAATAAAAAAAAAAAAAAATTAAAAAAAAAAAAGGGAATATTCAAATTAATGAACCGGCGGGTAATGGAGACTTGGCTGGAAGTGATCCTGCACTTCGCCGTCGGCCGGGCCGGCGGAGCAGCACGCGATGTACCGCCGGCGCTGGGCTTTCCTACGGCAGGGAAGATGTTTGGAGAAGTCCTTGAGGCTGTAACTACAGCAGGCTGCGGCGGGCAGGGGAGAGCCAAACCCGACTCCTACCCCCCGTTTCTGCACCGCTGGCGCTGCCCGAGCCCCCCGCGGCAGAGGGGTCCCCGCTGGGATGGGGGCACATCCAAGGGGAGCCCCCCCCGCCCCACGGCTCGGGGGGTCCATCCCCAAACCCCAGAGTCAGGGTTCGGCCGGGTTTTGGATTTCAATCTCTCCCTTTTCGCAGCGTCTCCCTCCCCCGGGAGCGAAAGTCCGAGCCTGCGCCTGCATTTATCCCCGCACCGCGACCTCCAGCCCCGCAGCCCCTCCCGGGGGGGTCCCGCACACCCCCATTCCCACCTCGCCGCAGGACCGGCAGGAACTCCTGGACCCCCCCAAACCCCGCTTCCCACGGAGGGCACCGGGGGGGTGTGAAACAGCCCCGGTGGGTCCCCCCTTCCCCTT
>VZTN01022425.1:624810-642091 GCA_013400515.1 Erpornis zantholeuca | reverse complement strand
GTATATTTTATTTTTTTTCTATTTTACTCTGTTTTAGTATATTTCATTTTAATTTTTTAAATTTTTAAATTTTTTTTTAGAATATTTTAATTTAAAGAGTTAATAAAATTTCATTTTATTATCGCCTTTTATTTTATTCTTTCTTTTTTATTTTATTTCTTTTTTCTGTTTATATTTTATTTCCTTTTATTTTTCTTTCTTATTTCATTTTATTATTTCCTTCTTAATTTCCTTTTCCTTTCTTTTTTACCCGATAATTTATTTTTTATTTTATTTTTCACTTCATTTAATTTTTTTTTTCCATTTAATCTCAATCCTGTTATTTATTTTTATTTACCTTTATTGCCTTAATTATTTCATTATATAATGAGCTCCCAGGAAAACCCACTGGAGTTGTGGTTTTTGATGGTCTCCCAGCCCATGTTTAATATCAGAGGGAGATGCCCTGTGCTGACCCACAGCTCCAGGGCTGTCCCTCTCCCTTACCCTTCTCCTGCACAAAACGCCTTCAAAGCATCACAAAAAGCACAGTTCTCTGAGGTGGGACTGCTTGAGCCTTGTGGGCACATTTCCATTCCAAATTTCATCCTCCAGCCTAAAAAAATAAAAAAAACTCCTTTTGCTTTGTTGCCTCTCTAAGCCCAAAATATTAAAATCAGCAAATTTGCATGATGAAAGTGTGCGGCGTTGGCCCTTACGTCTGCTAAAGGAATTTCAAAGGAGTAACAAAAACCTCTTTAAAGCAGGAGCCTCTCGCTGTCTGCTTTGCATGCGAGATTATGTCAGAACTTCTTTGAATCTGGAAGTTTCTTTCCTCTCACACTCGCGAACATTCATCATTTCGAGGCTGCCTTAAAATCTGCAGCAAAATATCCCCATATTTTAAAAATCAGCATTGAATGCCTAGAACTGCTCAAGGCTGAGGAATTTCATTAGCACTTGACACTTTAAAAAAACAGTGTCAGGTCAGGACAAACACATTTCCTTTTCTGCTCAAGATAAATTCGGGGTTTTTTTTTAGAAATGATGCATGAGAAATATGTCCCCAAACTGCATTCTGAGGCAGAGCAGTCGTACAACCCTTCCAGGGAGACGATCCCAGCTCCCCTTCCTTGGCTTTCGTTGAAGCATCTCAAAATCAGGAAGCAGTGGTAGGAAAAGTGGGAATGGCTTCCAGTTGAGAGAGGGCAGGATCAGATGGGGTATTGGGATATTGGGAAGAAATCCTTCCCTGTGAGGGTGGGCAGGCCCTGGCACAGGGTGCCCAGAGAAGCTGTGGCTGCCCCTGGATCCCTGGCAGTGTCCAAGGCCAGGCTGGATGGGGCTCAGATAAGGGGAAGGTGAAATATGAGAAATATCTCCAGCAAGAGCTTCCCTGGCACAGGAGATGCCCCAAGCATGCCCAAACCACCTCCTGGGGCTGCAGCGCTGCTCCTCGGGGGCAAACATCCCTGTGGGATGACCAGCACTGAGCTCCTGTCCCTGCATGAGCACCACAGCCCACGCCAGAGCATCCCCATGTCACAGAGGACTCAAGGGGAACTCAAGTTCAAGCTGAAGAACTCGGGGACTTGAAGAACCAAGTGCTTCACCGAGCGGCTCCGTGCTCTGGCTCAGCGCAGGGATGTGGGGTTTGGAAGCCCCCAGTGCCTCTCTGAGGGTCTCAGGAAATCCAGCCACATCCACAGGGAGCTGCGAGAGGCTGCAGAGCTGGAAAACTCCTGTTCCTCCTGCAGCGCTCCAACAGGAGAGAAAATCCGAGCTCGCTGACTCGCCCAGGGCCTCCCCAGCTTTGAGAAACAGCAGAGCCTGGGAATGCTCCAGTGCAGGAGCATCTTCCCTCCCTTCAGCCATGGACATTTTAAAAATGTTCTGTGATGGAGAAAGAAACATTTCTTAAGTACCATTTGATGTCTCGGAATGGCTCCGGGGCTAGAGAAAACATGTTTATTTACTACTCTGCTGATTTTAATGCGAAAGATTGGTTCAGTGAGTAGAGGAAACAAACCAGGCAACATTTTCCATAATGTCTGCAAAGTGTTCTTGGGCTGCGGAAATATTTTCTTTCTCTCTCTCTGTCTTGCCTGCGTTTTTTTCAATCTAGCATTTCAAATTGAAGAATGGCTTGAGGGCTGAAGAAATCACTTGATAAAATACCCAACATTTACATTCTTGCAGGAGAAAAGCTAACTTTTTTTTTTTTTTTTCCATCTGAACAGTGGTTTAGTGAAGCAGAAGAAACAATCCTGCAGCATCCCACGTCCCTTTAACCCTTTCTGGCTGCAGCTCTTCAGCTGAACTTTCGCTGTTCACTGCAAAGCTTTAGGGATTTTGCTCCTTCTCCAGATTCTGGGCTCTAAGGAAGCTGAAAGTGGCTAAAATACACTTTGCAGCTTGATTTTCAGGTGCATTTCTGGATGCCTGGGTGAGGGAGCCAGCCTGGCTGGGGACAAGCATCAATCTCTGCACTGATCTCTGATTTATTTCGCACAGGGACATGACTTTCCAGCGAACTTGGTAATGAACAAAACCTTCAAGGTCTTTCTAATCTTCCTCCGGAGATGCTGCTGTGGGGATGCCCCTGGATGTGGCTGAGGTGTGCCATGGGCTGATTGCCAGCGCTTTGGGGTGGTGGGCATCACCCTGACCACCCAGCGGGGCAGCTCCGGGCTGGAAGGGATGCTGGAAGACGTGCAAAAATTCAGGAGTGTGCCGGGAGACTCCTTGTCCTGCACCAATCCTTCCGAGGGCTTTGCAAAGCACATCAATTGTCGTATTAGGAAGAATTTTTGTAGTTTGCTCTGTGGGTAGAATTAGTTTTACCTCCCCAGCCCAAGGCGTGACCAATACTTGTGCTGGGCTGTGAACTACAAGGCCGCGTGGTAGGTGGAGAAAATCTCCAGAAATCTTCCCTTTGATGGCACATTTAGGCACCACTTCAGCACAATTGATATTCATGGAGGGAGGAGAGGACACGGCAGCTCTGGAGCAGCCGAGCAAAGTTCACCGGGATTAGCATAACACCGTGAATGGCGGCAAATAACAAAACAAAATGCATGGGAACCTCTCCTTTATGTGCTCCACTTCTTTATGCCAGAGGGATCTGCCTTTTCCTCTCCCGTTCGCAGCAGCCGAGTGAACTTCGCCAGGGGATGAGTTCTGCTTGTCGCGCTCCCTCCTGCAGGAACAGACAATCTTTAATGTCCTTTAATGTCCTTTAATGTCCTTTAATGTACAAAATGACAACACTGCGAGCGAGGGGAGAGCTGGTTCCGTGGGGGAGTTGTGGCGACCAGCGGAGCAGAGGCTCTGGCCGGAGAGAGCAGTGAGTCTCCAGGTACACCCCTCTCAGCACAGAGCTCAAATCAGGACTGAAGGCAGCTCTTACATCGCCTTTCCCCTCGGAAAATGGAGATAAAGAGGTTTGATGACAACGTGTGGCCATCCCGGGACTTCACCCATGTCGTGGTGTCTCCATCTCCCTTCCCGCTCCAGGATTTCTCTCTGCTCCCATCTGGGAGCTTCTCTGGCGTGGATTTCACTGGGAAAGCTCTAACCCTGCTGCTGTAAATCTCTCCTGGGTCACGGGGGGCCTCATTCCAGCCCAGCAATGTTTTCATGTCAGCCCCCAGAGCTCCCCCGGGAGGCCCGGGGCTCAGAATTGGCGTTTTGATGGTGTCTGAGCTCTCTGAACCTGGCCCTGACCCTGCGAGGTCTCTGCCGTGCACCCCTCTCCTGACAAGAGCAATTGCCACTGCAGTTGGGATGCTGAACATCCCCCACAGCCTCCAGGGAGGAGGGAGGGGGTGTTCACACCGCATTTTGGGACGAGCCCCTGAAATCTTTGCTCAGCCAAAGCCTCAGCACCCGGGGAGATGATTTCTTACCCAAGAAAGCTTTTTCTTTGTTGTCTTTGGTGGCTGTTCAGCTCTGTCATTTTTTCTCCGTGGGGTTTTCTCCTTCCCAGCTTTGAAAGGGGTGTGATGGCTCCAGCTCTCCCAACTCTCCATCCCCTCCAGCTCCTGTGATGTCAGCCAGGAAAAGGAAGCACTGCTGGCAGCCTCTGCCACCTCACTGCTCTGGGTAGGGCTTTCCCACATCGGCAAGATGAAGTCACTCATGGGGTAAGACAAGGGAGCCCATGGGATGGAGTCAGATGTTCGTGGAGTCCCAGAATGGTTTGGAAGGGACCTTAAAGACCATTTTGATTTGCCATGGGCAGTGACACCTTCCACTATCCCAGGTTGCTCCAAACCCTTTCCAACCTGGCCTTGGACACTTCCAGGGATGGGGTGAAATTAAAGTTGTTTTTTTTTACCAATAATGTAAATAAAGCTCTGAGTTCTTTAAATGAAGCCTCTACACAAGGCTTGAGCATCACCTTGTGCCACGCAGCTGATGTGGATTATTTTGACTCCAACCAGGCTTATTTGATTTACATATAAAATGATTGGGAATAAGTTAAAACAAACAGAAATGAGATGTCTCCAAGGCAGCTGCATTGTCCTGACTAAACTGGCACAAGGCTGTGTGTAAAAAGGCTTTACTTGTTAGTAAATAGAGAAATCCTTCAGATCCTGCCGGGAGAATTGCTCCAGAAGCGCAAGGCACCACTTGTTTCCAGCTGGGTCCCCCGAGGTGAGAGCAGGACAACAACAGAAAATCATGTATCATTGGCCTGTTTTAGTAATTATTTATTATATAATGGTGTGATGCCTGTGCAAGCAGGAGAAGAGAAAGCCCAGCCCTGGGAGGCATTTTCTGGCTGTGTTAATTCGTGGCAGGTACTCAGAGCCTGGCTTGGCTGAGGCTGCCAGCCTGGGAGCCTCTGACCTCCCTGGACACAGCCTGCAGACTGTTCTCCCAGGAGCAGCATTAAAATAAATTTCCATAAAAGCATCTCCTTTCATCTTAAAGGCTCAGTGTGTTGGTGGATAGAACCTCGTCTGGTAAACGATCTTGATCTTTAATTGCCTCTAAAGCTCAGAAATGGTATTTAGCTCGAGCTGGCGCAATTCACAGGACACCACAAGCCTTGCTCTGGCTGCCTGCTCTTCCCTCTGAGCTCTGCCCATGATCTCTGCTCCCCAGATGAACCATCTGACACTTGGCTGGGGGAGCAGACGTCCCGCCAGGGCCGGGTCCAAGAGCCCTGGGTGACTGCGGCAGCTCTCCAAGGGACTCCCACTGCAGCTCTTGTGTTGGAGGCAGTGTTTGCTTTAAAGAGTTTGGAACATTGGAAAAGAGCTTCTCTTTTGGTTCTGGCAGAGGAGGCCAAGCTGCACCCTGTGCACCCCTGTAGTGTGGAGGGGTGTCCGTGGCCAGCCTGGGAGATTTGGGGACCCCGAGCAGCCCCACAGGATGTATCTCAACCCAAACTCCCTGCAGTCTCTCAGGCCTCTCACTTTTCTTCATTTCTTTGATACAAACCATCACTTTTTCAAAGTCTTTCTTGGTTCATAGTTTTAATTCATTTAAAGCTGGCCACTCAGTTGAGCGCTGAGCCAATAAATGGTGCTCAGGCTCTCCCTGCAGATCCTCCCATGCCCCTCATTATTTCTGATGTAGGTGCTCAGAAACACGAGCAAGATGCCTTTAAATCGAGATGTTCAGGTCACCCTTAGAGGCCAAATAACTCTGGCCAGGTGGAAAGGGAGGAGGTGGCCACGTGTCTGCTCTGCAGGAGATGATGATACCCTCGATGAGAGCGTGAAGCTGCCAGAGACGGAGTCAGGCATTTGATTTTTCTAAGCTAAGCATGTAAATGAGACTGGCATAATCGGTCTGTGTTTCCCCTTCCTTTCTGTAGAGGAATATTTTGGGTTGAAGTGTCTGTGATGTGACTGATGCAGCAAGTCAGCGTTGTCAGAGCCTGATTCACGAGTCGGTGCTGCAGTGCTGGGGGTGGGAGCGGGTAACCTTGGCTCCTGCTCCTCCTCCTCCTCCTCCTCCCCAGGAGCCTGGGATCCGGTGTCAGGTGCTGCTGGGAGCGGCTCTGTCCCCGCTGGAAATGGGCTGGCACCCCCAGGGAGGGCTCTCCCTACTCATGGCAGCACGTGGACAGCTGAACCAGCAATGCTGGGCTCCTTTCTTGGTCACTGACAATGGACAGGGGCATGGAGCAGCCCAGATACCCCAAAATATTGCTACTGGACACGAGATGGTCTGGATTTTTCTTGTAAGGGATCAAGTGACTCTTGGTGCTGAAGTTAAGCCAAATCTCTTCATATTTCCCACAGAACTCGAGTGTGATCTTATCACAGGAGCTGCAGCAGGGCCCATGCGTTGGCACAGCTCCTTTGCTATTGTTGAGAAAGTCTTGGTCTGAGAAAATTTGGAGTAGTAATGAACCCTCCTGAAGCGCATTGTTACACTTTATTCTGTGTTTGCACTGCTAGCTGCACCATTAAAGCAGAGAGGGCACCCCAAGAAAAGCCACCACATCAGCCCACTCAGGACAGCACTCTGAGCGAGAGGAGAGAGCTTTGCCAGCCAAAGATCTATCAAAAGAAGCCTTCAGCTGATTCATTTCCCAGGTTTCCCACAACTATTTTGAGAGCTTTTGTCTCCCATTGTTACAAGACAGATTTCTAACCCACTCTTCACAAGGAGCTCAGCAGGGCTCTGATGTCCTGCCTGGCCCCCAGACCCATCCATCCCTGGGGGATGCCTCCCACCTGTTCCGAGGTGCTCCCACTCCTGCTGGGGCTGGGCTGAGCTCCTGGCACCAGGCAGGAGGAGGAACTGGAGCACCAGTGAATGCACACAAAAGCATGGGAAAAAACCTGCTGTGATTTACCCACACGGAGTTCAATAAACATTAGATCTGATGGCATTCATCGTTTTTTCATAGCATGCTCGATTACTGCTTCAGTTATTGCTCAAATGACATCATTCCTGGCAAAGGAATTGATTGATTTTTTAATGAATATTCATATGGCATTTCAGCCAGGAGTAGGCATTAATATTCTAAGAAAGAAGAATGAAATGTACATCCTAATTTAATGAATGATTGTAAATATGTATCTGATGGATAATGTGACGATGAGCATTTAAAAAGGCATCCATAGTCACCTCGGGGGCTTTTCTTGGGGACAAAGGGGCAACCAGGATGCAGGGAGGGCAAACGGGGTGAGGGATGGACTGGGCCACCCGGTCAGATCTCACCACAGATCTCCTGTCACTCAGGTTGGGATTCTGTATCATTTATCTGCTTGGAGATAAACGATAAAATGATAACACTTGCTGAGCCCAGGTGATACTGGGGCCGTGACGTGGAAAACAGTGATGAGAGCGAGATGTGAAGCTGGACACAGAGACGGGAGGGACAGGAGAGAGCCCCCATTTCCTCCTCTGCCCCTCTGTCCCACCCCAGAGATCCTGGGGGCTGGCTGGAGGCAGGTAAAGCATCATCTCAGTCCCCCCGTGCAGCTCTGTCATGTTCAATTCCCTTCATCCTACTACGGCTGCGAGGCTCGCGGTCCCCGAATGTACATATATTTGTCAGGCATTCTTAAGATGTCTCCCTGTTCTGAGCACTGATCCTTTGTGAAGGCAACAGTTGTAGTGCTTAAACAGCGACAACAGGCTCGCTTCTCCCCCCTCGTGCCATCCCAGCTTTGGAAAAGCGCTAAAACCCCAGGCTTAGAGTGCCAGTGCTTAGAGCCTCTTAAACAGGCGTTTAATTTAAATGCTCCTTCGTTTCCGGGGTGGTGGGGGGAGCACACACCTGAAGCATCCTCTGGAAGCAGGGATAAATCAGGGCATCGCCATTAAAGTCACCGAGGTGACAGGCACGGAAGGCTATTTATACCCAGCGGCGATCTATTGTGCAAGGCAGAGAACAGGCTCTTCTGCTGACAAAGCACAAACCGCCTCGGCCCCACGTGAAATGCAAAAAGCAATCCCCGAAATTCCCTGCAAGCTTGCGGAGCCGCAGCCAGGACTTCTCTAGAACCTGCCCTGAGGCCGAGGAATGGGGACCCGAATGGGAACAGAGCTGCTTTTTCCTCCCCCTCTCCCATCAAAACCACTCGCTGCTCCTCGTGGAGCTGGCAGGGAAGAGGGATAACCTTTGGAGGGCATCTCCTGGATGGATGCAGGCGGGGCTGGGCTCTGCCCCGGGAGCTCAGCCCTGCAGCCACGGCTCCCGTTCGCACATCCTCGTGCGTGGGACTGAGTTTGCCGATAAAAATACAGCCAGAGTTATGCTTGGTATGGAACAAGCAGGCAGTAGCTGCCGAAGACTTCACAACATCCCGCTTTTGGCTCGCCTCCAAAGTACCAAAACAAAACAAAATTCAGTTGGCATCTCTGCGGATTGAAGCGAGTTTTTCTTTTTTGCAGCAATTGCTGAACAAACGTTTCGATACTTGTGCCGCCGCCCCCGTCCCTGCTTTCTCCCCCGAATCATGTGCTGGAAGGATGGAAAAGATGTTCAAGGTCATGGGCGTGCTGTGAAGAGAATGACAGAATCCCAGAACCACCGAGGCTGGAAAAGCCCTGCCAGGCCATCGAGTCCAACCTGTGACCGATCCCTACCTGGTCACCCAGCCCAGAGCACTGCGTGCCACTTCCAGGCATTTCTTGGGCACCTCCAAGGATGGAGACACCACCACCTCCCTGGGCAGCTCCTTCCAATGTTTCACCAGCCTTTTTGTGAAGAAATTCTTCCTGAACAAACCTGCTCATTGCCCTTCTCCGTCCTCAGCGGTCTCACTGCGCTCTGTCACCAGTGTGGAGTTCAAGCCATGAGTGATGGATGCCTTGGCCCAGCAGGACCTGCAGGAGCAAGGTGATTTCTCCAAACCACTTTCTTATCATGCTGGGGGCTTTTGGACCCCCAGGGAAGTGCAGCTTCTACACTTGGGCTGAATTTGAACCCCTGTGCCTGCCCTTCACATTGGAAAAGCAAACTCATCTCCCTCTCATCCATGGGCTGCTCCCTTGCACCAGCCAGAAAGGAGCAGCAAGGCAGGAATTACAGCAGAGTCAGCCTGGGGAAAATCCCACAGCAGAGGCCTGAAATGAGGGAATTCAGGGTTTGGCCTCGTATTTCTTGTGTGACACAGGACACAAACAATGTACATCTTCTGTAGGCTTGAGTGTCGCAACTTGACCTTCGGGGCTTTGCTTTCACCTGGTTTATTTATTTCCCCAAGAAGAGGCAGGTTTGAGAGGGAACAAGGTGAAACCCTGACCTTGCTGAAAGCACTGCGAGTTTGCCATTGATTGCAGCAGAATTAGACATTTACACAGAGTTACAACCAGGGGTTCAGGTCTTGGTTCTTGCTTCTTTGGTGCTTGATGCTTTAAAGGAAGAGACCAAAATCCTCTATCTCTTTTCCCTGCATGCCCACCATTCCCAGCAGCACCAGCCCCCTCCTGCCCTCTCTGGAAGCAGCTACAGTCCTCGAAGCATGAAATTTTCTTGTCCTTATTGCAGCACATTGCTATCATGTCGTTACTGATCAGAAAAATTATCCTGTGTTTTCTCTGCATCCAGCCCTTTCTGAAGGCGTTCACAATGAGTGAGCACGGGCACAACTCGAACAATCAATCTCTGTGGAAACCACCCCCCCCTTCTCCTGCAAAGAGCAGTCAGTGCACTCCCCTGCTTTGGGCAGCCAGAGTGCAGAAATGCATCAGTTTTGATGATTTTTTGACCTGCAAAGCCCTGACAGCAGCCCCCCAAACGCTGCAGTAGCGACTTTGCAACCCAGACTCCCCACGCACCCAGAGGAGCTCTTTGTACAGTGTCTTAATCAGTACATAAAATGCTTTCAGTGAAATGCTGCCTTCTTCTGTCTATTTGTCACAACTGATGCTCTGGTGAACAGTAAATAGGAAATTTGTTGGCAAATCAGCACTACCAGCTCAGTTTGCAAGGAAAGGCTGGAGCACAGAACTCTGGGCAAGTCCCCGCCGTGCTTCGTGCTGGACCCTCAGTCCCTGAGGCTCAGCAAGTCCTGAAGGCACATAAATCTCTCCTAAACAACCCAGCAAAACCCAGACAGCGTGTGGTTATGTAATTCCTAGCACTTCTGATGTTATTAAAAGGGCTGATTAAAGCAATGTATGCACAAGAATTCCCCATCAGTTTTGCTAGGAAAGCTCCACATTGAAAATTCCGGCCCTTTTCGCCGCCTGTGCTGCTCCCCCCTCCTCTCATCCCCGTCCCCGTTGCACAACGCTGGTTTCATGTTTGCCACCAGACAGTTTGCAGTCAGCCTCACATGGAAAAGAAGGAAGTAACAGTGCCTACATTGCACAGAACTGCAAGCAAACGCCTTTCCAAGAAACTATTAAGCAGTGCTCATTTGAAGTTAAAATGAAAAAAAAAAAAAAAAAAAAAAGACAAACTTGGAAGGATTTTTCTTGGCTCGGAGTTTTTTCTGAAATTCAGATTTGAAGCGAAACGCGGCCAGGCAGCACCAGTGGTGCGGCACAGGCAGAGGGCAGGCAGGGATGCGCTGGCAGGTCCGAGCCCTCCTCGGTGCCAGTCCTTTCCCTGGACGCTGTCCCCTTGCAGAGGGGCTGCAGGAAGGAGCGCTGACCCCCAGGGGCACAGCCTGGCACCCCTGAGCTTGCCGTGCTGAGCCTTGCCTTGCCTGGCACCACTGCCCAGCCACCTCCCTGCTCCATCACCCCAAGGCTCCCCAACCCCCTGGCGCTGTCTGGGGTTGGTTTTGGCCCCAGAGCCCGGAGGAGGCAGTGGGGCTGGCCGGGGGCCCGGGGCTGCGTGGGTCCCGGTGGCCAGGGCTGCTGGCAGGGCAGCCAGCGGGACACGGCGCTGTGTGAAACAGCTCCTTTGTGCCGCACACAGCGGCAATTGTTCCTCGGGAGCTTTGCATGGACGAAGCTGCTGTCCCCCGGCGGCTTCAGACACCCTTGATGGCAGAATAAACGAACAGGCAGCATTAAAGTAACCGCGCTGGGCTTTTCAAATATACATCGCTGGGATTTATCTTTTAAACCGCTGCTCGTTTTTCGAGGCAGGGAGATAAGACTCCTCTGGAAGAAAAGAAAAGAAAAAAAAAAAAATCTTTGCCCATCTAAATTCTCCCCATTACCGAGCAAATGGTTTGCAACAACAATTTATTCCGCAGCGTCTCCTGTGCTCTTTTTTGTTTGAAAAAGCCACAAACAGATTGTGATTTTCTCTAACAGATTCACCATCTGGGAAATTTTTCATGCAACTCCTTTCCTCACTGGGAGCAAGTTACTCAGAGGGGAATTCCCAGCAGAGAGCAGACTCTGAAGGGATGGGTCGTTCATTTAATTAGCATGCATAATCTGGATGTCCTTACTCAGGCAAAACTCTCACCAGGGCCAACAGGAGATTTTTTTATTTTTTTTTTTTCGAGAAGCAGCTAAGGACTTTGGTATTTGTCTCTTGGTGTTACATCCAGTGTTTTCCTTGCAGGGAAAAGTTGGCTTTTGGCTGCATTAGAGGCTCTGATTTACTACAGCCTTGTGCATCCAAGGCCAGGATGTGGCCCTTGCAGGCCCTGTCACAAGGCTGAGCCCTGGCAGGAGCAGCTCCCTTTCACACACTTCCCCAGCCCAGGGAACATCCCACGTTCTGGGAGCACGCTCCCGCAGCCGGGGCAGTGTGGGGTGGAGGTCAGTGGGGGAAGAGGCTCTGCAGAGCCCAACATGCATCAGCACACAGAAGTGTCCTGTTCCTACAGCCCTTGTGCAAGGGATGGAGGTTTTTTTCCCCCTGAATTTATCACTTGGGAAGATGCAGGAAGTGCAGGGATGCTCCTTTTAGCTGTCACCTTAAAGCCACCCCTGTGGAACATCAGCCTCCCGAGCAGAGAGCTCAGAGCAGACCCCACTGCCCAGCTCTGCTCCCACCTCAGCACAGCTCTGAGAGCTGCACAAGGAGATCTTACACTGAACAATTTTCACTGGCTCATTACTGGACAAAACTTCGCTTTGAACTGACGTTTTCTGGGCACGACGAGAGCTTTGAAGCAGGGAGACAAAATTAGTGCAGAGAGTTGGCAGGTGAAGAAATGACAGGGTGGTTTTTTTTCCTTTCCCCCAGCAGCAGAGCTGTCCAGGAGCTATGGAAACCTTGTTTGGCTAAATAAAAACGCAGAAAGATAACAAGGCTTCATATTTTCCAGCAACGTGTTCGCTGGAACAGTGTCCTATCTGTGTGTGCTGGAGGCTCCAGAATAGCCAAAGCTGTTCCTGAAGGGAAATGTGCCGTGCTGGTTTCTGCAACTGGAAGTAAAGAATTCACTTTAAAGTGAAGAATTTACTCCCTCCAGGAGGGAGGGAAATCAAGTCAGTGATGTAAGAGAAGCCTGGGAAGAACTGCAGTGAGCCTGCAGGCAGGTGAGGGGCTGGCCTCTTCTCCAGTCTGCTCCCAGTAACTTTTTCACAGTTACAACTACAAACTGGGACAAAACTCGGCCCCAAAGATCCCTCTAGGAACTGGGCAAACAAGTTCTTCCCCAGGAGATGGCAAAGGCTCAACATCCACACATTACTGAAAGTGAAAACACATCCATCCTTGCCCAAGTCCTTCTCTCTTTTAGAAACCTCCTTTCCCTCCTTTCCACTGTGACTCCTCAGCTCTGGGGATACCAGGAAGGAGCATTTCCTACACACATGGGGACTGTGGGCTGCTCTATCCACACAAATATGTCTCCAGTTTGCTTTGTAATGGTCCTGTCCATACTTGTTCTCCAAAACCTGTGCTCCATGGACTCCAACTTTGCCATTCATTGGAGAGCAAGTCCTGTCCAGCATCTGTTTTAGGGTTTCATGCTGCTGCACATCACTGTAGTACTTTCCACACAAAAGTAATAGGAATGCCAAAGTCCACCATAGCAGGAATATTCCCCTATTCCCATAGGAAGCATCACAACTGTGTCCTGAAACTACAGCTCAGTTTCAGGAGCTGAGCACAGCAAACTCAGCTCCACCAGGGAAAGGAGGAAAGACAGGACCTTCTAGGAATTAATTGCTGTGTCCCTCAGTGGGAAGGGACAGCTCCTTCCATCTCCTCTACCCTGCATTGCCCTGTTTCAGAGAATCTTTCAGAGAATCACAAAGTCATTAATTTCAGAAAAGACCTCCAAGATCAAGTCCATCCTTCAACCTAAACTGTGCCCCCATCCTGCCATCCCACCAGCAGGACATCCCCACATCACACCAATACCACCAGGAGAAGAGGAAATCCTTCCTTTTCCTTCCCAACCCATCCACCAACACGTTAAACACCCAAGTTTAATGTAGGTGGCATGTTTCATACAGAATTTTACAGGCACCCAAAACACCAGCTGGTGCCATGTTCTGAGGAGCTAACGAGGTGAAACTCCAACACTTCAGTCTCGTTCAAACACTCCCAGGCTGAACAAGAGGCCCAAGGCAGCTTCACCACTGCACAGCTCCTCAGCCAGGATCCTCCTGTCATCCAAACACCTGGAAAGCTCTGGAGTGAGCAGGACTCCTCCTCCAGAGGGTTTGGAATAGGCCTGCAATGGACACACTCTCCCAAAATCAGTATTTGTAATGTTTTTCCTAATTAGTCTCAATTTTTAACCCACTGTGTGGAAGAGCAATGTTTAAAGAGCCAACATGGAAAGAAAGGAAAAATCTGAACAAACTGTGTGCTCTCGCTGTTCGGGATGGGATTGGCATGAAGGAATGGTGAAATGAAAATGGCAATCATTTTAGAGTTAAAGCCATCTATACAGCTTTAATA
This sequence comes from Erpornis zantholeuca, assembly GCA_013400515.1. Classification (NCBI taxonomy): domain Eukaryota; kingdom Metazoa; phylum Chordata; class Aves; order Passeriformes; family Timaliidae; genus Erpornis; species Erpornis zantholeuca. Next base: position 628,365 of record VZTN01022425.1, on the reverse strand, counting down.
GATTTAATACATTTTGGAGTCTGAGCTATCCCTCCCAATACCAAATTTGAAAAAGAGTGAAATACCCAAAAGAATATGAATTTTCCCAAAAAGGCAGAGTCTGCAAGAACCTGCTCAACATGAAATATTTCTGGCAAATATCATTATAATCCACTCTTGAAAAGCAGAAAGTTCAACTTCCCCTGTTTCCTTACTTGTATTATACAATGTTTTGTGTGTCCCTTTATTAACAATGCCAGGTTTTCAATTAAACTAAATAGGGGAAAAGATCTCAACTTATTCTTTGCATAAACTTAATGCATTTAGTCTGCCTCTTTCTCCCTCCCTCAGTTGTGGCTTGGCTCCCTTTCAACTTCTAAGAAAGTTTTAGAATCTCAATTCTGCAAGAAAGAAATACTTTGGCAAAATAATCCTAAAAGCTTTTTTTAAAAAAATTAAAACCAATGAATTTACATTCTGAACCATTCCCAAGATCTTACTTATTCTGCAACCTCCTGGGGGTGTTGTGAGGTTTAATTAGCTCCAGTTGGAAAATGCTTTGAAGAGGAAAAGTGCCAAATATTGCTCCACTCAGGTAGAGCTAAAATGTCTAAATTATTACATCATAAAACAAATAATTTGAAAATTAATTCCTCTTCCTTGCCAGCATGACTTCACAGGGACCTCGCTTCCCCCACTGTGCTGGTAGTATCACACCACCAAGGTGTCCAAGTGTTGGTAATGACCAGAAATCGGAGATTTTTGTACATCATGGTGCCTTGGAGGCTGCCTCAATTACTTAATTTTGGGGCTGTCTAACTCTGGGTGCCACAGGAGACCTGAGCTTCAGAGCACTCTGAGCGCAGGTACTCGGCCACCTTTGCTGGGCTAAAGCAGCTCAGCCCCAGGGACTCTCTTGAGGAACATCTGGGCGTTTGGCAAAGGATATTTTTTGGGATTTAACAAGGACACGTCCTTCATCCTCAGAGCACAGGGCCGATGGAAGTCTGAGCTGCCAAAGCAGGTTTATTGAAGGAAGGTGTAAAAGCGAGGCTCAGTCTCCCTGCACCGAGGACGTGACAATGACCCGAGGCTCCCAAGATGAGATTTGAATGCCCTGTGATAACGAGGTTATGCTCGATATCAGTCCCTCACCCACACCTGCAGCTGGCAAGGGTCTTGCAGCCTCCCACAGTGACCTTGGAGCCCCAGCTCCGGGGCAGATGCCCCCACCCCAGCAGCTGCTCAGCAGGGACAGCTCAAAAAAAGGCTCACTCAGGCTGTCATATTTATGGAAGAAAGCAGTTGGCTCGCAGTCAAATTACAAGTGATGAAAAAGGTTGTGAGACTCCTTGTACCCACAAACTCCTTTGTTCCTCGACCAAATTAGCGCTGGAAGAACCACCTGCTATTCATGTGTTAATGGCATGATCGCTGCTCTGCTTTACAGGCTCACACACATCAAAGCCGGCGGTGTCACCCTGCTCCTACGGGGGTTTGCAAAGAACACCGTGAAACCAGAGAGGTTCACGACCTGGGGACAGCCCAGACCTTTGTTCCCTTCGGAGCCGGAACCAAACCACCACAGGTTTGGCCAAGCAGTTGAGTGCGTCCATCACAGAGCGCCAGGCAGGCACGGGAGCACAAACCACCCTTTTACCCAAGGGGTGCTCGAGTGCAGCCACTCCCAGGCGAAACGAGGTCCCACCACCCAAGGAGGATCACACCAGGGCTGTTTGCTGGCCGGCTGTGACAGGTTTGCTGCAGGAATTCTGGAGCACAGCCGCCCCCGAGAGCCCCCCAGGCTGCAATGCTCCGGGCTGGCAGCTGTACTGGGCAGGAAAGCACCGGGCTGGGGATTACTGGGAACTCTCTCTGCACACAGAGCAAGCTGGAGCTCAGACCTACAGGACACTCAGGATCTGGGGTCTGGAGAACAATCCCAGAAAAGACTCTGGGGAGATCTCTGTTGGGAAGAAAGTTCCAGGCACCAGTTTGTGACAGATGCTGATGCTACATCTCTGCTGCAAGAAAGAACCTCTGGCTCTCTCGGGGCTAATCTAAAGTTCACACCACCGTGGCCATTATTTATTCAGCTCTGCTGTTCAGCTGCATTATCTGCAACACTCCATAATGAGAGAATTTCGGGGGGTGCTTTAGCTTTGGGGTCCACAGAAGCTTCTCTATCCACAAGCCTCCAAACCCAAGTATGTCAGCAAAAGGCTGCAGCACTCACAAGCTGAAATGTGAAGGATCTTTCTCTGTGTGCAGCCAGCTTGTTCTAAACCACACTCACAGCTCTTACCAATCTTATCAATCAAAAACAGTCACATAATTCCACTCTTGCTCATTCCCCTATGATTGACCCCAAAGATTTTGTGGAGGGAGGGAAAAAGGCTCTCCCGTCATTTCTACCAACTTGTTTTCAAACATTTCTCTAAAGAATGCAGGGAAAAAGGCAATATTCCATTATAAGGCAAAACAAACAAACAAAAGCAATATAAAAATAAACTTTAGGCCAGCTTCTGGGCTCCATAAATAGAGTTACTTGACTGACTGCCTGGTGACATCTTAGATCAAGACCAGTAGAACTGAGCTTAAAATTCAACTGCCTTTTTGAGCTGTTGGTAATGCTCTGCAGTGACCCCCCCACCCTCCCTGCTGCAGAGGTAGCACAATTTGTGTCATCTCAGGGAACAATTATTGCCAGTTCAGACTGCACTCTGCCACCAATCTCTCCTAGGTAAGACAGTCTCACCTCATTGTACTCTGTGAGACAGGAGAATCTCTGTGAGAAAGCTGGAACGAATCAATTCAGGGAAAAGTAGAACCAAATGCCAAGATCTGAACGCTGAGGATCATTGCAATGGGTCCCCCCTTAATCACTGCAAAATGAGAACATATTTGCCGTGACTGGGAATTTCAGGAGCACATGATAGCAAGCCCTGCTCCCATCCCTCCCATGGATTTGTGCTATTAGGGAAAGACTCAATTACTCAGCACTAACTGCCTGAAAAGGACAAAGCCACTCAAAGCTATATAATCACCTTAAAGTGGATGAAACGGTAGAGTGGGGCAAATGTATGTCTTGCACAAATCTAAAAACAAAAGAGGAAAAAAAAAATCCCCAAAGCCTGACAGTCTGCTGGATTTTGGCCCCAGATTCTTATTGGGAATATGCAAAATGCAAACCTACAAGAAAGATACTTATTACATGCCAGAGACATTAAGGAACATTTTAAGGAAAATGGTAAAGATGGTTTAAGAGTGTGGGGTGCAAAATTATCTGGCTTCTGTCGTCCAGAAAAATCATTGCCTTTTTCATGGCCATGGGAACACAGGAACAGCAGCAAAACAGATTAAAACAAACTTATATTAACCTGCACTGTGGAAAGAATAAAACACCCAATCAAGTGTTGCACTTTGATAATCAAAACAGCACCTCGACCCTCAAAGAGATACAAATTCCAGAGACAAGCATGTTAATTTATCCACAAAAATTAGCACTGAGAAATAAATTAATTTATATTAGAAAAAAAAAAAAAAAAAAAAAAAAAAAGAGAATATTGAAATTTT
>VZTN01022425.1:570136-619070 GCA_013400515.1 Erpornis zantholeuca | reverse complement strand
GGTCACACCGGGGGTCACACCGGGGGTCACACCGGGGGTCACACCGGGGGTCACACCGGGGGTCACACCGCGCCCGAAGGGGCCTTGTCCAGCGTCACCGGAGCGGCAGCCACTGGTTGTCCAAAGAATCGCGGAAAGACCCAGAAAGTTCCTAAAAAACAGGCGGAGAAAAATTCCAAACAATGTAAAAAGAATGCTGTTTTCCCTTAGATTTAATTAGGAATTCTTCTCCATAGTGGGGAGAATACACAACTTTGGCGTTGGCTCCCTGCCCCGCCTGCTGTCTGGGCAGTGCCGCGGTGGAAAAAAAAAAATTAAATAATAATAACTCGGGCCATCTGTCACCTCTCAGAGCTGCTGCTCTGCACAGGCCAAACCTCCCCCGGCGTTCCGGTGCCTCCCGGAGCTCCTGCCGGGTCTGCTTCCTCCCCTTCCCCTGCCCTGCAGAGCAGTTTGATCCTGAAACACGAGAGGGAATTCTGGATAAGGCAGCAGCTGGAGAATTCTCCTGGGAAATCGGCATCTCCACGTCCCCACACAGCTCCTGCCGGAGCTGTGTGGGGACGTGGAGATACCAATTTCCCCAGTAGCATAGAGCTGGCAACATCTGTTTGGTGACTTGGATAAGGAGCAGAGCCACCCACATTCCATTTATTTCCCTCTGCCAGTCTTTGGGACTCAAGCCATAACCCAGAGATGGGAATTTGGGCCCAAGGAACAACATTATGAAGGCACTTTGTCTTTCCAGCCTTGCCTTGGGGAATCACGGGGATGCTGCTGCATGCAAGTGTGGCAAAGGGGGCCCCTGGCATCCTGCCAGGAATCCCTGGGCTGGGAAGGATCTTTCCTACCCTCCAGAAAACCCCAGGGAGCTCCACTGAGTGACCCCACAACCCAAACCTGTGAGTGCACCAGTGCCAAGGGCGAAGATGGGACAGTCAATAGTTAACTCATGTAAGCACTGTTAACTATTGGGAGAGAGCGAATGTTAATTCAGACAGCAGATGTTAATTACAAAATGTAAGAAGTTGAATTTGCCTTAATAGAGGGGACAAAGATCTTTTCAGAGACGGCTGAATCATTTTTAAAAGGACTACGATTCAAGAGGGACCCTTTTAGTTTCTTAGGTCAGGGTGATTTTCAGCTCAAGGCCAGCTTGGCCTGGTCTACTGGAAGGTGTTCCTGCCCCTGGAATGAGCTGAGTTTTCAGGTCCCTTCCAACCCAAACCATTCCATGATTCCATGACAAAAAGCAGCAGAGCCCTGTTCGATTTCCTGCCTGGCACATTTTGACCTCTCTGCCTCTGAAATGCACGTGGGGCTCCATGAACAACAACCTGCCCCGGGGTCAGGCACGAATGGAAGCTTTGACATTCAAAGAGAGCAGATCCTGGAGGAGGGCTGGGAGGGGAGCCCGCCCACAGCCCTCGGGGCTGTATTTCTTCCCCCTGCTAATTTTACTAAAGACACAACTCATATTCCTGTTGATTGAACAGTTTTGTGTTGACAGCGTTGAAGATTTGTGGTGAAACTCATCATCAGCCCCGAGAGCGAGCCATTAGTCCTCGTCAGCGCGGCCGGCGAGGGCTTGGATATTTTATGGCCCGCTCTGAAGACAAACATACGCATTTATATGTCACTTGTTGCAATATAAATGCTAACTTGTACTTCTTTCAAAACTTTTAATGAATTGTACACATTTCGCGAGATTTATAGTGAGAAGGGAACGGCTCAAAATATTGCTTGAAACATATTTGTCACTTTGGCAACAGAACAAAAAAAATCTGGAAGATATTGCCTTTAGAAATAAATCATAAATATCTGCGTCTTAAAAGTGTTTATTTTGGTCATTAATAGTTGATGCTCCCTCCCCCACCCCAGTGCAGGATTTAAAGTTAAATTATGCAAAATCAAAAACAAACCGTATAATACTTAATCAAACATGCATAAAACTGTCAGGGCCAAATAAATTCTCTCAATTAACTTGCTTCAGATTGTGATTGCATTTACTAATTTAATCAACACTAGAATAATTTGGAGACTGGGTAATGATGAATTGCTGTGGTGCTGCACGTGAAGGGCCACTAAGGTGGTGTGCTGAGACAGGAATGCAAGAAATGCCTTCGGGGCTGAGGGCAAAATCTCACAGCTGAGTCGTCACCATCATTTTATGATGGAAACATCTTTTTCTTCCCATTTGGAGGGGAATTTTTGCCAGCAAACACCCATCATGGACAGAGCTGGTCTGGATGGATGGCTCCAGTGTTAGCCCATGGAGTCAATCTCATTTCAGCCCGAGATGAGTGAAGGAGTCAAACCTCCCCATTTTTGAGTCATTTCGTGAATGTGATCTTTCCCTGGGAACCTCCAGCCCTTCTGCCTCTCACCAAGTTATGCTTCAGCCTCGCTCAGGTCATTTAGGCAGGAGCTGGAGTAACAGCCCTGTAATATCGAGATGTCCTTTAGCTCAGTCCTTTTGCACTTTGAATGGATCTGCACTTACAATAAAATGGGCCTGACCCCTGCCTAGGAAAGCTTTCAATACTATTACTTGTGGAGAGCTAAACATCACCGTTTTGCAGGCGTAAGCAAGGTTTTATGGAGAGGTTCTCATTTACAGGTTCGTGTGAAGGAGGCTGTAAGGTGTATTCAACCCTATAAAGTACCTGCACCTCAGAAAAATCACACCCATATTTGGTCTTTAACCTTTCCACACCTGTTTTACAAAAAATAACAATGCCCATGTTAGCTGCTGTGGGAATGAACTCACTGCAAGGCTCTCCTCCTCTATCTTTCTCTCTGCAAAATATACTTTCCACAGCCTAACTGACCATTTTGGTCACTTTTCATTTGAAATGGGGATTGTGCTTTATAAATGTCTGGCACCCAGCACTATTTGGTCGCTGGTAGGAATCAGTAAATAAAAATCCATGCACTGAAAAGTATATCCAGAAAAATAGCTACCAAGTTTCCTTGGGTGACCGAGAAACAATTACTTCCCCAGCAATTCCACAGCCATGCAGACATCCATAATTCTTCAGGGCTTAAAGATAATAAAGTGTTAACATGGTATTTTTCAAGCATTCACTGCTGCCTTCCAGTCATATCCAAAAGCACCATTCAAACCCAGCAGCATCTTAAGCTCCCTTCCGTTTTGCTACACTAGAAATACAACAAATTAAGGAATTAATTATTTCCTTTTCCTTAAAGGAGATTTAGGATTGAGTCTGGCCCTTAAATTTTAAATGTAATCGATCCTCCCTGCAAATCTAAAGTGCAAAAGCTTGTGAAATAATTTTTCCTTGCTACTTCTTTCCAGATCTCATCTTGTCACTGGAAATGTCGGCTTTTATCAGTTTGAGATTTGCATGTGGTAAATAATAATGCAGCCTATTAGACTAATCAAATAAAAAGATATGTAGCAGAAAGTGGAACTCATTCCCAGTTCTGCAGCCCTGCAACCCCCGAGTGCAGTCCCAGAGCAGAGCTCTCCCACCTCCCCAGGGCTGCAGAGCAGCAGCCTTGTTTTGGGGAATTATTTGGGGTTTGGCAGCTTTGGATCCCGAGGGAATGAGGGATGTACAGACCATGAAACCCTGCACTGAGCACCCCACGAGGCTGGGGAGTGGCAGTGCCAGCTCCATGCCGGGTGCCAGCGCAGATGGTTGGATTGAGGAGCTCAGCGAGGCCAGGCTGCCATATCCCTGCAGGAATCCTCCTCCTGGAAGAGTTTTATGGATATATATTTTACAGGTGACTTGCGAAATATAAAACTAGAGCAGTCTGCAGTTTTCTAAAGAAATAAATGATTGGTGCGAGGCTCAGTGAGACAGTAATGTTTGATGTATTCCATCTACGTGACACCTCAGGCTGCTTTCAGGCATAATAATCTGCTTCTGCCAGCCTCTGCTGCTCTAAAAACAAACCAGGGGATGCTCAGGGGGGCTGGAGGATGCCTGCCTCCTCTCTGCCCCAGAAAACTGCTCCCTCCCTGCTGCAGGAATCAGGACAGAGAGAGAAAGTCCAGTTCCAGTGTGGGTGGGACCCCAGTGAACCCACAAAAGGCTGATGCACATAAAAAATATGTGTTGCCCTATAGCAGGGACACTTAACTACCCCAAAAGACAGAGCCTCGCTAGCCTGGCTGTTCCCTCTGCCTCTGAAAAATGGGAAAGTAGTTATTTTAAAGATGCTGGAGTCATGGAAAGATTCCTGCTGACCTGTGGGGGCTGGAGCACGAGCCAGCTGCACACATATGGTGAGTGAGTAACTGTCTCTAAAACAAATGAAAATAGAATCGGATGCTTTGCCAGGGACAGAATTCCTGCCAAAGCTTGTTGCTGCATCATGTTGGCGAGTCCCGATCTGGCTGATGTCAGAAACTGCCTATAATGCAGAAAACTCTCGAGGAGAAGTGTCATTATTGCCTTCTGTTCATTTGTAGGCTGGGTCTAATTTAAGCAGGAGGCAGTAAAACCCAATCCATCCCTGCCTCGTGGAGCTGAGCTTTGGTGGGCAGGATCAGGAAGCCTCCCAAATCCTCTGGCTCTGCAAAGTGCTTCTCTAAGGGTGATATTTCAGGTCAAAGTAACTCCTTTTCTCTGGGCATCTCAGTTCCCTGTTTTTCCATTTGTTAGTACTATACCTCAATCATATCATGTGCGGGTAGGTGCTCTTAAACTCATTGCATAGATCCACCAGGATCCTCCGATGTGGGTGACATCTGTCTGCTCTGGGGTCATTTTAGCCAGGGCAGCCTGCTCCTGTGTCACCACAGTGCTGGGCCATGTCATGCTTGAATGACAGGAGAGAGCAGAGACAAACCTTCGCTTGGCAGAGGGGTTTGTGCCTGAGCTCTGGATCAATGAAGTCACCTAGCCTGGGCATTGGCTGTGTGTCACATTTAGGGACAGCTTTCAGTTCTGTGGGATCAATGGAAAGCCGAGTTTGCCCACGTTTCTTAGGCATCATTCCAGAGCATCACTCGTGTCAAGTCTTCACTGGCCAGGACTAGCCGTGGCAGCATCGCTGTCAGCACGAGAGGGTCCTCGGGGCCAGGAATCCAAAACACCAAGTGCTTTTTGATGGGGTACTCTAAATAAGTCTATAACGATGTCATTTTAGCGTACATTACCATAAGACCTCTTTTTTTGATTTTGACATTTTACAACCAATCGGGAGGAGCAGGTGAGCAAACCCGCACCCCAAACTGCCCGGGCAGCACCTCCCACGTGGGGCGAGGGTCAGCCCCGAGTGGCCGGNAACCAACTCCGAAACAGTGGAAGCTTCGAATTCAGGGCGAAACCTCTTCCCCGAGGTTCTTTCGGTGCGAAGCAGGCGTGTCCCCCTCGTCTCGTGCCGTGTCCCGTCCCTCCTGGTAGATCAAAGCTGCGGGATGGGAGCGGTGCCGGCGGGAAGGATCATCACTGGGAACCCCCTGCGTCCTCTGTACCCTGCCCGCCCCTGAGCCTTCTCCACCTCTGTTTTTGGGGGATAAACCAAACTCTCACATTTCAGAGGGACGAACTGCACCCTTTGTCTCTTTTGCTAAGTGGAGTTTTGTCCCTGCTTTCCCAGGGCCATCGGCACTGGCAGTCCTAGAGGTCTGGGGAAGGGTTTGGCTGCAGTTTCAAAAATTGCTTTGCTGACAATTTGAGAGAAACTTCGGTGCTCGAAAGCTATTTGGAATCTTTTTGACATTGATTATGCTTAGACTGTGTAGTGCAAAGGAGAAAATGACTTTCCAGCATCAAATTGTTGCAAAATCCATATCAATAAAAATTATCAAGAGAAAGGAATAAAGTGTTTGCAATATAAAACTGTCCTCAAATATATCAACATTTATCAGCAACGCTTTTCAAACTGGGGGAAATCACTGCAAGGAAATAAAGCTGATTTTGGTGTAGATCCCAGCACTGTCCCTCTCCTTAAGTGGGGAAATGTGAATCTCTATGGCAAAGTTGCCCCTCCATCAATAATATAATATATATTTTATCACCAGAGGAAGCACAGGAGTAAGAGCTGAGAACATTGCTTCCAAAAGTGCCACCCTGAGGGTCACCAAATGGACTTACTTTGCTGGAGTGTCTCTGCCAGGATGAATCCTGCTCCTTGCTCCCTAACTTTCCCTAATTCACTTCCAGCCTGTAACTTACTGGTGCAACATTTTGCTCAGAAGAACATGAAGGAGACAAAAACCCAAAGCCCTCATCAATCACAGCCTGGCTCCTGGTACAATTAGCAAGTTCTATTATCTTAAGAATGACACTTGTAGCACGGAGCAAAGCCAGGCTCACCCAATATTCTAATTCTGCATGGAAAAAAGAGAAGGCTTGAATTGCATTAGCATTGCATTAGATTCCCATGACTTTTTATATCAGCACTTGTGAGTTATTTATGAATTCATTTATTTACAAGGACAGCCCTTTCTGCATTCAGTTGCCATGGTTGCTTTAACTCCTGTATCCTATTAATTCTGGATGTTATGAAATAGATATAGATCAGACAATCATTGTGTGGTGGCGAGGGGTTTTTTTATTATTCTTATTTTACTGTTTGATTCCCTGTGTCCTGACAAGAAAGGCTTTAACACCCATCATCTCTCCAGAGTATCCACTGCCAGCTGGCTGGGGAGGTGGTACTGGGGCAATTCCCAGAGCTCTCCCCCTGCCAACCCTTCCTGGCACAGAGATGGAGCCTGGGCTGGGGGAAATGTGGCAGCTGATTCCTAGCATGGAGCCACCCGCTTTGGTTTGAGGCAGCAAGTGAAGAGTAGAGCTGAAAGCAAAAAGGGAATTCAGGAAGGCCAAGTGCCAGCCTGTCTGGGTGGCACAGCAAGGCGTGGGGCACCCTCACCTCTGGGAATTGCTGCAAAACCTGTCATGATGGGGATTAGGTCTTCCTGCCTTCCCCCTGCACAATAAAATGGTCTATTTGCAAAAACCACAGTGAATCCCAGAGTGCCAAAGCAGGCCCAGCCCTAGGGAGAAGCTGGAGGGTTTTGTGTCACCTCAGAGAGATCAGATCGTGTTTGAGAGCACAAATCTCTTGTGCAGCTACTCCCCAACTCCTTCTGGGAGGAGGAGATCAGTTTGGCTGCCCTGCCAGCTGAGGGACAGGGAGAGATTTCTCTGACAAGGGAGAGCTTTGAGGTGCTGCCTGTTCAAGCCAGGAACTCAGCCCCACAAGGAGCAGGAATGTCCTGTGAGGCTCTGGGATCTGCCAGGCCAAGGAGTTTGGGGTTTGTCCCTTGGAGAGGACATAGGTGCTGCTCAGGGAGGAGGATCGTGCTGGAGCCAGGATCCCAAAGCCAACGTGCTGGAAGTGTTTTGTAATAGAATTCCACAAGAAAATTAAATCAATTACCAAGTCTAATAAAGCTCTCAAGGTTTTTAATTAAACGAAGTTTTAATTAAGGTAGCATGAGCCCATGCTCTTTTGATATTCTGCTTCAGACCCTAGAGGATTGTGACTCCTTTTTGTAATTTACACAGGCTGGATCAATCACCAGAGTCACAAAAATGTGAGAACCGTGTCAATTTTATGGGGTGAAAGACTGTACATGAGCCTGGAAACCCCAGCAGCTCTGGGCTGGGAGAAGTGTTTAGTTTGGGATCACCTTTCCTGCCACGGGCAGAGCATCAGCCTGAGCTGGTGTCCTGGGAAATGTCTTCTCCCAAGCAAAACCCCTGCCATCTAATCCAGGAGGCTGCTGTTAGTGGGAAGTTACATGAGCTCAATAATTCCCTGCTCCACACCAGAGCTGGTACATTTTCCTCCCACAGAAATGTCTCCCTCTTCCCCTCAGCAGAGCCCATCCCAGGCTGTGGCTCTGGTTCAGGAGCCGGGCAGGAAAACTGCAGGCAAACCAGACCCACATCTTCCAACCTGGACATCTGGTAAGTGGCCCCAGAATGTTCTGTCTCTATTTTAGTCTTGTTTTGTACACAATATGCCCAAAACATGCTTTATTTCTTAAGGAGATAAGGATCTTTATGTAACCCATTTTTCCTTAACGCTAAGTCCTTTGTCAGGATTAAAGAATCCTAAAACATCTGTACAGGCTTGGGTGGCAGATGTATAGAACAAGCAGCCTAAAATAACATGGAATATTAACCTACTAAATGAGGTATTAAAAAATAAAATAAAAGGACCCTCTTGTATTCTTAGCTGCAGCCAATTCCTGACCGTGGCTACCACGGTGCAGGTGGATAACAAGTGTGAAATGGGGATTTATGTCTGAGGAAGAGAGGAGGGACCTTTGCTCACCTCTGTGTGTCTGCAGAGGGGGCAAAGGGAAGCTCTGCCTCCAGCTCTGCCCTGCCTGGGCCTGCCCTTGCAGTGCTGGGGTGGTGGGGATCAGGATCCTGGAGCTGTTCCTGGCCACACGTGCCCAGCTGGGCTCGGAGCCTGGGGCTGGGGGGCTGGCAGGGAGCCCCTCTCCAGTGCTGCTGGTCCTTGAGTCACAGGGGCAGTGTCTGAGAAAGGCTGGGAGCAGTGGAGAGCGCATGAACTGCCCTCTGCCAGCTCCATGGGTGCTCCTTAGCCTTGACAGCTCAGCATTGATGGATAGACAGAGGGGGTGAGGATGGATGGATGGCTCAGAGCACTCAGTGACCACTCTGTCAATACCCAAGATCAAACTCGATGCAGTTCAAAGTCTCCAGAGCAGGTCAGAAATCCCCTTCAGTGCCTTGGCCAGTTGGAGCCCAGTGTTAGCAGCCTGTGCTGTCCCCATCTCCCAGCCCATTTCCAGCGATCCATACAGGTCCCATCAGTCCTGGCCACAGCCAGCTCCCTCCCAGCCAGCCAGCTAAGGCCATTAGTGTGATTACTGGAGGTCATGAAGTTCAAACCAAAATGTCAATTTTCATTTGGAAGAATGGTCCCATTTTAGGAGCAAAGGGAATTTTTTTCTCTCTCAAAGAGACCCCGACTGTGAAATCATTGCTCCCCAAAGACTTGCAAATTTCTGGCCAGCAAAAGGTGCCAATAGTTTCTGGAGCCAGTGAAAAGATTAACAAGGGTCACCAGTGCTTTCCTCCTTCCCTGCACTCAAAGGCTCTGGGGCCTATTTGGAAGACATTAACCATTGCCTTTACCTTCTGCACGTTCATTACTGGGTTTGGGGTCTTTATGGATTTATCGACAAGACAGTGTCATAAATCTTACCCACAGAATGCCAGCCTGGGAGTCATTCAGGTTACATCACCCTGCAGACAGGAGCCTTTAGCCAGAGTTTTAAAAGGTAGATGGAAATGAGATGAAGTATGTGGTGGGTGAAGCCAAGTGCTGCTCTGTGGGGCCCTGGGGCAGGGAGAGCACCCACCCAGCAGCCTCTGCCAGCATGTCAGGGCAAAGACCTGACCTTAGGGAAGCTGCTGGGCTCTGCTCATGGATTCAGCAGGGTCAGGATAACCCCCTTTGTGATCTGGGGTTAGTCATCCACATCTGGGGACAATTCAGGAAAGTGAAGAGACAGAAGATGTGCTCTGACCCCACTCCGAGTGTCCCTAGCAGGGCTGGTGATGTCATTTTACATATCTCCTTTCTGGAGAAACTCAAAACAGCTCTGAAAGGCCTTTCTCTCACCAGGCTGCTGCTGGGAACACTGTTTGGGCTGTTGGCACCTCAGGGTGGCACATGGCATGGCTGGGTGGCACACGGCAGGGCAGGTGGGCTCCTGCCCGCCTGGGAGATGTCACGCTTTTAAAGTGGGTTTTTTCTTCTATGTCATTGTGTTAAATAATTAAGTCTGTTCCATCTTTACCTACTGACAATGTGGCACTTAATTAAGTAGTTTAATTAGAAGCTGGCAGCTTTAATTAAGTTTAGGACTGTAGAGGTGATTGGGAGCCTCCAGCCGAGTCGCAAAGCCTTTCCCTGGGGATGAAACATGGTGGGGGAGAAACCTTTGCTCCCTTGTCCATCGTCCTTAGACACACCAGGGAGGGAACCAACATCCTGCTGCAGCCCCCCAGCATCTCCCAGCCACTGAGGGAGGGGTGGTTTGAGCACCCTTTGGGAGAGCTGAGGTCACTGGGCCCATGGAGCAGGAGGAGTTGGCCAGGAGGATGGGTGGGATAGCAGGAGGGTGTCCGGAGCCACAGCCTCTGCCCAGAGGGTGCCCAAGTCTCCTCACCCTGGCTAAACCTGCTGAACACCTGGGAAAGGTGACTCTGAGCAGGACAGGTATCACGGGGTGGAGGCTGTGGTGGGCTCAGAACAGCATCTGCAATTCTACACCATGCCCAGAGCTGTCTAAAAGATGTATTGCTTTTTAATAATGTAAATATGTAAATATTACTGAGATGCCATTAATCCTCATTGCCTACACATGATACCACTCTTAAGAACAAATGTAATAAGAGATTATTAATATGCAAAGTAATAGTACATTAACCTGACTAACACCAATAAATTCTGAGCTTAGCACAAAGGCAGAGGTTGCTCACGGAGCAGCCTGAACCCCGCTTGCCTTGAGCCACCTCCAGCAGCACCCCAGGCTCTGCACCACAGAGGAATCCCAGTTATCCCTGTAGGATCTTGTCTGGGGATCCCAAACAGCTGGGAAGGAGCGAGGAGGCCCTGGTGGGGAGGTGGGTAGGAGCAGGTGGGCGAGGCAGACCCTGCTCCTTGTTTTAGAGCCCTAACTGCTGAGGGTCCTTTCCCAAAGCCTCATGTTTCCCCAAGGGATTTCTTCACCCCTTCTCACAGCAGATTCATTTTAAATTCTAAGTGGGGATTAGGAAGGAGAGCCTTGTTGGTCCCAGGAGCACAGGAGTGAAGCCAGACTTTGTGCCAGAATTTCTATCTGGACTTGCTTAGAGGTGGCCAAGGCTCCATCTCTTTAGTGGCTGGAATTTTCTCCCAAGAAGCTGCACCTCTATCCACAGCCCTAAACCCCAGCTCTGTTAAAGGTTTCCTGCCCCACAGCCAGGTCCAGTGCAGCCCCTTTCTCACTGCCTGCCTTTGCTGGTGTATTTCCTCTTGGAATACAAGCACATCCAGGGGTTACAAATTGGAACAAGTGTCCCAATTTGTAGGTTGCTGTCACCTCTCCTTGGCCCTGGCAGGGCAGCCTCTGCTTTGAACTTGTGAACGACACATGGGATCAGAGGGAGGACACACAGCGAACCAAAAGGAGCAGAGGAAGCCATAAAATCTGAATTTAGGGCTTGAAAAGGAAATTATTCTGTGCAAATGGCTGCTCCAGTTCAAATCAGCCCTGCCTTGTAAATCCTGCTCATCCCTCTCAGGAGGGAAGCCCCATGAAACAGCCAATATTTCAGCAGCACAGACTCCCAGAGACCTTCACCTCTCAGTGTCCCTGAGCCCCACACCCAGGCACGGGCCTGGAGAGCAATTCAGGCACGAACACTGTCATGGTTTATGCAAAAATTAACCTGTTGCCCTCACTTGGGTCAAAGTAATTTTGTTTAATTTGGTAATCTGGGCCCTTTATCATTAATGAGTCCTTGGGGGGTGGGGGTCATAGCACCTCTTTTTTGGCTGAAGAGAGCAGCTGAGATTACTGTTAATATTGAGGCTGTTCAATAGAGCAGAAAGGCCTTTTGCTATTGACAGTACTGCTGGTTTTCACCTCATTGGTGAATGGAAATTGCCAAATTAATCTCTCATTGGATCTGAAATTAATCCTCTATTTTGTGGTTAATGAACCTCAGAACCACAGATTTACCTGGGTAGAGCATAGTGAGAAATTGTACACAGCAGTTGTCTGCAAATAATCAAGATAATACTCAAGGAAAGGAATAAAACCTGGTTTTGCTCAGTTCCTTTCTGTGGAAGAATTAAGTGGAACACCGTAAAATCATCAGGCTGATCATTTTTTCTGCCAGAGCATTACAGGTCAATGGAACTCACTGCTGGAGGATCTGAATAAGTTATCCCTGTGAAGGACCTAAAAAAGGGTATGCAAATTCATGTATTATATGTCCATCCTCTGCTTTTAACCCAGGAGTCTCTCACCAGCAGGTTGCTGAAGGCTGCAGTATCAGTTAAACCACTCCAAGCTCACACAGATAAGGGTTTAGGCCAACCAGAAGAGCTCCAGTTTATCTGCCTGAGCTGTTTTTGTCTCTGTCCTTCACCAGTGCCCTCCTTGCTTGCTCTGTCAGAGCCCCTGGTGCTCCTTCCTCCTCTTCCTCAGCTCAGGGGAGCAGCTGGTTGGAGTTCACTTGACTGTGCTTCCCTTTCCAGAACGTGAACCTTCCCTTTCCTTCCTTCCAGGGTTTCTTTTATGCATCACCATTTTAGCAGGCCCTATTGTACTGGAAATCTGTTTGCCACATGTTAGCTGGAGCTCATCTGCTAAGATCCTTGGTTAAATATTCATCGGGAGGGAGCTGTTGAACTCAGGTTACACAGCAGAGATGAGAAGGGTGCTCTGGCAGAGGAGACCAACTCCATATCAAGTTAAAAACCCTGTGGAAATGGCTTACCCCTCATAAGGCTTGGGCATGGAGAGGTAGGAAAACATCCCAGTCACACTGTGCTGCTGAAATGTCACCCATTAAGTGGCACACTGGGCAGGCTGGAGCCTTAAAGCACAGCTCTGGTGGCAGGTAAAACCCTGCATGAGCTTGTGGCCATTAGAGAAGCCAAAAGGAGCTACCAAACAGGTTGAGATTTTAATGGGAAAAGGAAAATGAAGTGTCCTTGCCCATGCCCAAACACATGGGGAAAGGAGATGGGTTGGATAGGGAATAGCATCCAACCTGCTGTGCCAGTCTGAAAGAGTGACTCACGAAGAGATGGTGCTTGAGCAGGGCAAGGTGGGGAGCAGCACTGGCTGTGACAGGGCCCTGTGCCTTCAGAGTACGAGGCTGGGGACAGACCACCCAGCCAGCTCCTCTCTCCTGGCTCTTAACTCCCACAACCTGAGGACAGGAACAATAAGGGCAAAAGGACAAGAGAGCAGAAGTCAGTCTGGGGTGTCGTGTAACCGGTTACCTGAGCTCTGCCTAAAGGTAACTTCCTCATGAATAGCCCAGGAGCGCTCATCCGAACGCTCATCCCAACAGGACATGCGAGGCTGGTGAATTATGCAGGGCGGGGTGCTGAGCAGATGGCATCGCTGCTGTAACCTGAGCAGCCACACGACACAACACGCAAAGCCCAGCAATTAACCTTTTCCAAGGTTTCCTCTTGTCTCGGGGATTAAGCCTCCTTCAACCCCCTGCACTCCACTCCTGCCCGAGAGAAAAGAGTAATCCCCCAAATAAATAAGGGAAATAGATTTTGATACCTCCGGCAGCCCTGTGAGATTGTCACATGGGCTCCCAGCCCTCCACTGAATACCTGCAGGCCTGGAGAGGGTGCAGGAGGAGGGAGAGCTCTGTGTCACCTGTGGCACTTGTCCTTCCCAGCTCCAGAAGAGTCCCACCCCGTGGGCTAAGGACAGGAAAAACGTGGATTCCATTCCCTGTTGCTCCACCTTGGCAGCAGCTTCGTGACCACACACTGTGGTGAGGAAGGGAAACATGAACATGGGCAATGATTTACTACTTAGACAGAAAAAATATTTGCCAAATGCAAGGCGTTCACCTTGGTGCACGACAAAAGCTAGTATTTTAACTATGATACTTGATCCTCTTTGTAATTAAACTGATTAATTCACAACAATAGAGTCTATATCGCCTAATACTTTTAATTAACAAAGTGTTGTACATATACTGGCAGAGCATTACTGGCATGCTTCCTAGGCAATACACTTAATTCTGTAATAAATTATTAGGACAAATGACTAAGATACATTGCACCCTGGAAGAAACTGTCAAGAGAAGGACTTCAGATTCTTGGGCACTGGTTGGACCATCATGGAGCAGAACAGAACCTGGGGAAGGTAAACTGTGTGCAAGTACAACACTGGCAGCTACAGCACCTCCACAAAGAGCTGACTGCAGAGCCAGTCCTGCTCCTGCCAGCCCCGGTGACTCAATACTGGGGTCACCAACCAATGTAGGGACACTCCAGGAAGGAAAAGAGTGGAGTTACCAGGGGAAGAAAGCACCAAAATAGAAGCAGCCAGCAGAACTTGCCCTTGGCACATGCTGGACTTCAGAGGTTAGAGGTGACCAATGCTTTTATGATTGGTCATTAGGTCTGGGAAGGAAAGACTTGTAAAGTAAGAACATGAAGGTTAGGGGAAGGATTCGATGTTTTCCCAGTTTTCTTACAAGTCAGTTAAGAAACAAATACGCTGGGGCCACATGCAAAGCAAAATCCATTCCTGCAACTTTTATTGGATCACAGTTGAAGGACCTCGGGGTCAGAGGTCATCTGTGTTACCTTAAAACACAATCACTGGGGTCAAGCTAATTAGCACCAGGGATCACATCACAGGCTTTTCCCTTTCCTCTCTGTTTCCGAGCCCTCTCTGACCGCTGGTCAGAGCCTCCCAGCCACCACTTGCCTCCAGTTGTGTGGCTCACAGTCCCATGGCTTGGCTCAGACACTCAGCTGAAGAAACATCCAGGTTTCTTCCTCTTTCAGTTCAGTTTGGAACCAGACAAGAGAATACCCATGGCAAACACAACTGTATCCCTCTCTCCGAAGGGTGGGAGCTGTTTGCTGGAGAGACATACCCACAACACGTAATGGTTGTAAGAGCCCCACAGCAACCACAGCAGAGGTTTTCAGCAGCATCCACCTGGGGTGGAGCTCATTCCCTCCTGTCCCTGGGCAATGTGGGCCAGCACCACTTCTCCTCTGACTGGCAGATCCCAGCCTGCTGTGCTTGGTCAGCACATCACGAAGATGAGTTTCATGCAAAAGCCAAGCCTAGCCCCAGTCTCATAAATTTGTTATGCATTACATCCAATTAATGTAAATTATTACAGTGACTAAATAACAGCTCTGCATCAGATAAGGGAATAATCATAAGCGAGCCTGAAAAGTCCCAAGGTCCAACTCCATTAACCCTTTCCCCTCTCCACTGGACCTGGTGTGAGAGTTGGGTACCAGCTTGACTCTTTTGCCCTTGGAAAAGGAGACATGGAAATGCAGTCCTGTGTCTGAGGCAGATTTAGTGTGGGCTTTGGGGGGGGGGCTCTGGGGCCAGAGTGCCCCAGGCAGGGAGCTTATGCTCATCAGAAATGCCTCCAAGTGTCTGTGCTGCTGAGACCTGGAGGGACCCTGGTGTGTTTTTCAAGGCAGAAGTGATCATCAATGTTTGCAATAATTCCTGGGCTCAGATTAAATGGAATAAAGGCATGAGTTCCGAGCAATAAATAAATAGTCCTCTCCATGCCTCAATGTGCTTCTCATGGATTCATTCTCAAGCTTTCCTGCCTCTTCCTCCTTGCCTTGCTTGTGCCCAGCTCCTCGTGGTACCTGCTTTACCTTGGCAGAGCAGCCCACAAATCATAGTGACACACCAATCAAGAGATCTGGAAATTTTTACTCCACTCTGCCTCTTGAAAGATGAGTCACCTTCTGCACCACGTTCCTGGGCATCCAGATAAATCTGTCACAAACTTCTCCTTCCCTCAAGGTGCAAAATTCTCTCCCTCTTTCAGCAGAGCTGTATTTCCTCCTTTTAAGCTCCCCTTTCTTGCCCCAACACACATTCCCACCCCTCAGCCGTCTCAGAATATTTCTCCCTTTGTTCCTGTTTCACTGACAACTTCATCCTAATAGTCTCCTCAAAGGAATGATGAATGCATAAGCTGCATATTGATCACTGCAGTGATTGATTACTGGATCTCTTTGACAGATGAGCCTACTAAGGTAGTTGCCAATATGGAGGTATGGATGGCAGGGCCCCCTTGTACAACAGTCTAATGGTATCTGACCTGATAGGGCAGAAAGGCAACTCCCTCATTTCAGCGGGAAAAAAGGCCTCTTTATACTCTTTATAAAATAATTCATAGGAAACTTAAAACACTCAGACACAGAGAGATTGCGAATGGGGAAATATGATGGATTATGGGTTGAAAGGAGCCGACTTCTGGAAGCTAAATTGATCCCCAGGAAAATGTTTTTGTCTGCTGTGAAAAATGGGCAATATCTCAGCAGCTCTGGAGGGCTATAATCTGGAAAATAATTTGCTTTTGATTTCCTTTAGTTTCATGCAGCTTTTTTTGGTCGGGTTTTTTTTTTTTTTTTTAAGTTGGTTCCTTGCAGGCTTTGTTGCTCAGCTGGGAGAATCAGTGATGAAACAGGCAAGGGATTAGCCATGGACAAATACGAGCTGATCCTTACTTATGGTTATAAAGCTCTCACCCCACCCAGTGTCACTTATTCCATGGGAGAGGTTACATCCCCTGCAAACAGCACTCTGCCTACCAAAAAAAGCAAAGCCAAGCACAGAGTTGGGCAAGAGTGTATCTGAAATAAGTTAGAGAATGCGTCCATGATCCTGCAGAGTCCTGCAACCAAATGTGACAAAGACACTCCTTTTCTAAATGTCTCCAGATTGCCTGTGTACCCCACTAACAATTAGGAATAGAATACACAAGGCTTGCTCAGCCTCCTTACTCAGTCCTTGCTCTGTGAGATAACCTCTGCGTGTGATCCTGTGAAATGGGAGGCACATTTTTAGGAGCACCAGACAGGCAGAGAGAGAATTCCATGAGTTTATTTACTGTGTCTGCATCTCACCAGGGTATCCTGCCTCCCTAATATAGGGACTGGTGAGAAGGAACACAGGGGCAGTCAGTAAAGCACATTTAGAAGCTTCTCTTCAGAAGAGGAGTTTCTTTTGCTCCCATTTTTTATTCAGCTTCCCGCTTCTACTGCTAATAACGAGAAATGTTTTGGCAACAGCTAGAAGAGTTTTGTTCGAGTTCAAAGTGCTAAGAATAAAATTTATAGGAATAGTTACAGCCTCTCAGTGCCTGGAAATTCCTTGGCAGTAGGCTTTTGCTCCAGAGGAATATTGAATCAATGGTGTGCTAACAGCTCAGGAGCCTATTACAATAACATGCATACCTTGAGTCCAGACAATCAATAACTCAGCAGGATGCAGCTACCAGAAAACAACAACAAATTAGTTAGATTTCCATAGACTATACATTTGGTGAGTAATAATCTGTAAGTGGAAATGAACCCAGCCTGGAGAGACCAGTGAGTCAAATGGAGATCTTTTATTCATGGCTTCAACTATTCACTGAGCAGGATGTTTGGGGAGGGCTTCCACCTTCTAAATATACATGTGCATGTTTGACTTTACACATATTCCTACTGAGCCCAGCCACTTTCTTGCTACACAGGAGTTCTGTATGCAGAGGTTTTCCAGTATAAACCAGGATAAAGGTTCAGTAGTGAAAGACTGGCAGGCTTAAATTTAATGTATCTTATTATTTGCACATTCCTACTTTGAGGTATGGCCGAAGATCCCTAAATACAGTCCAGAGGTCAAATCTTTCTCAGGTTATATATTATTGCTGCTGACTTATAGTCTTCTAAGTCAGCCAGGATTGACCTCCGGCTGTATAAAGCACTTGGAGCATGAGAGCTCTCAGAAGAGCAGAACCACAAATCACCAGGTCTAAGTACTACAAACAGTTTTGAGGCTATTTTCATGGTTTCTCTACAGGCAAACTCCTGTTTCCTCAGATCTAAGTTCGTTTTTGTCCCTCTGGAATAATGAACATCTGAATTAATTTTTAATCATAGGTGCCTATAAAAAGTTGTTTAGCCCTTTATTGCTAGAGCTTCTGGTAAGTAAAGCTAAGTGATAAAGAAAAATGTGAAAAAGCACAGGTGAAACCCATACCTCCCCTGCTGATTCATTCAGGCCACAGTTGTGCCTCTCCTGTCCCTCACAGATCTGGATTCCAGCTTTTGTCCAACACCAGCTGTACAGAAGAAAAAGGGGCATAAAAAATTATTTCAATTACTTAGTTAAATTCAAAGCAGCTCAACTTGCTCATCTAAGTGTAAAATTAGATCAGAAAGTAGCCATGGAGCATCAAAACATTAAATGTTTCTCACGCTCACCTGGTGGGCAGTTTCTGAGGAGGCAGACTTCACAAGCTGGGGCCTGATTTTATCTGCTCAGGAATTAAAGTCTCCTATTCTTGACAGATTTTTAAGGAGCCCTTTTCTGAATACCATGTTTTATTTTTCCAGCTGAAACACAAATACCAAAGAGGATGTGTTACAGAGATATATTTGCTTATTGCTTTTAGTAAAGTCTAAATGTCTGCTGCAAGCTCTCTGGGGAAAGCACATCTGCATTAAAAGTGGCCTTTCCAACAGGAGAGACCCTTCATAGCTACTGTTATTAGTCATAAAAGCTTTTAATTACATAGTTGGCACTGGACCTAGTGAGTGCCTACATCTGCAGATAACACCAATCATTTTTCCGTGTATTTCTCTTTATTTCACGTCATTATTTTTCATTTATAAGAAACACAGATTTTCAAAGGAAATAAGAATCCCTATAATTACCCCAAACTTCTGGATATTTCCCACCCTGCACCACACTGCAATCCAAGCTGAGAACAGGCAAGAAGTATTCTCTTAAATGAAGGTATAAAGATAAGGCTGTGCCTATTACAAGAACATACATTAAGTTGCTCCAGGAACATGTGTACCTGTGGGGGTGTTGGGGAGGGTCCAAAACTGTGAATTCCATTTCAGAGAGACATTTTCATACGGATGTGGGGAAGCATTCAGCAGTGTCATGGAGTGATCTATGGCTATTGCCGACACAGGCCAGGCACAAGCACTGCAGTGAACTTCCACACTCGTGCACGTGGAACTATTTTTCATGGATCTGATGAATTCTGCAGCGACGTTCATCGCAGTAGGACACATTATTGCTGCGATATATGACTATCAGTAACACCTACAAGCCTTTAATATTCTGCAGCTGAACTGTGGAAACAGAAGAAAGTCACTTGTAAATGCCTAATTCACAGTGTAAGTGGGTTGTCTGTCAAAATAATGCTCAGATGTGAAATTTCAAGTAGGAAGCCTAAAAATCAGAAAAATGCAAGGAACCTTTTGATGAATGTTAAAAGCAGTTTAGAGAAGGAGAAAACGACCAGAATACTTTTCTGCTTTCATCCTCATCACGGAGTTGCAATTAGCTCTGTCTGTACAGGTATCTAATCACAGGAATTTCTGCAGTCTTAGCAACCATTATCTGAAGAGTAAAGAGAGTTGTTTCAAGCGACAGGGCTTTGTGGGCAGAATGTGGCAAAATGGATTCTGCCCTTCATTTTCCCACAGTAGGAAATGTCTCCTGCTTATTTCTGTCTCCCAGTTCATTTGTTTCAATAGAAATGCTGGTCAAGTGTGCTATGCTCCAAGGTTTGCCGCTGTACTCCCTGTTCCTCTGCAGATGGAGTTGGTCTCCATCAGACCACCCAGTCACTCATGGGGACAGGTCCTCAAATCTACCCCTCCAAGAAGTTGGGTGGTGGCAGGAGAATCCAGACTTGGAACAGGAATGGTTGGAACACAAACACCGCATTTGAAAATGAGCATTTTGCATTACCTAAAGGTGTTGTCCACTCCTGCCTCCTTCCAAGGGGAAGCCTGCTGCACCGTCAGGGGGATTTGCAGCCTGGGAGTTCATCAGGCTTCGCCTGTTTGTAGTGCACCTACACTGCGCTGGCACAGGGCAAACAACGAGCGGTGGCTGTGGAAGCTGCAGCACAGAGCTGAGGGCTGCTCCCCTCTCCTGAGCCGCAGCGATCCTGCGGGACACATCCTCGTTGGCATTCTCGTCGTTTGAACCGCCCCATAGCTCTTTGCATGAAACATTGTCCAGGGCTTTGGCAGGAAGTTGTGCTTAACGACAGACTCTCATAGGAGGCACTTGATTATATTAGACAGATAATTATTGATCCAGCTATAGTTTATCCTTGCTGCCTAATTTCAATAAACAGCAGCTTGGGAGAATTAGCAAGGGATTCTGTTCCCCCTCCCCCTGCTACTTCAGGATTTGTCAGAAACAAGATGATTTATGTGTATTCCAGTAAGATTCTCGTTTGTTGGCAGGCTGCAGGGATTGTTTGGGGTTGGAAGTACTAAGCTTTTATATTTAAATGCTTCCATGCGAGTATTCATGGGTCTCACTGCCTTGCATTGTAATGTCTGAATAATAACTGTGACTTATGCAAACCAGTTTTGAGCTGTTCATCGGGACCAATTTTTCATTTTAAGCAACTCCCTGCCATCCCAGGGAAAAAAAATAATAATCTGATAGGAGGAAGAGTGAGACCCAAGGAAGGCAGTAATACTCTTCCCTTTTTAAATAATGCACAACTCATTTCTGGAGCACTTTCAAATGTGTTGCTTTCTATTAAGCACAGATAATATTCTGAGGATGTTCCCCCCTCCTTTCAGGTGAGGCTTTTGGAATAGCAAAGGTCCACAAAGCACAGGCATGATGGCCAAATAACTTCAGTTCCTTCAAGGAACACCTCAGTGTCATTTCTCCTTTTTAATAAAAAATCTCCCACTTGGACAGTCAAAGAAAAGTCTTACTTGTAATAGTTAGCTCTCTGCTGGTAAATAAGTTTAGAAAAAACATCCTGGTTTTATTTCTACTTCCTGGCTCGTTTGGGAGCCCCAGTTGCTGGAAGGCTGCTCGGGATTTAGTTGTCTCTTACTGGCACAATTTAGAAGCTTGCTGTATAATAAACACTTCATTAAGTGCCAGCCTGATGAGCTACGACACAATTTACAGATGAGCGCTTTGGAATGATCTGCTCACTTCCAGGCCTGGGCTTCCCAACAGGAACCGCATCGCTCCTGGCGGTTTTCTCAAGGCCAGTTAGATTGATGCTCTGGTATTTCAGCTCTGTCCAAGAGTCAGAGGAGCCAAAATTCTTTCATTAGCTACCAGATACAAAGGTCACATAAGAAATGGCTTGTGTGGGTATCCATGAAAATCCCTGATTTGGCAATATCCACGTGCTCGCAGTCTGTGCGGTTAGGAGGAGCCTGGAATTCTTGCACACATCAGCAAGGAATCCTTTTGTCCAGGAAAACAGAAGGTAAACAGATTCTATACAGGGCACGCAGTATTTCATACTGTCACTTGATTATTTACTTTACTTTCAAGAAAGGTTGCAGGATAACCTTTAAAAACTGGAAGCTAAGAAAAAAAACTAAAAGAAACTCAAAAAACACAACTCAACACTCTTTCCATCTTAGTTCCAAGACCTCCTTACTCCTGAGTCACAGTCCCTATTATAAATTGTAATGTTGCCCAGAGAAAGATGAGATATGGACATGTTGTAGCTGGGAATCCCAAAATAAACTGTAAATCTGAGATGGCACAGCTTGCCCATTTCCTTTGGCCTCCCACAAAAGGAATGAAACCCTTTTCCAGAAGCTTTTGCAGTGGTGGGGCAAGAGAACAACCTTCCAGCTTGCCCACTTTAAAGACTTAGTGGGGAACATCCCCAGAGTCCATGGGGAGACAGCCCAGCAGTGAATCACCAGCACAGCACTGCCTGAGAAAATTTAACATGTTCAGTCAAGAATTATTGGAGCGAGGCAGTTTTCACAAAATATTGAGGCTCTTTTGGAAAAGACCCTGTGTTATTTTTCACTCTCTTGCAGCACAAGCATCCAGGATCTCCTTTGCTGCATATTTAGTGAACAGCATCTGCAGCATCTTAATTACAGTAGCTGTTCTCATCTTAATCTCTTGCTTCAGAATAAGGTTAAGTGTAATCTGTCCTAGATTCTTATACAGATGGTTCATTGCTTAAATACTTGAGGAGAGTTTAGTCGATCTTTAATTCCTTAATCTGGGAACCAAGACCAACCAACCTTATTCCAACTGATATTTTAGCAGATTTTACAAGAAAAATGTAACACACACATACTAACTGGGCTTGATTGCTTTTCAATATTATTTTTTTTTGTTCTAATGAAAGTTGCTGGGGGTGAGAAGATCCACATGACTCTGCCTTCCTCCAATTCACCCAAATAACTACACAGCATTATGGATAAAAAGCACCTGAATGTCAGGAGAAGCCAGCAAATATATCTTTCTTTAGCTGAAATATAGGAGTTTCTAAACAGTTCAATAATATAATCAGTAGATTTTTTTTTTAAATCTATAACCAGATTGCTGGCATTGCCAAAAAATAAAAATCCCGATTGGACATAGATTTCCTTTCTGCAAGAAAACTGTACCTACCCAATTATGATCCTGGCAAGGAGGAAATTGAGACACATAATAGCAGTTTTCAGTTAGGTTCATATTGAAACATAGCAGTGAAAACTGATGTAAAATTTTAAACCAGAGTTTGGGCTTTTAGTTATTTATCTGAGTCTTGAACCAAACTTCTTGACCTTCACATAGCCATGAAGAAAATAAAAGGGTAGATTTTTCACTCAGACTAAAGGAATGAAAACCTCAAGGGTTCACTACACTTTTTCTTGTGTGTTTCAATTTCCCTTTACGATCTGCGTTGCTCTTTTATTCCCCGTATCGCACCAAGGGAACCCAGCTGATGAGAGCACGGTTTCCTCACTCCACTCTCCCAGTGAGAAGTGATGACAGCCCCCAAAAGCAGCCAAAGTTTTTTCAGCCTCAGTTTTGAAATGAGAAATCACAGCCCCAAAATCCTGTGCCAGTCAGGCCAGGATGCTGCACCCCCAGAGTTACAGGCTGTTGTCCAGCACGGTCTTTCTTTTCCAGAGGAAATAACTGTTCAGCTCTCTAATCTAATAATCACTTCACCATTTTAATTCCCCAGCTCTTGGCTTGCGCTTTTGATTTCAAGCTTTGCATTCAGTAAGACCCTAAAGAAAGCTCAAGAAATGAGCTCCCCAATAGTCACTTGCCTTGGGAGCCTCTCCCAGAACAGGATCTACCCACTCTGACCTTTGGCAAACCTCCAGGGAAGGCACCCTTTCCAACAACCCTGTGAGCTCCACTTAAGAATAATTGAGATGCTTTATTTCCCCTTGAATATGAAGTGAGGTATTTTCTGGGAGCATTTTTAAAAATAGCTGTGATGGACATAGAATGATGGAATTGTTAAGATTGTAACAGATGCCTAAAATCATCAAGTCCAAAGGTACATGAAGAAAGCCTACATGGAAGATAAAGAGGGACTTTTTATAAGAGCATGTAGTGACAGGACAAGGGGGAATGGCTTCAAACTGTAAGAGAGCAGGTTTAGATGAGATATTAGGAAGAAATTCATCCCCGTGAGGTTGAGGAGGCCCTGGCACAGGGTGCCCAGACAAGCTGCATCTGCCCCAGCATCCCTGGAAGCGTCCAAGGCCAGGCTGGTGCCACTTCCAGGGATGGCGACACCACTATTTCCCTGGGCACCCTGTGCCAATGCTTGACAACCCTTTCCATGGAGAACTTGTTCCTAATATCCAGCCTAAACCTTGGCACAACCTGAGGCCGTTTCCTCTGGTCCTGTCACTGGTTACCTGGGAGAAGAGATTTTGTCGCTCTCCTTTGGGATTCCCAGGAGCCAAATGCTGCAGGAGCTCTGCACCCACCCTGGTGAGCCATTCCCCCGAAGTCTCAACCCTGCATGTATTAAGGCATCGATCCAAGTTAACAATAATCTTTATTTATGTCCTTGATAAATCAGTGGCTCCTCAGGCCCAAGCCTCCCGTCAGGACCCCTCCAGAGCCGGGTCTTCCTACACAGCCTCTTTGTCACAGCCCCTTCCCCCTGCACACACTCAACTTCCACAAGTTCCTAATGTGCCTCTTGGCAAGCCTCAATTTTTCTCCGGGATTATAAATTTCCGCGGTTGCCCTGATCCGGCAGCTGCCGGGCTGCCAGCACGCCGCGATTGCTCCCCGGTGACACGAGCAGATCGATTTCTCGCCTCGCAGCGCGCGGGCGGATTAACACAGTGATAAATGGCCGGGGATTGATTTGCACTTAATTGACAATTTGGTGAACCTGCTCTAAAACCCCGACGTTTGGCCCCGGGTAATGGAGCGGGATCGATCCGTGAGGGGAGCGCGGCGCGGGCCGACAGGGGGCGCCAGAGGCTGCGGGACGGTTGGCGCGGGGCCCTGAGGGCTGAGGGGGGGGCGGCGCCTTCCCGCCACTCGCTGCTCCCGCCTGAGCAGTCACCGTCCCCGAAATGTTAAAAAAAATATGGATATGGCACCTGAAGACACGGGATAGCGGTGATCATAGGGTCACGGAATGGTTTGGGTTGGAAGGACCTTAAAGCTCATCCAGTTCTGTCCTCTACCATTGGAAGGGACAGCTTCCAACTTGGTCTCGGACACTTCCAGGGATGGGGGCAGCCACAAATTCTCTGGGAAACCTGTGCCGAGGCCTCACCACCTTCACAGAGAATTTTTCCTTCCTGATATCCACTCTAAGCCTACTCTCAATTTGAAGCCATTCTGCCTTGTCCCATCACTCCAGACAAAAATAAAATAATCTCTCTCCATCTTTCTTGTAGGCTCCTTTCATGTACTGGAAAGTCACAATTAGCTGACTCCAAGCCTTCTCTTCTCCAGGCTGAATAACCCCAATTCTCTCAGTGTTCCCTTACCCAGCTGCTCTGGGAGTGGTTCCAAACTCATTACCTCTGGCTTTACCTGCGGCATTATGTTTATCTTAAACGTAACATAAACTCCCCCCAGGATCAGTCACCTGTGATTATGGGGCTTTATGGACAAAGCAGGAATAGGATTGCTGGCAGGAGTGAAAGTAAAGGCCGGGGAGGAAGTTAATTAACAAAAAACTGTAACCTCCATTTGCCTTTTCTGTCATCTTTTGTTCTTTCCTTCTGTTGTGCCAAATCCCACAGCTTTTACCCAACAGCCCCACAACACAGTCTGCATTATATGATAAAAGCTCTGTGCAATTTACGACAGCGGAGCAACATTATCCTCCAGTATTTATCCATTATTTATCACAAAGGACTTTAGAGTTGACAAGAGAAGCACCATGGAATCAACCCGTTGAGCAGCTCGATTCAGCCCTACCTTGTGTTCTGAAGGGCTGTGTAACTGTGTGGCCAAGTCCCCACAGCTAGAACAACCCAGGCATCCCCTGAAAATATCTGAATTGGAAGTTTTTCCAATAGCTTTCACATTCCGACTAACCTGACCTTCAGTTCCAGCACCCACAACCACCTCTGGATTTCAGCCTCTAAGTTATGATTGCTACATCTGGCAGAATGAATTGCAAAGCTAAATCCTTTATATTGAAGAATTATTTTAGGCTTTACACCTTCTCTTCCCGCTCACCCCCGTGCCTTTTCCCAGGAATTTGGCACAAACTGATAATGAGTTCCAGTTTCTGAAACAAGTGCAGGATTCCAGGAAGGATGAGTCAAGAGTTTGACAGAGCAGAGCAGAGCAGATCCTGCATTCCCACAGCCATGTGTGTACACATGTGGAGCCCCTCTCCCTGGAACTGCAGAGTTCCTCCAGGTGATGGAAGCTCTGAAAGTTATCACATGAACTGCAGCACACACTAATGGGCTCTGACTTCAAGGCAGCCCTTTCTTGAGGGCAGTCAGAATTTCTCTCAACTCCAGGACTTGTCTCCAGCTCTGCTTCAAGCAAGGATGATCAGTACTACCCAAAAAAACCCAGTCCACCTTGCCTACAAAAGCCAGCCTTCTAGACTATTTTGTTACACTGGTTATATAATGGAAAGGGACTAGAGAAGCAAATTAATCACATGGGATAAAGAAAAGATCTTTTTAATGTCACCTGTAGCTCCGTGGCATCTTCGTACTGATTACAGCAAAGGGAAAATAGATTAGAAGCCACGTCAGAATGCACCATCAATATGTTTCATTGGAAATGAAAAGGCAGGTTTACTAGTTAATTAAGAACCATATCAAAAGGCAGCTAAAATTACATGGAAAGAAAAACTTGAAATTTCTCTGGCCCCAGAATGACCTCCACTCCTGCCTGCAGCTCCCTTTG
The DNA here is from genome assembly GCA_013400515.1 of Erpornis zantholeuca. NCBI lineage: Eukaryota > Metazoa > Chordata > Aves > Passeriformes > Timaliidae > Erpornis > Erpornis zantholeuca. Next base: position 593,194 of record VZTN01022425.1, on the reverse strand, counting down.
TATTTGGTTTAGCCAAATCTCTCTGTGTTCCTTGCCTGGAGAATCAGGAACATAGCTGAGGATGCCAGGAAGAAAAATAACAGTGGTTGGCATAATAAATTAAATGCAGAGTTATAACTCCTAGCGTGGAGAGAGTTTAAATAATTGTACTTTCAATGATTTTATCTCCTTGTGCAAGAATCAGGAGGTAAAATAAAACCTGATAGTGCTAGAATGAAATAGCGTTTTCTGACAATTCCAGTGTGGTAAAAGCTGGTGAGGGCTGAGCATTCCTGTTTTAATTATTGGACACATATAAATCATTTATTACACATTGCTTAGTTTATTAAGAATGTTTTGGTAGTGTGAAAATAGCTGATAATTAACTTGTGATTAGATAGATTTACCCCCTTAGCAAAGAAGGGGGGATATCTGAAGGCTTGTGTTTATCAGCCATTTCACTTTTAATTCTAAAAACAAGTCCAAAACTCCTAGGTTCTTGCTGAAGACATGGAAATACTCGTGTGGAAAATGATTTAAAATTTTCAGAATTCTCCCTGTCCAGAAGAACCAAAAGTAAAGATTTCAGATTCATAAGAATTTGGATTTTGCCTGTGATTTTTATTCTGTTCCTATGCTGTATCCAGAGGAAAAACTAATTGAATACTAGGAGTTCATTAGTTGTTCAGAAAAGCAATATTGGTAGAAAGAGCCGAATCCCAGGCACAGCAGATGCTGTTGCTTTGACAGTTTTACAAAATATACCACAACCCCAAATCCAAATTCTCCAGCCATCCTGATCCCAGCAGCTGCTGATCCCCAACATTGCTGTGGAAAATGCAATTTATCAACTGTGTGAACCCAGCAACAAAAAAAAAACAAAGTAGGGAAATGTCAACAGTGTTTTTATTCATCCAAAATTGAATATTTTTTTCCATTAAATGGCTGCTTACCATTAGATGGTACCAGTTTCAGCTACCAGTTTGCCCTACAGTAAAGTTCACTGCTCTCTTAGAGTGTGTTTGGTTGTTCTGGATGAGAATATTTGGGGAAAATCTGTCATCAGTGCCTTTTGTGTGTTCATTTTCTGAAGCTGGAGGTGTGAGATGGCAGCCTCTAAATTTCTGTATCCTGGAAGTATTATTATTTCTATTTCTGAAACAACTTTCTGTCAAGGATTTTAATTCTCCTACAAGCCACAGATGGATTAAACTTCCACCGGGCAGGTACAGAAATATTATTATCTGTTGTTTTAAGAAAGGCAGTTTTTTGAGGAAACAGAACCCACATTTTCCAGCTCCCTAGTGATCTCCTGCTTTATTCCAAGATTGTCCTTTGGGGAGCAGATTCAAAATCAAGCATTTTGGGTAAAATCCCAGGTTCACTGAGGACAAGGGCCAGACTTCTTCTGGCTTGTCTTGGTCAGGGTCTCGCTCAAAGCCTTGAAACCTTGTCAGCTGCGAAGTTGTTTTATTTACTGCACTTTTACAATGAAACTCTTAATAAAGAGACTTTCCTCTAAAAACAAGCAAGGAGGAACGGAAATGAGCTGCTTTGTAATCAGCCAAGTCAAGGCAGCAAATGAACCTGGCTGGCTTGAGTTTCTCATTCGGATGCTATTCAATGCCACTGTTATTTCTGAGCGCGATGGTGCAGCCAAGTCTGGGAACGGAGGGATTTGGAAAACAACAGGAAGAAATTCCATATCCCCTACCTGTCCTGTGAAATGTTACAGGAGACTGTGGATAATTATTACAGGGCTGTGCTCATGGCAATCGGGGTCTGCACCAGGGGACAGAGGGTTAAGCCCAAGTTATTTTGAAAAATAGATTTCACTTTATTTTCCTGTTTCCTACTTTGCAGACTTACATACTGAGGCTTTACTACTTAATCCCCGCTGTAGTAATAAAAATTTTTAATCCTGTGTTTAAAATATGAGATTTACTTGTCAAAATCTGGATATACAGTAGGAATTATAATCGCTGTTCAGCAAAAGCAATTCCCCTCAAGTTCAGGCTGGTGTTTGGGAGAGCCTGTCAGGTGCTTTGTGTCAGCACTGGAGGAATGTGCAGACTGCAGAGGTCACAGCAGCCTTCCCTGCATGCTGGGGACACAAGTTCACATGCATTTCATGTACTAGCTCAGATTTCCCATTTTGCTCTGGTTTTGTGTTTTAATCCTCCTATTCTTGCTGGGGTGCTAGTAGCAAGCTCTGCTTCCTCAGCCAGCACCTGCCAGCATTCATCCAGCACAGAAATGAAGAGCAGGTTTGTCACAGACATCACAACCACTGCTCAGCTTTGCACAGAATTGAGTTGGAATTTTTGGCACTGCTGGCACCAGGAGAGCCTTGGAAGCCTCAGCAGGGATCATTCCCCTGCACTGGGCACCCTGAGCAGGCCCAGGATGCCCAGACCAGCCTGGCACTGCCTCAAAGAGCCAAGGCTCAACTTCTCCTGAATTAAAGTTTAGATGCTGATAAGGAGCAGATGTGGGATCTAACACAGATTAACATCCAATTGCCAGCACTGCCCCTCTGGTAAGGGAATTCCAGACTGACCTCACCCCTTCTTTATTAAACTTGAAATATATTCCTCTCTGGAACAAAATTTATTTTCCTCACCCGATATTTATTCAGAGCAGATTTGGAACGTGCCACACCTACCCATCTTGTGTTACAATAATATGACAGAAAATATTAAACTCCTTATGTTTTAGTGTCGTAAAATTAATGCCAATATCCCTGAGCTGTTCACTGGATTCTTAACCAGCTCTAAGCTCTCACACAGATATACACATATTGGAATAATGGTGTTTCCAACAAAGGCATCTCCAGGACAAAGCTGAAGGACCCATTTATCAACGGTCATTCCTGATTTTCTTATGTTTGATTGGTTTTGAGACAATAAGATGGGAATGTTGTATTTATCCCAGTGCCATCTCTTTCAGTGTTAATCTTCTCCCAGCTGGGGAAAAATAGAAGTTACTCCTTGGATTTTTTTTTCCCCTTTAAAAGCAAAACCTTCCACTTTGGTAATTGCACCATTCCCTTTATGCTTTTGCAGCTCATCTCCCTTATTGATTACAAAATTTGGTGCTAGAAAAGGAACATGCAATGAACCAACTTGTGGCAGGGAAGGGTCATTACTCTGGGGTGCTTCCAGAGTCCCTGGTTGTTTCAGCATTGCTTTGGGATTGTTTCTAACCAGCAGCCCTTTGTCTTGTTCAATGGCAAGGACACTTTCCCTTCCTGGTTAAAAGAAGGTTTAAATCTCCCAGATTTAAGGAAAAGGAAACCTAGGAATAGCGATTATTTTTTCTTAATGGAAAATTATAACTATCAACTAAATCATCCTTCATGCTAGACATGACAGACTTAAGCACTTTGAAATGATTGATTTTTAAATGATATTATGATTTTGTGGTTGAAGCGCTAATACTCTTTGCTTCTCCAGACCCTGTGTATCATCCTATTCCTTATACCATTAAATAGCAATTTGGGACATCTATTCCTAGAGATGGAGATAAAATTACATTATTTTAGTTGTATAATGCCCACATGTCCCTGCCATACCAGGTCACGTGCACTACCCCAGGGCTGGCTTTACCCAGGGCATGGTGCTGCCCTGCTTTTTCCTGTTTTCCTGAGAACTGCTCCAGTGTCCTCTTTCTGACCAGGAAATGAGGACACCCAAATCCCACCTGCAGCCAGCCCTGGCTTTCACCCTGTTGGTTAAACCACTGCTTCACTCAAGAATGTAAGCTCCAAGGAACACATCAAAAGCCTTTAAAATACAATCACCTCTCAGCCAAATACCATCTCACTTTATTATCCTGACTTGAAAACCTGTGCTGCAGAATCAATGCTGGGTTCCAGCTCCAGTAGCAGGATAAAATAAAGATATTCTCTCTGCCTCATTGGACTCAGCACAGACTCCCTTCCCGGCACATCTTTGTCCAAACGCTGTGACCTAAACTGCAACAAATGGAGCCAACCTTTCCATCAAGAAAGCTTTAATTTATTGTGAGCAAAGAACAACAAATCACAGCCCCTCAGATTTATGGCCCCCAGGATCTGAATTGACCATACAGCACAGCAGCCTTTCCAGCACTCTAGTCATTTCTTTAATAAAGTTGAAAATATCAAATCTGCATGCATGCAGAGCCACCCCATCTGAATTTTATGTAAAGTGCACAATAAGTTTATGGATGGTAGTAACGTATTACTCCTTGTAATTTCATTATGTAAAAAGACAGAGTTGGGATCTCTTAGACCCCTATTTCAACATTTATGAATTAAATAACAGAATGTATGCAAGACTGGAATTGGAGAACAACATTTTCCAACAGGCAGAATTGATGGGGAAGGGTTCTCAGTATTTTATGAGGCTGTAACAAACTCTTTGCTGCCTAATTAGAGAGAATCTGACAGAGAATGAGGGGAAAAAAAACAAACCAACAACAAAGGAAAGCAGAAATCTGTCAAGATGGGGAGAAAACAAAACTTAATGCAAATTTAGGATCTTGGAGCAAATCCACGCTGAGCTGCAGATAGTTCTAGGCTCAGATCTGAGTGCACACTTTAAGCCTTGTTTCTGTCTGCAGGAGAGCTGGGAACTCCTGTGGGTCAATCCTGCAGCCCTAATGGTCACCCCAGCAGCTGTGGGGATGAGCCTTTGCTGTATCTTGTCAAACTATAAAAATGTGTTCGTGCCCCGGGTCTGTTCCTCCCCTCACCCCCACCCCCAGAGATCTTGTGTTTAATTTCATGAAAAGTTCAATAGTTTGGTCACAGTGGCTGTACAGGCAAGGAAGGAAAAGCCTCCAGTAGATTCTGGGTTTAGGATGGTATGCGTGGGACATCTCACACCCTGAGTTAAGTAAACTCTAACCTGTTTGGGCAATACCTTTTGGTCCATAGAAATGCCATTATTTAGACTATCACAATCAATAAATTGGATTTTGCTTTTGCAAGTGAAAGGACTGTTATTTTTCATACAGTTTGTCAATAGGCTCCAGGTTAGGAGATATATGAAAGATATTCTACACAGCCCAGAGAGTTATGAGCTCTCAGGCAGATGAATTATTTAAGTTCTTTTCACTTCTATAAAAAAAATAAATACAGAGATGGCCAAAACAGATGCCATAAATTGTGGGTTTGATGTAGGATTTCCATCTTTCCTTGTCTGTTCTAAAAAGCCTGGGTTCTTTGTGCTGAAAATCCTTTTACCATTTGCATCCACGCCATGAAAGACATTATTAAACACTGAAATAGTGTCCTGTGAACTGGACTTACAGGTGAAGACTTACTGCACTTACAGCTGTTGGGTCACCCTGGAAACTGAAGCAGCCAAGGACATTTCATTCCCTCCTCCTTGCTCTCTCCCAGCTCCCATCCCCAGAAAAGGCTAGAGGGCACCGTGGCTTCCATTTTCTGACATCCCTTTAATTCCTGCCTTTCTGCCAGTCTGGCAATTACCCGCCCCCATGAGCTACTGTAAAGAAATCTCAAAGGAAACCATAATTCATTGCAAAAACCCCAAAATTATTTGAGAATTCAAATTTGAGAATTATGTGTTCCCATGCTTTGAAATGTCTTCCAACTTGCCCCTTCTCTTTGCCCGCAGTAACTCTCCAGCCATCACACCCCCATTCAGCAGAATTTCTGCCCAGCCATCCCACCCTGACATGATCCATTATTTAATGTGCTCCAAACACCTCATTGGCATGTTCAATACATATATTTTCATTTACAAGTGTGGTCTCAAGAGCCAGGACAGAGAACAGAGTCTCTTTGCTGCCAGATGCTGCAGGGATGTTTAAGCAGAAGGGGAATTCTTACATCCAATCTCATGTATTAGGATATTGGTTCCTTTTCCCCACCAGCACGTGCTTGGAGCACTCTAAGCCAGCCAGCACTGCCCTTGCTGTTTCCTTACCCAATCTAGTTAAATACCTTTTTCATAAGGAGTTTTAAATTATAAGTCTAAATGAGGCCAATAAATTACACTTCATAAAATCCTCTGCACATCATTTCCTCACAGAAAAGGCTCCAAAGAAATATCTTCCATGCCACCACCTATGTTCCCATCCCTTTGCAATATAACATTTATTCTAATATTAAAATGGCAGCTGCTCTATAAATTGTGAATCATTAGCACTCTTCATTGATTTTTCCCTTGCAGCCTGCAACCCTGGGCAGCGACTGTGTGTGAATATCAGTCTATTGGATTGAGATTCATATCCTATTTGAGGGTCAAAGACCAAGACCTCGTGAGCTTGAACTTCTATCAGCCTAAAGCTGATCAATACCTGGAGATGTATTTGATCCTGGCTTCTAGCACAGATTAAGTGGCCATAAATACAATCAAAACCGTGAGGCTGCTGGGGGAGTGGGAGCCCAGCTGCAGAGATGCCAGCTCCAGTGGGATTTCTGGGAGCAGGGACAAGCCTGCAGGGCTGCATCCTGTAATTTTGGGGAGGGGGCTGGAGGCTCAGCCCAGCACACAGCTGGTGGAGGAAGAAAGGAGGATTTGCAGCAGAGACAGGATGCAGCGTTGTTTTCCATGATGCTCCTGTTGGACATGGAACCGCTTCAAGGTCCCACACAGTCCATGCCCCAGGTATCCCAGAAGGTGAGGGGATTGCTCCTGGCACAGATCAAAACCAGCTGCACAACCAGTGCTCAGCTTGGCACAGAAAGCATGGGTGGAAACACCGGGAGGATTAATTGAAAAACATCAAACAGATCAAATAAATTCCTTTTCTTCCTGCATCCCCTTTCCCTCTCTATCTCCAAGTGAAACTTTAAATATATGATTAAAATGACCTATTAAAGAGAAGAGACTCATTCCATTTGAGTATATTAACGGTGATTTTCTGCCGGCTGAGGAAGAAAAAAATCCATAATCATAAGCCTTATTAAAGAACAATATCCTTCGAGGGCTTATTGTTTTCCCCTTTGGAGAGTGCGAGGCCTTGAAAAATAGACATAGAAACAGAGAGAAATAAAGACACTGTGTTGTACTGCTGCAGACACCACAGCACTCAGGGAAATTACCTCCCAGTTTTTAGGCATGTTTACAACAGGCCTATTTGCAGTATTACCTTTGATCCTAAACTCTAATTTAAATTATGGTTTTAAACGCTTGGGAAGATCCAGAGGGGAAATAATTAGAAGTGGCAGGAAAGTCTGAAAAAGCAAGAGACTCTTCTGTGCAGAAAGTGGCTGCAAGATGGGGTGGAGGATGTCACTCTGGACAAGCAGCAAAGGGCACAAACCATCCCTTGCCATGTGTGGAGGGACTGGTGGCACCATGGGGGCACCTGCAGCATGCAGCTCCCTCCACCAGCAGCCCTCGCTGCTGATTTTAGGAGAGAAGCCCCCGTCTGGCTCTAATCAAATCCAAGCTGGTGTTTATATTTACATAGTTTCTTGTCCTTGCAGTGTCCTTGGGGGGAAGAGACTTCATTATCATAAAGAACATGTTTTTATTCCACTACATAAGTACTACTTATTATAGTCTCATATATTTTCTGACACTACCAAGGGGTCTTTATTGTTGTACATCAAGGTCACTGACAAGTAATATATTCAATCTATTAAGTTATTAGGGAGATAAATAATTTGGATGCAAGCTGAACTCTGAACTTTTACCTTTTCCCCTGACAGCAGGGTAGTTTCTTGGCGTTCATACTAATCTCAGCTCGGCTTGAATAGTAATTCCATTAGGGTTATGGCTGCAGCTATACATATGCAATGACCTCAAACACAATTTCTTTATGGACATGGGCAATAGGACTATTAAAATTTTAAGCCAAAGAGGATGTAATGTAACTTTGCATTATTTATTGTAGACACAAATCCTTTATAATATTAAGGGATAAAGAATTAATAAAAGAAAGATCCCATAAACAATCCATAAAGTCAAATGTAGTTCTTGATTTAATGCAATTGCTTTTTAGTGTCTTCTGGTTACAGACTTACACTTCATTAAAAAAAATCTAGTCAAGAACCAGGAGCATCCTGGTAACTCAGTGGTCCCTGGGTGGTTTGGAAAGCAGCTTTAACCCTCTGGTTCTGCTTGTGACAATCCACCCAGGGATGCCAAGGGATGGGTAAGCTTAATCCAGAGTTATTACAGTTATTTTAGCCCCAGAAACCAGGACTAACTGGTTATTTTACTCCCTAAACTGGAATTGCTGCACCTGCTAACCAAAGTATTTCTCTCTGTGAGACCACGCAGGCCAGGCCTTCCTGCTCTCAGGAAACCTTGGGATTGGCTCTAACCTGGCAGTGTCCCAGGGAGAGTCTCTAGGATTTGGGAGTTGCTGTTTCTCCCCACCCAAATATTCTACCGAGTAGTTTTCACTCCTGGCAAACCCAGTGCAGACACTGTGTGCCTCTGAAACTGCAGTATGGGAACGTCATGTGCCAGATTCTGGGAACTGAAGCATTTTGGAACATCATCCCTGAACAGGCACACAGCTTCCTCCAGGCTGGTATCCAGAACTTTAACTATGCCAAAATCACCTCATATTCAATAACAACCAACTTGTTAAAACTGCTTCCATCTCATTTCTTTCTAATTTAGACTTCTGATATCAAGAGAATGTAAACCTTGCTGAAAACACCACTAATCTAAATAATTAGCTAAACTTCAGAGGGAGCTTTTCTCTGATGAGAACAGAATGAAAGTGGAGGAAATAAACCAATGAGACTTTCCTATTCAATTTTATATTGCAAATACCTGCTGCTGTAATATGTGGCAAGAGAACAGCTATGATTATTGCTCTTCTTTCTCAGGAAAAGATTTGATTCGGAATTGGAGCTTAGTTTACATATGAGAGAGTGTTCTAATCACCTCCTGGGCATTCTAGAACTACCACAGTTAACTAACCTGGATTATTTTTCCAGAGAGAACTGGCTTTGTGATCCTGCCTCTAATTGACCAGGGAGATATTTCATTCCTACTGCTGAAGACAGAAGTCAAACCCATCTGGGGTGTAACACTGCCACAATCAGAGTTCAAGCATTCCTTTTCACACTCTCCATTCTCGCTTCTTTTTTTTTCCTCCTCCCTCATTCATCATCCCTGCCCACACCCCTTCCCCACTCCTCAGTGTCTTCTTCACACTGAGAAATCTCTCAGAGGCTCAGAGCAAATTGTTCCCCAGGCACCTGCAGTCCCCACCCTGCTGTCCCCGAGGATCTGGGCACAGAACAGCCCCCCCAGCACCCAGCCCATCCAGAGCTGCCCAAATCCCCCTCCTCAGCCCCAGAGCAGCAGCAGCTTTGCCCACAGGTCACGTTTGTGTATGATGTTTTCACACCACAATGTTCCAATAAATGATCTTGATCCAAATTTGAAATTTTTCTCAGTTTTTCCTTTTTTGTTTGTTGTACTTGTTGGACATTGGCCTGGTCCAGCTCCACCCCAAGCTTTTGTATTACAATAAGCAAAATTCACTTTACATCACCACATTTAAAACAAATCTCTCACGTGTGCTATTTATTTAGATGTAATAGAACAATTGCTGATTAAACAATTATCCATTGATTGTAATAATGAATAGGGGGTCACTGAACTTGATAAAAGAGCCTTCAAGTAGTTAGATAGCAACAGTGAAGCTGTTCTGCCCAGAAGGGCTGGTGACCTGTTCTTGAGTGGGCACAAAGCCAAACAGAGTGAGGAGCTTTGGGTCTTCCCCCCAGCAGCTGCTCCCTTCCCCAGTTCTGCTGTTCAATAAATCTGTGATGGATGGGTCTGTCAGGTGGGCACAGCCCTAAGGAACACTGCTGAATCCTGTGGCTCTCTGGATGCTCCCAGGAATGGAGTTTGGCCTTTCCAAGTGAGCATTTCAGCCTGAGGAGGGGGTCCCTCCAGCCAGGGTGGGCTGGGATATTCCTGCAGCACTCTGGGATCACAACCCCCCTCTGTTCAGGGAGGGACACATGAGGGTTTAGCTCTGCTGCTGCAAATCAAACGAATGACATGGATTTGTGGCCTATCATCTTGACAGCCTCCTTTAAACTGCTTATTTTAAAACAGGATAAACAGAGGATTAATAACCTTGCAGAACACAGGGAGCCTGGTTCCTCCCAGGGAAGCCTCTGTAACATCCCTCCCTGGCAGCTGGGTGAGGATCTCACCCCCCACTCCTGCCCTGCACCCTGGAAATTGTGTCCCCAAGAGTGAGCTGTGTCCCCCTCAGCCTGCAAAAATAATTCAGGATATGACCCCTGATTCAGTTATAGGAATACGATGATTCTGAAAGATGATTTTCCTCTGCACTGCTTGATTTAGGGAGGAAGAGGTCTGTGTAATACATGCAATATTTTTTTTATCATCAAAATTAGATAATTTCAAGGCCAACCTGTGCTTCAACACTGAGGAGCAGTCTGCTCTCCCCACCCCTCATTTAATATGGATAGAAATACTCTTTCAAAACATACTTGCAAGTTAAATTCTGAAGAATTCACAGATCCCTTCCAACAATCACAAACTCACTTGTATTTACAAGTGAGTATCTACATCGAGCAGCACAGGGGGGGATTCTATCCAAGCTCTCATGTCACTCAGTCATTTCAGGGTGGATTTTCCATCCCGTGCTGCTCCACAGAGCCCACGGGTGGAAGGGTGAGCAGGGAACACCAGGAAGGTCCCTTTCACACTTCTGCTGGACCTCTCTTCCTTGAAAACGCCACATTTGCAGCAAAGCAGCAGCACATCTAATAAATCACATCTGTACACTGCTTTATTCACAGGCACTGACAGTTTAGGATTGACGACACCCAGGGCAACCTAATGTCAAGCACCCCTAATGAAAACTATCCCATTTTGCTCCTGCAGCAGCAGCTGCCAACAGACATAATCTACTGGCATATGGAGAAGGCCATGCTAATCCCTGCAAGGTCATTAACAAGAGGGTGAAAATTACATGCAAAGCACCAGCTGTGGCATCCCTGCTGCCTCACACTTGCTGTAGCAGGGGCAACAGAGGTGAAAAATGTGGCTACGTCTCAGCAGGCTGAGAGTTCTGCTAGAGCAGAGCTATTTCCCCCCTTCCTTCCCCAGTCAGTGCTGCTGAAATGCAACTTGGGGCGTTTCAAGTGTCACCTGTTTTCACTGAGGAGAGATGAGCTCCAGGATGGCTGAAGCACACAGGAGAACAAGGGGGTCTTGGCTCCTCTTGTCCCAACAGCCTGGCACTGTTGCCCTCAGTGGAACAGATGCCAAGAGCATCTTCACACCCATCTTTCCGAGCAAAACCATGGAGATGTGGTGCTTGGGTAATGCTTTAGCAGTGGACCTGGCAGTTCTGGGTTAATGTTGGGCTTGATGGTCTTAAAGGGCTTTTTTTTCCCCCCGTAGAGCACAGTTCCAAATGTCCTCCCAGCAGTGAGGAGCAGCATTACACAGGGACAAGGGGAAGCACACTCTCCAACCTGTCTTTATTCCAACCTGTCTTTCCTCCAAACCCTAATTCACAAATAAGGCCCCTATCACTCCAGGCTCACCTCAGGCTTGTACATTTAAACACTTACATGCACACAAAATCTGCTTCCATAATCCCAAACTCGCTCCTGAAAAATATCCTACCCCCATATTTACATGGGAATTCTGGATCCCAGTTTGTCTTTCCATTAAATCACGCAAGCATTTTTATAAGCCATAAATCAAAACGTCTGTTAAGATCCCTCAGCAATGACTACCTAAAACAAATCTTTTCCAATTTAAATCCCAGCCTGCATAACGATCAATCCCATAAACCCCATAATTGTTAACATTACTTTGGATAATGTTTAAAAACATTAATTTCAAAAAATGTAATAGGAAAAAAGCTCTTTAAATAGGCAAAAAGATAAATGGTCTCCAGCAGCATGACCTTTCCCCATACCACAGTGACATTGAATCATTTTAAAGTTATTTACATTTTCATTCTTCCCTGGAAAAATGTTGACAAGGCTTTCACCGACCATAATGGATACACAGTAACATCTGTGGGAAGTGTAACTGCATCAAGAGCCCTTCCTTGATTCCTCTTCAGCTTTAATTAATAGAGGAGAGGTGACTCCAGATCAAGATGGCTCATTAGTGGGGCAGGCTGAGCTGTGGGAGGTGCCACAGCTCCCCAAAACCTAAGAGGGGTTTAACCACCAGTGTCTCCCTGCCTTGAGCCCATGTGCTTTCAACTCTGCTTCTCCAAGAGGAATTTGGCTCCTAATCACCATCAGGCTGCAGATTGAGCTGTGATAGCACAAAAATACCTGAGATAAGTCTTGGCTTTTCTTTCCAGTCTGTAATGGAGCATCCCCCCAGCAGCTCCTTGGCAGAGGCTGTGTCGTGATGTGCACGCACTGTCCCCAACATACAAAACACACCAAAAAGTGCTGCTGCAGAGACCTGTTACCCTACCAAGCCATTTAAGGCTAAAGTTTGGCACCATCCCTGCAATAATCCCCAGAAGGAGCAGGGATAGCCTTAAAAAAAATAAAGAGAACTCTGGTTTCCCCTTCCTCCATCCTCTGCTGAGCATTTGGGTCTTTAGAAACCAAAATATCTGCCACAGCAGAAGTGGGAGGTGGCTCCTGAGTGATTTCTGTCCCCACAGACACAGCAAGCCAGGGGTGGTGGGGCCAGACTCAGCCCTGACTCACGAGCCTTCAGCAGCTTTCCTTGATATTCCTGCTGCCCGTTCCAGCCCAGGCATCCCAGCCCTGTCCCTGCAGCCCTCTGGGCACGGCTGTACCAAGGCTCCCCATGCTGCAACTCGAGCCTTGCTCAGCCTCTTCTAATATTAATGACAAGTAATGTGTCAAGCCCCAGAGCCACCAAGTGATCCTATTCCAGCAGCGCAGTGCCCGCAGGGGTGACACAGGCTCACCTGGGCTCCAGGGTCATGCAAGGGACCAGGACAGGTGCCAGGGCACACGGACACATCCTGTGCCTGCACCTCATAGACAGGCTGCAAACAGCTGAGCTGCCACTTCAGTGTTATTTCGGTGACAGCTCCTGCAAACTCTGTCACTCAGGGGTGGCTCAGGACTGTGCTTGGTCCAAACGCTTCAACTCATACACAGCACACAAGCCTCATACTGAAAGGGGACAGAAATACCCCACCTGATCAAAGCACGTCAATTAGCGCTCATCTAAGTTAATGAGATGCTTCAACGAACACAAGGGAATTTATTTCGGAGCATAATGATTTTTCCGTTGGCAAATCTAGTGATAAAAACCTGCACAAATGTGTATTTCAGTGGAGCTGGGCTCCAGCCTGGCTTGAGGTGGTTGTGCTGCCCTGGTGCTGTGGCATGGCAAATATCAGCATCCCACAATTAGCATGCAGCTTATTAATCCCTGCAAATAAATGAGCCTGGTCCTCCAGTCCAGAAAAACACTTGGGGGACCAATTCTTTATTTCTGAGTGTATGATTAGTACAAATTAAAACCAGAATAAGTTTTAATTTCGCCACATCAAGCAGGTTCATCAAAACACCCTTAACCCCCAGAGCCAAATCCCAATAAAGACCCAACGAGGGAATGTTTCAACTAGAATGATTAGGAGAGTCCAGGAAAATTAATTTTGAAGTTCATGGCAGCCTCCTGTCAGGAGCAGGCCACAGTGAGGAGGGAATGTTCAGGAAATGAAAATGAAAGGCTGTGTTAAGTACTGCTGGTGGCAAGGAACAGGCAGGGCCTGGCTCTGCTCCGTCTCAAACTCTCTCATGAAAGAACCACATCCTATGAAGCCAATTCAATGTGATACACTCAACAACTGGAGCCCAATTCCCAAATACAGAGCTCTGCTGCCCAAATCCTCCCTCATTTACTAACTGCTCCCTGTGGCTCTGATTTGGGCTGGTCAGAGCCATCAGAGCAGGTGCTGCTGGAGAGGGGCCCAAAGGGGCTGCACACTGACCAACACAAATGGGGCACCGAGAACAGCACAGGATGTTCAACTTCCCTTTCCAAAAAACACAGTTCAGACCAATTTCTCTTTAACACTGCTGCCTTCTGCCACTCTGGCTCTGCCCAGCACACACAGCCTTGCTTTGCTCTATCAAGACACAGCCTGGGCTGTGGGACCTTCATCCCACTGCAGCCAGGGATGATTCTGGTGCAGTGATCCCCAGTGCTCAGCCCTAATAAAACACCAGCCCTCCTCTTCTTCACACACAGACCCAGCCTGGCTTGTCCCTCTACTTGTCAGGACTCTCCTGTCCCCAACATTGAGGTCCCCAGAGGTGAGGCAGCAGCAGACCCAGAGCAGGGTTCCCTCCAGGAACAGGAAAGCAGGAATTTCAGCATCCAGTCTCCAGACAACATTATAACACCTTTCAAATCATAATTTGCATTTGAGAAAACAAATCAAAGCCCAACAAATCCTAACACAGCCTGCAGCACATAGAGGGAAAAACAGCCACAGCTCAGTGTTGTGTGGCCTCAGGAAAAAGGAACCAGCAAAAAAGTCCAGGGTCTCAAACCTGGCTGTGTTAAAGACTCATTACACAGCAAGCTGAGATCATCTGAGCTTTGAGGGTTTTTTGGTTGCCCTTTTTTTTTCCTTTTGAGAAAAGAATCACATTTTGGAAACCAGCCTCTCTATCTGCTTCATTTATGGTCCACGCAAATGCCGGGAGAGATCCTGGGGAAACACCCAACACCATGTTCTGAGATGAAATCAACCCCACACCTCATGACTTTGCAACAATCCCTCCCAAATGCATCCAGCACCACTACCCTTCAATCCAGGGGGAAGGCTCAATCCCAGATGCCAAATGGTCAATAGAGAGTGACCCCATAATAGTCGAGAGAAGTGAGGAAGCAGCAAAGACACAGCCCTGAAAAAGGGGAGCCAGGAGCCATTAAATAACTCCCCTGTGGCCTCACCTGCAGAGCACAGTTGGGCCTTGCTGAGGCCGATTCCTTTTTCCAGGCAGATTTGAGGAAATCAGCTGGGGAAATGTTCAAGTGGAAATCAACCTTCCCCCCCAAACCCTGCCAGCCCTGTATCGTGTCTGGGGGAGGGAGGCTCTGTCCCTGCAATTCCTTTCCCTCCCATGCTCTGCACTTCTGTTCCCTGCCCCCGATTTACCCCACCAGGGGCGAGGGGAGCCTGGCCTCGCACCCCATCCCTGCTCTTAATGAGGGTTCCAGCGGGCTGTTTCCATAGATTGAGAACAACCTCCTCCCTCGGCAAAAACAGAAGTGATTCCTGAATTAATTTAGATTTCCCGCTGCCTTGTTAGACCAGCTGGATATGGCACGCTTCATCTTCCCTGCAAACAGTGCCGCCGTCCCTGGGGGACACTCAGCACTTTATAAACCTGTCAAGCCCTTAAAGCCGGTGACCGTGAGGCTTCACAACAAAACGTGGGGAGGTTTATGGCCACACACACGCCAGCCAGCCCCAGAGAGGAGCTCCAGCACGGATGGGTTGGGAACTGAGGGGATGTTGTTTTGTGCTGTGCTTTCATTTAAAAGCAAGCAAGCAAAAAAAAAAAAAAAAAGCACTGCATGATTTATTTTAAAGCTTCCAAGCTGCTGCAGCCTGCAATGCTTTGAGAGCGTGTGTATATACATGGGAAATGGGAGATTGTCTCCAAAGTCATTTGCATTCCTTCCCCTCACTCCCTCCTCCATGCAGGGAGTGTTTTTAATAGGCCTTGTCCTGCAAACATCTGAATACCTGCAACTTGTGCAGAAATCTAACTTTTGGGTGCAGAGCACCCGATTGAGCTAGGTTTTATTTGGAAAACATATTGTTCTGCCAGTTCCCCCCTCCAGCGCTCATTTAGTTCTCTACTCTTCTTAGACAAGCTTAATATATATTTTTTTTTTCCCCACAAACAACACTTTTCAGCATCTCTATGACCTGCTCAGGCCGAGCACTCCCCGAGCTCCGGGCAGAGCAGGAGGGGCAGCGATCCCCCGGGATGCTCCCGCTGTTCCGAGCTGTGCCCATCCCTGGAGCGGGGGCACACACGGCTCGGGGCTCCAGGCTCGGCCGTGTCCCTGGAGCCGTGCTCAGCTGCCGGACGCTGGCTGTCTCCCAGCTGGAGGAGCTGCCAGCTCCCCAGCACTCCGCTGCCCCTCGCTGTCCCCTCCCGGCCGTTTGCTCAGCCTGACAAGTCGGCATCTGATGGAGTCGCTGCCGTTTGGGTCCCTCAGGGATTATAAGATGACTGCAGCAGGTCCCGTCTATTCTCCGCAGCCCAGCGTGTTGTTGCTTCATTAAACGCCAAATTGTTACATTAATTCTAACTGCCCTGTAGAGATGTAGCTGTCAGGAATGATTTACTCGCCTCCAGCTGACTCGGAGCCTTTTTCCAGGCTCTGCCGAGGTGCTGGAAGAGGCCAGGGCCTGGGTGGGATTGGGATGTAGGACTTGTGTCCAGCCAGACACTGGCAGCCAGTGGCTCTGCCCTCCCTGGATAGACAGGGACACTCTTCAGACCTCAGAGGAAGAAGAACCAGGGAGCTAAAAAATACATGGAATTTGCTTTTGGCTGAACTGTGGGCAGTTGGTTAGGCAAGTCTGTTAACAGGCAGCATGGAATATTCTTGCTGAAATATTTCCTGAGTCCAAATCTCTGGGATCTCTCCTTCATCCTACGCAGCAGCTCTGCCTGCACTGCAGGAGGAGGATCCAGAGGCTTTGCTGCCTTGTTCCCTTGAGGGAACAATCCCCTTGAGGATGGTGATTTGGGCAGGGGGAGGCGAGCTGGGACAGGAGGGCAGTGGGAACACCTTTGCTCAGATGCTCTGCTATGTCTGGGAGAAGCCACCAGAGGGGACCTGAGGATGACCTGGCCCTGTCCACCTTCTCTGCTCCCTGTGGATGAAAGTTTTCACCTGGCCCACACCCCCAGAGGGGCACTGAGGTGCCCAAGATCTGTACCCAAGGTCTTGGCACCCTTTTGTCACCTCCTCCCTTGGATCTGACTGGATGGGAGAGGAGGTTTCTGTCCCCTGGGTGTGAGGGATTTGGTTTCATTGGTCTCACCTGGGAAATCTGAATAAAAAAAAAAAGCTACTTCTACTATTTGAAATAAAATCTAAACATTTCTGGGAACACAAGTTTAGGCACAAAGGTGAATATGCTGTTTGAAAAAAATGCTAATACAATAGATTTTCCTCATTGAGAAGACAAAATATTTTCTGCCTCCCATGTCATGCACTGATGGAAATCAGTGGAGGTTGTAAAGCCACCTGCAAATTGAGCAGTGCAAACCTCCTCTTCCTAATTCTGCCTGGCTTTTACAAGCTGTCAGTCAGTTGGACAGTGTTAGTTTTATTTGCCTCTTCCAAATTGGTTTTCTTTTTAACGGGAAGAAAGCATTTATATTAATGGAATCCTTGAGCCTCGGCCCTGAAAGGAGAGGCTGAAACGCAATCCCTGAATTTGAGCTCAGGACGCTTGGGGAGCTCTTCTCCCTGTTCAGAGCAGCAACTTCCAGCCCCGTTCTGCCTTCCAGGGCAAAGCACAAAGGCACGGGGGGAGATTTGCATTTCTTCCTTTCTTAAATTCAATCATCCCCTGGGAATTGCCAGGGGGAGAGGAACAACTGTGCCTGTTATTTACTGGGAGGGAAACAACGAGAAAAATATCTATAAAACACAGGTTCAATTAGTACAGGTTTTACACTGGGTTTATAACAACAGCATTATCCTAAAATCAACTACATTTCTTTCTGTTCTTATTTCCAAATTTTTAGGAAATAAGAGTACTTCAAAGTATTTTTTTAGTCTTCTATATGAAAATATTATGAATACTTGAACTGCCAAAATATTTTGATGAAAAACACCTGCCCAGATTTGGTGAGGATGTTTCTAGACACAAAATTCTTGAAAATACAAACTCTTCTTTTCTCTTTAGGTGAAGTTCTGCAATCTGCTTGTTTTAAATCCCATCTTTTTCTATTTACTCCATAAATTTCAGTAAGAAATGTCCTTGTGCTGTAATTCTAGGCTGGCAGCAACAGTTGTCTCTCTATTTCTCACTTCTGGAGAGGGAAGGAGAAGCTGCCGTGCCCAGCTCTGGGCTCAGATTCAGGAACTCAGAACTGAAAGAGGCAAATTTTTCCCTGGGGTTTCTCCTATCTCTGCCATGACTCTCAGAGTGAATCTCCTGGAAAGAAAAGAGGGAGTTTCTCCTTTGAGTGAGAGATTCCTCCTCAGGCGAGTGAGAATCTCAAAGCCCACGTGTGTTAAAAAATGTCTGTCCTCAGATCCTCAAAGCTGAGAGCTCAGCTCAGCCCTTCAGTGTGACCACAGCCATGTGGGTGTGTGTGTTTATCTGGATATGTATTTGTGTGTAAATATATATACATGAGCATGCATATGTTTGGTCAAACTGACTCCCTTAGGGATTTTTTCCTTTTCTTTCTGATTTCTCTTTGAAATATTTCAATATCTGACTCTGCTTCACGCTCACAGCTCTGCTCACAGACAACATCAGATTCTATTTCCTGTTGCTATATCAGCCCCACCACCTTTGCCACAAATGCTGAAAAATAACATCAAAAATATGATCAAAGCCAGAGCAATCCCGTTCAGATCTCCCAAGGATTGCCAGCCTCCCATGTCCTCAATTTTTTTTGTTTCAAAATGTTTCCACATCGGTGGGTTTGCTCCTCTATGGAAAGGGAATATTTCAACACTTTAAGAGCTTTTAGTTTTAGGATTTTATTTACTGATATTGATGTGAATTTAGCAAAAGACTCTTTAAAGTTTAGCTGACAAATTTATTTGTAATCTTGAAGTATTTGATCATCAGAGAGAAAGCGAGAATATAAATAAAAGACACTGGACATCCACATAATCTACAGTTAATTCCATAATTTTTACAGATAACAATATACATATTGTCTTGCCTTTCCTCACAATCAGCTTGCACGATATCCGTGGAAAAAACACAAATGCCTGGAACAGAGACGTGCCCCCAGGGAAGGGAGTGCTCACTCCAGCAGTGCCTGGGGAATGGCTCCTCCTAAACCAGCCCCCGGGGAAGGTATTTGGCAACAAGACATCAGGATGATTTTTGAGACACTTTGCAGTAAAACTGATGCAAAGAAATTTGAAGGAAAAGCGTAAGATCCACGACCCAGAGCCGCCAGTGTCCCTGGGTCAAGAAAATTCACCTCTTGACCTCGTGATAAACGTGGAATTACTTGGTAATAAATACATCTATTCACGGCTTAATGCTTATATGGAAGAGTCAAACTAGCAATCTACAAATTAAAAAGGGGAGAAGCAGAATTAACATATGATTTTCATTTTATAAAGGAAAAGGGCTGTTGGTAAATGATTGGCATATTGAAGAGCATTTCATTTTAGAAAAGTTAATGTAAATTCAAAGTAAAACAAAACATACCCCATTGGTGTGCTTTAAAAAAATCTGCTGGAAGAACAGAGAAATTTCCTACCATGGATTTCTGAAGTGATTCCCTATGAACATTTCTCCTATAGAAATATAGACATTGTCACACCTTTCACTGTGGATGAGGACTTTATTTTCCCTTAGAAATGTTTCGGTGTGGATGGGTGACGGAGCAAGTCCTTGCTTTGGAGAACGCACTGACAACAGAACGCAAAATACCTCATATCAAATCTGGAAAGCACGAGTCTTGGTGTTTGGTAAAGACACGAGAATCACTTTGCTTTGGGTGCTCCAGGTGCCAACGGTTGCAGTGCCAGGGCCTTTGTCCTCCATCCTCTGCCAGGACCATCCGAAATCCCCTCTGCTCCCTCCGTGTCGCCACATCCCTGCCCCGCTCGGCACTCAGGGCTCGTCCCTCCGTCCTTTCCGAGAGCAGGTGACATTTAACAGCACCGAGTCCTTTCCCTTCCCACTGCCCGGGGGTGGCCCCTGTATCAAAACTGAGCGTGGTCGACCTCATCCAGCCAGGAGGCTGGGCTGGCCGGGAAATCCGGGTACCCCCCGCTGCTGCCGGTGGAGAGGTCAGAGCTCGGT
Organism: Erpornis zantholeuca; assembly: GCA_013400515.1. NCBI lineage: Eukaryota > Metazoa > Chordata > Aves > Passeriformes > Timaliidae > Erpornis > Erpornis zantholeuca. The sequence goes on along the minus strand of VZTN01022425.1, from coordinate 573,235 downwards.
CCATTCCCGGCCAGGACCCTCATGGACTGGGGCACCCCTTGTCCGCTCTGTCCCATGATGCCCAAGCCGTTGTCTGGGTAAACCAAGCTGGAGATTAAAGGCTGGTGGCCTGGCAGTGCCTGCAGGGACGCTGGGGACTGGGGGATGCCGTAGGGGCTGTTGGATCTCAGGTCGTGGTACTGGTCCTGAGCCGGGATCCCGCTGTGATCCAGAGCGAAGCTCCCGTTGGTCCCAGCCTGCCTCCCCAGCGCTGGGGATGCTTCATTGAGATTGCTGTAAATCCCATTGGAATGGCTCATCTCGGACATGGAGGGCTCGTCTGAAAGGGAAACAGACTGGTTTTACTGGGGGGGCAATGGCCAGGGCTGGAGTGGACTGGTTTTACTGGGGGAGCAGCGGTCACAGCTGGCAGCAGCCGCCCGGGAACTCCCGCAGGCTCTGGGTATAAATAGATTAAAAGGGTGGGAGCTGAGCAGCCATGCTCTTCCACTTGTAATTCCTTATTATTCCCATCCTTGTTGAGAGATCTTCATAGGCAGCCACGGGATTATTATTTTTTCTGAGCACAAATATCTCATATGTCTTGGATTTTAAAAATATGCATGAAAAGTACATCTTAAAATATAAGACCGTGATTTTAAAATAATTCTTTAAAGGGGGAGTGAGTTCGATGTCTTTCCACCTTTTGTTTCTGTTTGGTTTTGATGTTTATCTTGAATTTTGATATCTCTTTTAGGAGCAACCTGAACCACTGCTAGATAAATTCCACATTGCTCGGGAAAAGAGATATTAAATTAAAATATTTGCTTGCTCAGGAACAGGCTAATGAAATCACAAGAACACAGAGTGTATTTTTATGACTTAAAAACACTCCTGAAAAATGAACAATATTTTGTAAGTTCTCAGCAAAAATGGTTTGCATTCGTTAGGGGCTTTATGGACAGGGAGAGCCTCTCTGTTGCCTGGGATACAAACCTGTTTGTGGCATCGAGCTCTCCATAATTGTTCGACATATTTTAGTTATTATTTATAGAATATTCATATTTAATGAGCTGATACACAGTGTGTATAAACAGACTCGAAAATCAAATAGTTTTTGGGAGCTGAGATGAAAACCCGTGTGTGTATACACAGGTTGTGTAAATACATACAGAGGCTGGCATTTCAGTTTCTCTCCCACTCCTAAAAACGATACAGAAATTTGGGATGGAGCTCTGGGCTGGAGTTGGGACTGTGTAGAACCTGTCTCTGCAAATGCCACAGGCACCGACCTCCCCCCACTGCACAGGGCCCTGTCCCTGCTCCCGCGGGTCTGGAGAGTGCGGGATGAGGCTGCCCAGGACAAGAGCTGCCCTTGGTGTGTCCTGGGTTTGTCACCAGAAGTCTGGGCTCCAAAAAGGGGACACTGCTGCAGAAGCAGCTAACACACAACAATCTCCATTTTGCAGCACAGGAGCAGTTCCCACAGGACTGAGGAGTCCTAGAGAGCAACCACCCCTAAATAAGATTTTAAAATATAAAAACACGTTCCCCCATAGAAAAATTCAGTGGTTCTGGGCTCCCTGTTTTTCGTATTTCCAAGAATCCCTCGAAAAGTCCGTGTCTGGGCAGCGGCTCTGACATTGCAGAGCCTGCCCGGGGAGTTCTCTCTTCTCCTCCCGTAGCTTTTCGGGCCCGACCGGGGGCAGAGCGGAGTTTTCCCCGCCGCTCCTCGGCCCCGGCTGCCCCTCGCTGCCACCGCCCCGCGGTGAATCCCGCAGCTCTGCCCCTCTCCCGCCTCGGCCGCTTGCTTTCACCCACTGTTTTATCGGCGAAAATTCTGACCGCGGCACCGAGAGGGGGAAAACAGCCCGGGCACGGCAGCAGCTCTGCGGGCAGGGCACGGACCGCGCTCTCAAAGTCCCGGCTGGGGCTGCGGGGACCGACCTGTGAAGGAGACCTCGGCGTCGCTGTCGGGCCCCTCCTCCTGGATGCTGTCCTTGTCGGACTTGGATGTCCCCCGGGATCGCTTCATGTTCCTGAAGTACTGCCCCCACCGCTGCCTCCCCGCGTCCTTCTTCAGCCTTTTCTCCTTGGCCCTGCGGTTCTGGAACCAGACCTGCGAGCAGCGCCCGCGGGGGAGCTCCGTGGCTGCGGGGCCGCTCCCTGCCCGCCGCCCCCCGGCCCCGGCCCGCCCGGACCCCGCTCTCACCTGCACCACCCGCATGTCCAGCCCCGTCTCCGACGAAAGCTGCTCCCGGACGTGCCGCGCCGGCTTGGGCGAGTTGTTATAAGCGTTTTTGAGGGTCTCCAGCTGCTTGGCCGTGATGGTGGTGCGGGGCCTCTTGGCCGTGGACTCAGCCTCTGCCGACACGGGGCGAGTTAGGGGTGAAGGTACCACGGGGCGGCCCCGGGGACGCGGGACCCCCGACCCTTCCCGGGCTCTCCCGGCACCCTCCCGCTGTGTGAGCCTGTCCCGGAGGGCAGGAGCGCCCCGGGCCGCCTCCCTGCTGCCTTCGGGGGTGGAAGGGACAGGGCAAGGGGTACCTCTCTGCTTGGCCGTCTCGTAGTCCGCCTTGCAGACCAGCCTGCTGTCCTCCATGAGGTAGAACTCGTCGCCGGTGGCCAGCTGCCGTTTGCAGACGATGCAGGCGAAGCAGTGCAGGTGGTAAACGAAGTCCTGGGCCCGGCGCACCACCTGGGTCGGGGGGATGCCCTGCTGGCAGGCGGCACACTTCGTCCCGAAGCGCCTGAGCAGGGGGGGACAAGCGGCGGCTGCTGAGCTGGGGGAGGCCGGGGACGGTCCCGGCCGGACCGGGAGCTGTCCGCGGTGCCGAGCCCGGTGCCGCTGTCCCGGTGCTGAACCCCAAACGCGACCGTGCTACCCGCGCCGTGACACACACCCGGGCCGGCCGTACCCCGTCCCGTCCCGTCCCGTCCCCGTCCCGTCCCCGTCCCGTCCCTGTCCCGTCCCGTCCCCGTCCCCACGCACTTGAAGAAGTCTTCCTTGCAGTAGACGCCGTCCCCGCGGCTGAAGCACTTCTCTGCCAGCTGCGTCTGGCAGTCGGAACATTTCAGGCACTTGCTGTGCCAGTGCCGGTCCAGGACCTTGAGGATGAA